>CM060948.1:31360740-31735740 GCA_030765055.1 Mantis religiosa
ATATGATTACTACTTATATCACTTTATCCAGGTATAAGAACAAAAAATGTGCAATTAAAGGCCTTTCTGCAGACTTTATCCAAAGAAACAAGACAACATCAAACTTTTCTAAGAACAATTTGTAGAAGCTTTGGTGGAGAAAGTCATGTGAATATAATATATTACGTGTGTTTTTTATGTTTTACTAACATGATAAAAGCACATCTCTGATTAATTATTTACTAAAAGCAAATAATTCAACGTAGAATCTCTGGACCCCCCGGAAACTGACTTCTAAATACGTGCCTGTATATATGTACAGTGTATGAAAATAGATGGATCTGCAGATTGTAAGAATAGACCTTTCTCCTTAGTATGCTAGTCATGATATATGGTGCAGAGAGGAAGTTAAGGTCTTAGACACACTGATAGATTAATAAAGAATTATAGTACCTTAAGTAATGTTAATTCCACAACAAAATTAAGATGTAAATTAATCGTTCTTTCACACTAGAGAGTGGAACACAATCAGCATAGTTGAACTCTGGGATATAGGGTAACATGGTTCCCAAATTGACGGGTTCAAACTTGAACCAATTAATATTCAATTAGATTTAGAACAAATAGTTGCAAAATTTGAAACGTCCAAACCTGTACTAAAAACACTAGCATTAGAAACTGTGAACGATAGATACCCACCTGAAGAATGGTTACATATCTACACAGATGGATCTAACTTGGACAACAACTCAGGAGTAGGAATTATTATATTCTTTTAGCTTAATGTGAAACAAACACGCCATAGAAGTTTTATTGCTGGTACTGCTGGTTCCCGCCTGTGAGAACCAGGCAAGTTCAGACATTTTCAGTATCGCCTACCGCAATGAGAGGTAACATGCAGTTAAAGTTGATGTTAGAGGAAGATCCGGAGTTTCTTTCAAATGTAATCACTACTGATGAAATTTGGCTACATCATTTTGATCCTGAGAGCAAACAGCAAAGCTCAGTGTGGAAATCTCCTTCATCAACAACCCCCAAAAAGGCAAAATTGGTTGCTTCTGCTGGGAAAGTTATGGTCAACTTATGCCTTGATATTCATGGAATGGTTTATCAGCATGTTGTACCTGCACACACATCAGTAGCTGGACAATACTGGACAATACAATACAGGATTTCCTGAAGAAAAAAATTGCAAGTCCATATCAGGCACAAAATGCTGTACCACGATAATACGCGGCCGCATATTGCCAAAGTTGTTGCTGAATATCTTGCAAAAATCAAAGTGAAGTGCATCCCTCACCCTCCCTATAGTCCGGATTTACCCCTTTGTGACTTTTCTCTATTATCTAACTTGAAGAAACACCTTCGTGGGAGACATTATCCATCATCAGAAGCAGTGGTGAAGGCTGCGGAGGCGATTTTGAAGGATCTCTCAAAAAATGGTTTCCAGCATGTCTTTGAAGACTGGCAGAAACGCTGGGACAAGTGCATCGCATTCAGGGGAGACTATTTTGAGAAGAACCATCAAAATTTTGATAATAATAATAATAATAATAATAATAATAATAATAATAATAATAATAATAATAATAATAATAATAATAATAATAATAATAATAATAATAATAATAATAATAATAATAATAATAATAATAATAATAATAATAATAATAATAATAATAATAATAATAATAATAATAATAATAATAATAATAATAATAATAATAATAATAATAATAATAATAATAATAATAATAATAATAATAATAATAATAATAATAATAATAATAATAATAATAATAATAATAATAATAATAGTAATGATGATGACGATAATAATAATGATGATAATAATAATAATAATGATGATAATAATAATAATAATAATGATAATAATAATAATAATAATAATAATAATAATAATAATAATAATAATAATAATAATAATAATAATAATAATAATAATAATAATAATAATAATAATAATAATAATAATAATAATAATAATAATAATAATAATAATAATAATAATAATAATAATAATAATAATAATAATAATAATAATAATAATAATAATAATAATAATAATAATAATAATAATAATAATAATAATAATAATAATAATAATAATAATAATAATAATAATAATAATAATAATAATAATAATAATAATAATAATAATAATAATAATAATAATAATAATAATAATACAGGAATCATATTTTTAGCTGGTTTTTTTCCTAGTTGCGCTAGGTTGGTACGAGCTGCTTCCAATTTCGAATTTCGCGCTCGTGTCTAATGCACATTGGAGAACATTCGAAATGGACTTATATGGAAAAACCGTCATTGCCTTAGGGTGTGGCTTATGCCCAAATTAGATATAGACTGAAATGTATAGAATGTACTGTGTGTTTTATGTGATTTTGCGTAAGCAATAACTGTTGGATGGCTTGTGTGGCGCATATCTGCAGGGCGTCGTCAGCTTCCAGCGAGAGCCTGCTTTGTCATTGTGGTGGCTGCCTTCGAGCAGAGAGGAGCTAGCTCCTGGTCTTGCTGTATACTCCAGCTTCAGGTAAGTTCCTTCCATCAAACTTTATTAAGTTAATTAATTTTAAAGCTACAGCTCTCATTGATAACCCTTCTTTCATTTCTGCATTTCTCTTCTAATGCAATTAATAGATTAGATTAATATTTCCCAAAGTGATGCTTTCAGTAACCATGTTGGCATGTAGAAACACTAACATGTTGCTCATTTTGTAAGAGAATTGTGTCAATGTTTCGTTTTTCCATTAACATTGCAATTCAGTAATAAGATTTCAGTGCAGATACAGATTTTGAGATTCCCTCAATTATAAAAAAACACTTCTAGAAAAAGTTAAGCGTGGGCGTACGTATTTGTGTTACAAGATTTTCATAAAATACCTCCACTCCCTTTACATAGATGATTTTTCGAAAATTTAGATCTTTCCAAAACCGCTCTTTACAATTTTTATTAAAATATCAAATACTTTAAGATATTTTTATGACAAATGAAATGTATATCTAAGAATGTGTTCATAGTATCTCTACACTCCGGGTGAATTTTGCAAAAGTGATAGAGGAAATGTTACTGCACAAAAAATATATAAATCTCGTTAAAACACGCATATTTTTTATTTTGAGTGAGTCATTTCAGAGACGATTATTTTTATTTGAATTTTTTCAATACTTATACTTTTCTCAAGTGGGAAGTCGTCATTTCGCGTTTCTCTCTTGGTCATTCTAAGAGATTGGAATTTCAACCATCACATAGTTAGTAGCTCTTAAAAGATGTAACGATCCTTAAAGCGTACGATATTCCTTTATTCCCCCTGTACCCACAAGACAATTAACAATAATATAATTTCTGAAAAAGGTAATCACGTTTAACAAGAAGTAGGGGAGACGCGCGCAGTACCGCACATCCAAGCGTTTTTCAAAATTTAAATGCTTATTGGAAATTAAGTGCATTCTGGAACAAATACGATAGATATATATGGGTTTTATAGGTCATCAAAATGCATTTTTACACATTTTTATAATAAAGTAATTTTTTTTAACATTGAGATGCATTTTCCGATCATTTTCTTTCTTTTTTACGAATTTATTGGGCATTTTCATTTGTAGTTTACATTCGCGAGGTCCGAGTTCGATTCCCGTGGCACACCTGAACCTGACACCTAACCCTGGGCGTTTTGAGGGGTTCTAAAATAATCTGTGATTAAAAGTTCATATCGTGTAAGCCGATATCTTGTCAGGAGAAAACTTCAGAACTGATATTTTTGAACAGGATTTAACAGGCAGTGACATAGTGTTTTTCAAATATGCACCTATAACATCTGTGGAAGTGGAGAGAAGTTTCTCAAAGTATAAAACAGTTTTAGCTGACAACCGCCGTTCCTTTACTTTTGATAACTTGAAGAAGACCATGGTGGTGTACTGCAACGCTAAGTAAGGTATGTTTTGGCTAATGGGCACTGTAGCTTATTTTTTCTTGTTTTATAAAATTGAAAATGACCTGATGAATTTTTAATTTATTTATTATTTAGTAGCAATAATTGCATTATTTACTAGGAAGGTTAATCTTAAAATATGGTTAATCGAACCTATATTCATTAATTGTTTGTGACAGTTATTAATTTATTATTATGAAAGAAATTGTTCATTTTTGTTAGGTCATTTTCTTACATTTTATGTGCATTAGTTTATTTTAAGGGCATTTTATAGCTTATTTTTATAGAATGTTTAGGTCAACAACTTCCGGTCTCTACTAATAACGTAGGGAAACGGCATTCATCAACGCGAGTCATGTTGACTGTTGAAACCTAAAGTAAATATTAGTGTTAACTGCGCATCTCAGGGTTTCCCAGTACCGTACAGATGTAAATAAATTCAGATTTCTAAATAAACGAAAAGGAACTGCATAATAAATCACAAGATAGTTATTCTTATCATAAATATTGTAATTTTTTAGATAAAAACAGAAAACGGTAACATGATAATATATTTTTCAGAGCGTTCTTTTGAGAGTATCACAACAAAATAAAAATGTCTTAGAACGAATTAAACATTTTTTAAACACAGTCAACATTTTTTTAAATTACCTCCTCCAACGTTAAGTCAAATCGGACGGTGAATGAAATGGGTGAAATGTTGCTCAAATGAGTCCAGGGTCCATGGAGCTTAGAGTTACCCGACATTCGTCTTTCAGGATAAGGGAAAACCCCAGATAAAACCTTATCCAGGTAACTTACCCTGACCGAGATTCGAACTCGTGACCTCTTGAACGTGATGCAGACATGCTGCCTACCATCTACGCTACCGAGGCGGGCCGATCACATCTATAAAAATCAATGTTCTCTTGCCCTGTACATTCAATATGTCCAATCCTTGTACGATACACACTGAACCCAAACCTCGTCTGTGATTTCTAAGCAAATGATACACTCTGTTAGAACACTTCAATCAACACTGGTTTTGGTTTCAGAATTTAATTTTCTTTTAGTCTACTAAGGCTCTCCACTATTTCCAATTTCTTTTGGCACAGAGTTGGAGCAGGAACGTAGTTAAGGACGTATTTAATTCCGATATATTATAATTTGTTGATTAGAATTCCCAGATACTTACTTAAAGATATGTAATTTTTAACTTCTAAGTTCCTATTCCCTTTTTCATTCAAGGATAACTATTACTTCAAATGCATCAATCAGTTGTTCGCTTTTTAAATATCTGATTACTGCTTATATCACTTTATCCTAGGTACAAGAACAAAAATTGTGCAATGTGCAAGGCCTTTCTGCAGACTTTATCCAAAGAAACAAGACAAAAAAACTTTTCTAAGAACAATTTGTACAAGCTTGGGTGGAAAAAGTCATGTGAATATAATATATTATATATTTTTTATGTTTTACTAACAAGATAAAATCGCATCCTTGATTCATTATTTAATAAAAGCCAAGAATTCAACGTAGATTTTTTTTAAACACCCCCGGAAATTGACCTCTAAATACATGCCTGAGTTAGATACAAGAATAGTTTGTAAGAATAGTTTGTTCAAGAGTAGAGAAAGTCATGTGAGTGCAACACATTGTTTCATCTTGTGCCATGTTATTGTTTCCTTAGCATAAAAATTATTTCTCTAAACTGAAAATTATAAAAAAAAATTATATATATAGTAGTTGGTATTATATGCAGGAAAATATATGAATGTGCAATGCGTTTAAAAGGAATAATTTTGAAATGTACTTTTTTCTTAGGCTTATACAATAGATGACTCATTTTATCAGGAGTGGCTTTGACACGTATGCACTGGTAATGCGATCACGTTTTTATTACATTCATGGATATCAAATAACTGATAGTGAATAATAGAAATGGTTTAAACAATGCTCTATTATATGATGTAACTTTACCTTACCGATAATACTGTCTTTATATCCTTGCATAACACCTGACAACAAAACGCCACCTGCATTGACAACGTGGAACTTGTCACGTCCGTCAGTCTTTAAAGTTCAGCCGAGATTTTACTTCAATATCGAGTCATCATAACATTTACAGGTACAATACAGAATTACATTAATATTACAGAATTACAAAATTAAAAGATTCCACTCACCCGGACTTAATACCAAAATATTTTTTTCACTTAACTCATGGAAAACGTAATAAAATATTTTTGACTTCACATCTACAAAACCATTTTTTTTTTTGTGAAAATATTAATTTAATTTTTACGCGGTTAATCGTCACTTTTATTACGTATATTTACGTGTAGATCAGGAGCAGTCTTTTTTTGTATTAGAGATAACTTTTCTAGCAGCGCTAGTGTAGAAAACGTGCACTTAATTCGTGTTAAATTAATAAAATATCACATACACATACTGACACACTCAGGATTTGAGAAGAAGCAAACTTCTTTTAATCGTCCGCTCATCAGTCCAGGTAAGATTAGAAGACAAAGTTTAAGTGTCAATATTGTTAAATAACGAATGTGATATAAAAACACACATTTCCACTAACTTCCAGATAGTTAATCCTATGTTCTCACTCAACTCTTAACTGGACATGGCAGCTTACTTATTTCGATTCAAAATCAAATCTACATCTGATTGTATTTGTGGAAATCATGTTCAAGATGTCCCTCAGATATTATTTGATTGCCCATTTTTCTGTTTTGAAAGATACGAACTTGAATTATTGCTTCAATCCTTAGGTTACACTTTTCCAAAACCACTTACACATATTTTGATGAATTACAAAACTTATCAATATTTCATGGCTTTCTTAAACAAAATATTTCTTAAGATAAATGATTAATCTTGATGTTTACCTTTTGTCAGCTTCATATTGAATTTTTTTAAATTGTATTATATTCATAAATTTGTAAACTATATTCCTAATATACCTTTGGGTAAAATAGGAATAAAAAGGATAATAAATAAATAACTTTCACATTGCACTTTTACACTTATTGATAAGTGCTTATCTGCTATTTAGCATATTAGTTTTTTTTTTTTTTTTTTTTTTTTTTTTGTAATTTACGTCCTCCAACGTTGTCATATCGGACGATGAATGGAATGGGTGAAATGATGCTCAAATGAGCGCAGGGTACATAGAGCTTAAAGTTACCCAACATTAGTCCTTCAGGATAAGGGAAAACCCTAGAAAAACCTTATCAAGGTAACTCACCTTCGCCGAGATTCGAACTCGGGACCTCTTGAACGTGAGGCAGACACGCTACCGAGGAGGGCACATTAGTCTTTGATAAGGAACTAACTGATACTTAGCCGCACCATTCCCTATGTCACTGTGAGGAAAGACGCAATTTCGTGCCAGATTCAAAATGGCACGTAACCATAGACTGATAAGTTGTCATAATTTCCTTCAGCTTCGGTTGTTTTCTGATGACAGGCAAGACATTTTACCCTCCTCGGTAGCGTGTCTGCCTCACGTTCAAGAGGTCCTGAGTTCGAATCTGGGTCAGGGTGAGATACCTGAATATCGTTTTTTCCAGGGTTTTCCCTTATCCTGAACGACGAATGTCGGGTAGCTCTAAGCTCCATGGACCCTGGACACATTTGGGCATCATTTCATCCATTTCATTCATCGTCCGATATGACTTAACGTTGAAGGACGTAAATTGCAAAAAATAAAGAAAGACATCGTGACCGCTTTATCAATACTTATGTAAATAATTTAAAATCACATTTCCTCCCATCTTTAAGGCAGCGCCAATGCACGGATGCACTACCACCGGAGCAGCCCTTGCATTTTATACATATGCTAGAAACTATTTCCTTTTCTTTATTATTATTATTATTATTATTATTATTATTATTATTATTATTATTATTATTATTATTATTATTATTATTATTATTATTATTATTATTATTATTATTATTATTATTATTATTATTATTATTATTATTATTATTATTATTATTATTATTATTATTATTATTATTATTATTATTATTATTATTATTATTATTATTATTATTATTATTATTATTATTATTATTATTATTATTATTATTATTATTATTATTATTATTATTATTATTATTATTATTATTATTATTATTATTATTATTATTATTATTATTATTATTATTATTATTATTATTATTATTATTATTGTTGTTGTTGTAATTTACGTCCTCCAACGTTAAGTCATATCGGACGGTGAATGATTTGGGTGAAATGATGCTCAAATGAGTCCGGGGTCCATGGAGCTTAGAGTTACCCGACATTCATCTTGAAGGATAAGGGAAAACCCCGGAGAAAACCTTATCCAGGTAACTCACCCTGACCGAGATTCGAACTCGGGACCTCTTGAACGTGAGGCAGGCACGACACCATCTATTCTACCGAGGCCGGCACATTTATTTTAGAATAATCTGCAGAAAAATGCATGAGCTATGGAGCTGAAGGTTTATGTTACACAAGTTCTTACAGGTTCTAATGCCATTTTTCGAGGCATTTTTTGTAAAGGTAAGTGAATTTTATGTCTTGAATACATAGACATTTTTCTGTATACTAAATGAATATAATGAACTGAAAAGTTGTGGAACAGATTGACAACTATTCTTATTTTTTTAATTTATGTCCTCCAGCGTTAAGTTATATGGAGCGATGAATGGAATGGCTGAAGTGATGCTCAAATGAGCCTATGGTCTACAGAACTTACATAATCTATCTCAACCTAGTTTGATCCTGCTGTATACATCTGGGTGGGAAGAGAGACAGAGATATTGGGACAATAAAGGGTTAAGCTGTTTATTGGTTTATCGTAGTTAATGGACGTTTTCTTTTATTTGCATACGTACGATAAACCCCTCCTTTAAGTACAGTACTATAAGTAGTTTTCTGATCACTGTTCTGCGCGAGCTGATTTCGGAGAGAGAAAAGTATGCAAACGGAAAGATCGAGTCAGACTGAAAAATTCAATGCCATAGCCGGGATTTGAACCACGGATCTTCTGGTTGCCGTCCAGCCGCTCTAACCCTTGAGTTACTATGGCCAACGTGCCGACATGACATTAAATTCTCCTACTGACACGAGGCATTGGCATTGGCTATGGCACTGAACTTTTCAGGCTGACTCTATCTTTCCATACTTCAGCCTACACACGGCTAGTGTGAAAGATCAATTAATTTGCATTAATTGACCTAATAGTGGTTAACTATAAAGCCCGGGCCTTAAAGTACTTACAATATGTAAGTCGCCATTAAGGTAGTTGTCTCTTGTGTTTATGAGAACTCCTAAGTGGTTTACAGGGAAGAACACGAGTCAGTTGGAGAATTTAATGTCATGTCGGCACGTTGGCCATAGCAGCTAAAGGGTTAGAGCTGCTGGACGGCAACCAGAAGATCCGTGGTTCAAATCCCGGCTATGGCATTGAATTTTTCAGTCTGATTCTATCTTTCCATACTTTAGCCTACACACGGCCAGTGCGAAAGAACAGTTAATTTCCAACAAGTATGCAAATGTTTCGATTCTTATAAACGTAATAGTCCCACATTTTATCTTTCTGCTTCATATACCCGTGTTCTGTATACTATATACAGATTAGACAGAAGACAGATTAAATTACACACACTAGTAACTTATTATGTTAAATTAAGCTGCATATTATTTAACAATTACTAAAGAACACTGCTATTACATAATATTTTTGCAATCCATTATCAGGCAGCTCTGTCGCAACGAGGTCTGTATCGAGTTGAATACTGATTAAGATGTTATTGCTTATAGTGTGGTGTTGCTTCTGATATTTAACACTGTTTTCCTGTACATTTTGAGTATCTCACAAGCCCAAGAATCACTAAGCTTTTCATTAGTGCTTCAGCCGATATAAAACACAATCGAGGCAAACCTTTAAAAAGTGACGAGAGGCGAATGATCGCGCATTGTTTCACGGTACTTAAAGAAAGAAGCCCGGAATGGTCCATAAAAACATTGAACATAATGTTAGAATGGAAGAGGAAGCATCCGGAACTCTAAGATCACCGGAAAATCTTGTAAATGCAAACAGCGCGTGGAGAAATACGACGTTTTTACGACGACAAGTGCTATACGCAGTCAAGTTCATGATTGTATTTTTTCAGAAATGAACCACCTCAATAGATTTAAAAAGTTAATGTGCAACCAAACTCTATTTATTGTCTAGAAGTTAGCACTGCTGGTGTTGTAAAACTTAACGTGCGTGCATGTAGCGACCAACACTATACAGCTAGAAGGAACAAATGGAATATATTCAAGTAAATCAACATGTTTAGGAATATTTGTTGATGAAAATCTCAGTTGGAAACCTCATATTAATGAATTAATTAAAAAGCTGGGACAAATCTGCTTCCAAATTATCATTCTGAAACACTCGGTGAGTAAAAATACTCTTAGGGTCATGTATTTCTCCAAATTGCACTCATTAATTTCATATGGAATATCCTTGTGGGGAAATAGTAGTGAAGCTATTAAAATATTCTAATTACAAAAAAAGGTCATTAGAATTATTCTCAATTTACCTTCTGTTGTCAGCTGCAAACCATTCTTTAAAGAACTTAACATTTTACCATTGCCCTTTATATATTTATACGAAACAATTGTATTAATGCAGACACACATCAAGGATTTTACAATAAATTCTGAAATTCACTGTCATAACACAAGAGGTAAAGCAAAACTACATATAACCTCACATAACAAAAAGTTCTTTGAAAATATTTTCTACTATAGAGGCATTAAATTTTACAGCAAATTACCTATTGAAATTAAAAATATAAATTCCTTTCCGCGCTTGAAAAAAAAATCTCAAGCAATTTTTAATTGATAAATGTTATTACTCAACTGATGAGTTTCTGCATTACTGAAGTATTTACTTGTACTTAACAATATATAAATTTAATCTACATGTACAATATAATTTTTAATTACTATTGTTAACTCTCACAATATTATAATTAGACGTTTAAAGTACTCGACGAATCCACAACATGTATATGTTAAATTGGATGAATAAAAAATTGAAATTGAATTGAAACACGAGGCGAGTTCGGTCACCTCCATCTTGTGGTTTACAGCAGGATTAAACTAGTCTGAGATATGGTATAGTTACCCGTTATTAATATTTTTGAATAAAGAAAAACCCCGGAAAAAGCCTTATACAGGTAACTCAACTTGACAGAGTCGAACTCGGGACCTCTTGAACATGAGGCAAACACGCTACCGTACGCTACAGAGGCTGGCACAGCTATACTCGTAGATAGGAACAAAAGTAGTTAATACACTGTGTTTTTCAGAAATTGTCCTTGATGTTTTCAACAATATTTTGCTTCTGTGTACGCAAGTTATAGAAAAATAAATAGAACCGATGTGGAAACGTAGAGTCAGACTGAAAAATTCAATGCCATATCCGGCATTTGAACCACGGATCTTCTGGTTGCCATCCAGCCGCTCTAATCCTTGAGTAACTATGGCCAACGTGCCGACATGACATTAAATTCTCCAAATGACTCGTATTTTTCCCGGTGAACCACTTAGGAGTTCTCATAAACACATGAGACAACTACCTTAATGGTGACTTACAACATGTAAGTACTTTTTTATTTTCTTTATGCTTATATATATATTGTTTTTTATTTTTTTTTTAAGACGGGAATGGGTACAGGGTAAGTCGTTTAGAAAATTCCTTGTTTTATTGGCTTGTACTGTGAGACAATATGAAGGGTTCTATTTGCTTAAATGGTTATTAGATTTGTATTTGTTCCAAGTGATAAATGTATGGCTGCAGAGAACGCAAGGTTTTCTTCCGTATATAGGTGCATCTCTGCTCCTTTAAAAATATACGTAAGTGCTTTCCTAGCACAGCGTCTCCTCGCCGTACTTTCAGCAGCCAATGTAGTGTACCAGCAGCCAACCACACTGCAAAATTATGAAATTTTGTGTCTTTGAAACGAAACTCCAGTTGTGCCAGCTGTGGTACCGAACGTAAGCATTCTTCTGGACGAAGTTTATGTAGTGCGTCTCGGATGGAGGTCCAAATCAAGTCAGATCCCTGACAGTTGTACAAGCGATGCTCAAGTTTGGCATCTTCTACACATTGTACTTTAAGGCCCGGGCTTAATATAATGTCGGCACGTTGGCCAAAGTAGCTCAATGGTTAAAGCGGCTGGACGAAGACCAGAAGATCCGTGGTTCAAATCCCGGCTGTGGCATTGAATTTTTCAGTCTGACTCTACGTTTCCACAATTTAGCCTACACACGGCCAGTGTGAAAGAACAATTAATTTCCAGAGCCGATTTGTTTCTCAAAACTTTTTTTTTTTCAAAATATCATCACTCACAACATATTACAAGAGTAATGAAAAGGGACCGGGAGTTTAGGGATTATAAGTCATTAAAATTGGCAGGCAAAAAGGCATTATAAATACTAAAGTAGGCAATAAAAGATAATTACAAAAACGCATCCATTTAATAGATTACACTATTCAATAACTCGATCGTCATATTTTAAAGAACTTTGAAGTTTTAAACAAAATGAGCTTAGTATTCAAATATAAAGAAACTGTTGTACAGTCATTTTCTCATTTTAATTAGTTTAAAAGAAACAAGTGTTGTTTTTCTCACAAATTACTGAATTTTTCAGTTTTTCAACTTAATGGAAATACTCATTTCTTCCACACTAGCCGTGTGAAGGCTACGGTTTGAATCAGTAGAGCCAGACTGAAGAATTCAATACTATAACCGGGATTTGAACCACTGATCTCCCGCTCTACGTGCGGTTGCTCTAACCAACTAAGCCGCTCTGGCCAACTTGCCGATATGACATTAAAGTCTCCAGCTGACTCATATGTTTCCCGGTTGACCACTATGAAGCTGGGACTTAAGTACTTACCGCATAGTAAGTCGCCACAAACGGTGCGAGTCTTATAGCATATGAGAACCCCTAGTAGTCTACCGGGAAACATATGAGTCAGTTGGAGAATTTAATGTTATATCGGCATGTTGGCCATAGTAGCTCAGTTGGTTAGAGCAACCGCACGGAAAGCGGAGATCCGTGGTTCAAATCCCGGCTATGGCATTGAATTCTTCAGTCTGATTCTACGTTTTTAACTTAAGTTATGCAAAATAATTAACGTTAGTTGAACGCCCGCCTCGGTAGCGTGGTGGTAGCGTATCTGCCTCACGTTCAAGAGGTCCCGAGTTCGAATCTTGGTCCGAGAGAGTTACCTGGTTAAGGTTTCTTTCCAGGGTTTTCCCTTATCCTGAAAGACGAATATCGGGTAACTCTAAGCTCTATGGACCCTGGGCTCATTTGAGCATGATTTCACTCATTCCATTTATCGTCCGACATGACTTAACGTTGGAGGACGTAAATTACAAAAAAAAAAAAAAAAATAATAATAAATAATAGTTGAACTATTTCATCAAGTAGTGCACAAAGCATTTTTAAATCTGTAATTCTCTTAAACCTCTCCTAAAAGTTGGTGAAACTTTAAACTCTGGTCCAAAGAATATTTTTAAAAGTGCACTCACATGATTCTCTACTCACCCTTGCACAGGCTATTCTTAAAATCGCCTATTCCTGTATTTACAGTAAAACCTCGTTAACCCGAACCTCCGGATAACCCGGCCCAGTTTTAAAACACAGAATTATGTAGTTTAGTTAGTAATTGAAGGCTTATATACAAATATAACAATTTGTAACTTAAAACTTCACTTATATTATAAGAAATGATGATACTATCCTTACAAATTGTCCGGGATCGCGATTTCATGTGAAACTTTTACACATCTTCAGCCGGAAACAACAAAACTGTTGTCATCGTTACGAACGCTAGATGTTAATATGTTCTTGTTAGTACTACCAAAATCTTAAAATAAAACAAATTTAAAAACAGAATCCACTGCCGGTATTTCAAAATTCGTTACGTATTATTTGTTTTTTTTTTTTAAATAAATATATTTTTCCAGACCATTAAATCTATCGGACCATTTAATTGTTTTAATAATTTAACTTCTGGGTTTATTTCATGGATAAATGACCAAAAATGATGTGCTACGGCCGATTTATCAGTTTGTTTATACTTAATGTTACGAAAATGTTTGTTCGTTCTGGTTTCTATATTACGTTTTGTCTTTCCAATATAAACTTTATCATAGTCGAAACAATTAATCTGAAATACCAGATTTTTTATTATTAGGAATTTTATCTTTTTTAGAGGAATGCAATTAATTTTTAAGACTATATTTATTTTGAGGAACTAAATTTATACCAAATTCCTTTAAAAAAATTGAAAATCTTTATTAACCCAAGGACGGTAAGTAAATTTTTTAAAATTATAATCATCTGTTTTTTATAATGTTAGAAATATCATTAAATGTTTTTGATATTTGAATTTTTCAATTTTTTATGTATAAAATCTTTATTAAAACCATTTATTAAAGCAGTATTAATAATATGTTTATATTATTTATTAAATTAATCTTTATTCAGGGGTATATTAATTTATAAATCAGACAGCAAATTTATGTGAAAAAGGGTTAAAACTTTTATTTTTATGCAATTATCAATACGAGTAGACTTCCAATAAATACCAAAGTTTAATTTATTATTATTTCTTATTATCCTTAGATCTAGAAAAGGAAGAAATCCATTAGTTTCAGTCTATTATGTAAATATTATAGCTTTATCGTGCAAATTTAGTAATTTTAAAGCATCATTTATGTGTTTATCACTAACAATAGCAAAAATATCATCAACATATCTATACCAAAATTTAAAAATAAAGGTAATGCATTATTAACTTGCATTTCAAAAGAACTCAAAAATATCAGCAAGAAAGGGTGAAAGAAGATTACCCATTGCAAATCCAGAAGTTCGTTGAAAAAGTTCACCATAAATAGTGAAAAATGTTGATGCAAACAAAAATCAGCAAATTTAACAAAATCAACTATTAAGTCCTCGTGTAAATTTATTGAATTCAACCACTTTTATAGAACAAATTAAACGTTTTTCTCTAGGAATACTAGGAATTAAGGCAGTTACATAAAAAGAAATAAGTTTGTCAGTTTTAGATAATGCAGTACTATCCATATTTTTTACTTGTTCAAAAGAATTTTTAATATTTCAAGTTTCAAATTTATCTAAATTACTGAATTTTTTATGTAAACATTTAGCTAAATTGTAAGTAGGTGGGTTTATACAATTAACAATAGGTCTTACTTCATTTCAAGGTTTATGAATTTTAGGAAGGGTATACATTCTAGGTAAAACAGGATTACTAACTTTTACAAAATGCTTTTCTTTGTCCGATATAACTTTCACTTCAATAAGTATTTTATTAAAATTTGTAATACAAGATTTCAAAGGGTCTTTATTAATTTTCACCTTGAAGTGAAAGTTTTACTCTATTAATATAATCGAAATTATCTAAAATTTCAATTTTATTGTTTTTATCCGCTTTATTGAAAATTAAATCTTTTACATTTAATGATGTAATAGTATTATACTACTATATGGCTTTTACAGCCCGTTTTGGGCACCAGCCTTCCTCAGGTTTTGCATCCATTCATCCCTATCTTCTGCTTTTCGTCTCCACATTCGGACTCCCAAAATCTGTAAGACATCTCTTCTTACTGTATCTTCCCAACTGTTTCTTTTCTGCCTTTAGGTCTTGTATTGTAAAATTTTCCTTCTAACATTTTTTGGGGCATCCGTTCCTCTTCCATTCTTTGAACATGTCCCGCCCATCTTAATCTTCTAATCTTAATTTCTTGTGCTATGTCAGTATCTTTGTATATCTCATATAATTAACATTTTTTGGAGATCCGTTTCTCTTCCATTCTTTGAACATGTCCCGCTCATCTTAATCTTCTAATCTTAATTTCTTGTGCTATGTCAATATCTTTGTATATCTCATATAATTAACATTTTTTGGAGATCCGTTCCTCTTCCATTCTTTGAACATGTCCCGCCCATCTTAATCTTCTAATCTTAATTTCTTGTGCTATGTCAATATATTTGTATATCTCATATAATTAACATTTTTTGGAGATCCGTTTCTCTTCCATTCTTTGAACATGTCCCACCCATCTTAATCTTCTAATCTTAATTTCTTGTGCTATGTCAATATCTTTGTATATCTCATATAATTAACATTTTTTGGAGATCCGTTCCTCTTCCATTCTTTGAACATGTCCCGCCCATCTTAATCTTCTAATCTTAATTTCTTGTGCTATGTCAATATATTTGTATATCTCATATAATTAACATTTTTTGGAGATCCGTTTCTCTTCCATTCTTTGAACATGTCCCACCCATCTTAATCTTCTAATCTTAATTTCTTGTGCTGTGTCAGTATATTTGTATATCTCATATAATTAACATTTTTTGGAGATCCGTTCCTCTTCCATTCTTTGAACATGTCCCGCTCATCTTAATCTTCTAATCTTAATTTCTTGTGCTATGTCAATATATTTGTATATCTCATATAATTAACATTTTTTGGAGATCCGTTTCTCTTCCATTCTTTGAACATGTCCCGCCCATCTTAATCTTCTAATCTTAATTTCTTGTGCTGCGTCAATATATTTGTATATCTCATATAATTAACATTTTTTGGGGGATCCGTTTCCCTTCCATTCTTTGAACATGTCCCGCCCATCTTAATCTTCTAATCTTAATTTCTTGTGCTGCGTCAATATATTTGTATATCTCATATAATTAACATTTTTTGGGGGATCCGTTTCTCTTCCATTCTTTGAACATGTCTCTGAACTTTCAATCTTCTCGGAATACTTATTCGACAAAATATGTGACCAAACGAACGCTTACGCAACAAGGCAGTTGAACAACCCCAACAGAAAAGTGTTGAAAGACGATGACAAATGGTGTAGCACTACGGCAAATGATATTAGGGCCTATATAGCTTTAGTTATTCTGATGTCTCAAGTGCCAAAATCACGTATTCAATTGTACTGGAGCAAATACACTCCAAATGTTCGTGAAACAATGAGTAGGGAGAGATTCAAATTGATTTCCCGTTAATTACATTTCACGGATGACAACATAGAAAACAAATGTGATAAACTCCAGAAAATTAGACCTATAATACAGCACTTCTCTTCCAAATTTTCAGTATTATATCACCCATGTCAGGATATTGCTCTAGATGAAAGTCTAATGAAATTCAGGGGTCGTCTTTCATTTGTAAAAGGAAATAATTAAAGATACAAAAATTATAGTATTTAAAACAATAATACTTCCAATTCCATTATATGGAGCAGAGAGCTGGACTCTTCTACTGAAACAAGAAAGCATAATAACAACTATGGAAATTAGATATTTAAGACGAGCTGTGGGGAAGACTAGAAGAGATATGATTAGAAATGTAACAATAAGGGAAGAATTGGGTACACACTCCGTTAAAGAAAATATTGGAAAAAAGACAACTTAAATAGTATGGACATGTACTCCGCATGTTAAGAAGAAAGAAAACCCAAAAAATATTTAGAAGCAAGACGAGAAGGTAAAAGAATTATTGGAAGGCCACGCATGTTGTATCAGGAATACATTGAGAAGTTGGGGAAGGATAGAGGGAAAACCATGACAGAAATAAAGAGAATGATAATGGACCGAGAGAAGTGGAGGAAATGGGTAGAAGAGGACTGTACCCCACGCTTAACAGCACAAAGGAGTTAGAGAAAGAAGAAGTCTTTCATTTGTGCAGTGTAATAGATCCAGACGAGTAAGTTTTGGCATAAAAGTTTACAAAATTTCTGAATCTAGTTCAGGTTACTGCCTTTATTTCAGAATCTATGTAGGTGAAGATGTAGTAGATTCTAGTCTTCCTGCCAGTACCAATGTAGTTGCTCAGTATGTGTGAACCATTGTTGAACCTAGGTCACACAGTATTTTTAGATAATTGTTATTCCTCTCCGGATTTATTTACAAGACTTACTGAGAAACAAACAAACGCAATTGGGACTCTAGGACCTAATCGGAAAGATATGTCACGCAATATCTGCACAAATAAACTAAAGCGCGGAGAGCATGAGATATGGGGTGCCAAAAATATCCTGTGTGTGAGGTGGAGAGATAATAAGAATGTTTATTTTCTCTCCACTAAACAAAAATCAACTGACTTCACTGAGACGGGGAAAAAGAAAAGACGAGGCCAACCACCAAGAGAAAAGGTCCAAAAACCGAAATGTACCCTTGAATACCAGAAGGGGATGGGAGGTGTTGACTTACAGGCTCTGTTTCCCATTATGCGACGCACAATGAAGGGGTATAGGAAAATAATTTTCTAGCTTATTGATATATGTATTTACAACTCCATTGTGTATTACGAGATGATGGGAAAGAAGAAAAGAAAAGAAAAGACTTCAGAACAGCAATTGCACAACAGCTCCTGGAATCCCTGCACCTGCTAAAGTTTGCGGTTCGGGGTCCACCTTCTTCCAGCACAACCCCTTTGAGACTACAGGCAAAATCATTGGCTCACTTCCCTATACACATTCCCTAAAGTGAAAAGTGAGGATTGTTTTGATATTCATCACACACAGCAGCAATATTAAAACAAAAATATTGATGAGTTATGCTCTCACTATTGTGCATGCAAATTTTCAGCAAAAACTAATTATTGGTTGCTTTTAAATGATTTTTTTAAGCACTAAGCTGTCATCACCCTCAGAGCTGGGGGATTTAAATCTGATTTCTTGGTTAGTTGCCCAGGCATTTAAATGTGACGCCAGTAGGTTAATCAGAGTTGCTCGAAACTTTTTTTTTATTTGTTTCATTTATACCCCGTCTTTAACTCCAATGGTCATATCGGCGGCTGTTCTCCTTTGGAACACGTTGAAGGTGTTAACTCGTAAACGTTAGGTTTTAATCATTAGATCACGCACACATTCACACTTCCAGACTCTGGGGAAGATGAGGAATTACCTTGGAGGGAGTTCCCACCGCTGGGAATCGAACCCGGGACCCTACCGACTGAGCTATGGGGCCAGCCAGTTGCTCGAAACTTGTCCAGAAGATTGCAGTAGTATCTGCCAGAGATGTTTAGACTCTTGGCAAGATAATCTGTAAGGATGACTCCACGACGGTCCCAGAAAGCTGAAAGCATAACCTTCCCAGCTGATTTTTGCATCTTTGCCTTTTTGGGAGGGGGGAATCGGCATGTTTCCATTATTATTGTTATTGTTATTATTATTATTATTATTATTATTATTATTATTATTATTATTATTATTATTATTATTATTATTATTATTATTATTATTATTATTATTATTATTATTATTATTATTATTATTATTATTATTATTATTATTATTATTATTATTATTATTATTATTATTATTATTATTTATTTATTTATTTAGGTCCTCCAACGTTAAAACGTATCGGAAGATGAATGAAATGATGCTCAAATGCGTCCGGGGTTCATGGAGCTTAGAGCTACCTGACATTCGTCTTTCAGGATAAGGGGAAACCCCGGAAAAAACATTATTCAGGTAACTCACCCTAACCGAGATTCGAACTCGGGAACTCTTGAACGTGAGGCAGACACGCTACCATCTACGCTACCGAGGCAGGCTCCATGCTTATGGTTTTGTCTCTGGATCATACTGATAGATCCAGGATTCATCCATGGTTATCAGACGATCAATCATCTTCATCCTGAACCAACAACATCAACATCTGTCTTGAAAGGTCACCACGTGTTTGTTTTTGGAAAGCGGTTAGCAAACGTGGAACCCCCCGTGCAGACACCTTAGACATGTGCAGTTCGTCATGAGTAATTTTCCACACACTACCATAACTAAGATGAGTCTCATTCAAGGTCAATTGGGTGGTTGCTCGTTCTGTTTTCCAGTATTAAATACTCAACTTTCTTCACTGTAACAGCATTGTCTGTCATTGATGGTCTGCCCGCTCTTGGCTCATCTGTCAGGGGCATGTGACCAGTTTGAAAATTACTTTTCCACCTCACAATAGTGTCATATGATGGGCAATCATTTCCATACACAGCCGTCATCTTATCATTGATTTACCGGGCAGTTTTGACCTTCAAATGCAGGAACTTGATCACACTACGAGCCTCAGTTTTCTCCATCTTACACCTCAGTCACTTCTGGCACTCCCTGTAAAAAACCAAAACGACTCAAATCACAGAAACTATCAACATTATATCCCGAGGGATCCATGATGACACTGAAAAATGTTCATCACTTTAGCATAAAAACTATCGTCATCATCATCATCATCGTCATGATCATTACCCACCTAGGTAGCGTGGTGGTAGCGTGTCTGCCTCACGTTCAAGAGATCCCGAAATCGAATCTTGGTCAGGGTGAGTTACCTGGTTAAGGTTTTTTCCAGGGTTTTCCCTTATCCTAAAAAGACGAATGTCGGGTAACTCTAAGCTCTATGGACCCTGGGATCATTTGAGCATCATTTCACCCATCCCATTCATCGTCCGATGTGACTTAACGTTGGAGGACCTAAAATTACATCAAAAAATGATCATCAACCTTCAAGATAGGCCAGATAGGCCTGTTTCGGCTCAGAAGGGATCTTCCCAGAGTCTCCGTGGTCTTCCAACGTCTCTAATACCAACTGGTTTATACTGCAAGGCCTATTTGGTGAGTCGTTCTTCTGGCATTCGAGAGAGATGATCTTGCCATTTCAGTTTGTACTCCCTGAGTTTGTCATTTAAAGTAAATATTTTTAGTTGTTTTCTTATTGTTTTACTTTTAATGTGATCTTTAAGACTACAGCCAGCTACGTACCTCAAAAATGTCATTTCAGCCGTTTCAATTATTCTTTTATCAGTTCTGTTCAAGGTTCAGGTCTCGGCTCCATAAGATATAACAGGCACTGCCATAGTTTTATAAAACTTTAATATGGTGTCTCTTCTTGTTTTGTTTTTCAATGTTCGACTTATAGTGCCACATATGTTTTGAAATTTATAGATCTTTTCTTTTAAATCTCTGTTACATTCATAGGAAATATCACATCCGAAGTAATTAAAATATTTAACTTGTTCTAGTATTTTGTTTTTGAAGAGCATTTTGGACCGTGTTGGGTATTTACCAATAAAAGCTATCAGTTCCGTTTTCTCTGCTGAAATGATAAAATTATACTTTGACATTGTTTTGTCGAGTTGGTACAAAGGTATTTGTAATCTGTCTTCAGTATCTGCCAGAATGACCTGATCATCTGCAAACAGGACTGTATTTAAGATTGTACGACCTAACTTAAAATCTGCTTTGAACTGAGTTTGACATTCGGCAACTGCTGCGTCGATATAAATATTAAAAGGAGTTGGTGACATTGGGCAGCCCTGTCTTACACCTACGTTGATAGTTTCTGTCTTAAAACCATTATCCATGCTAATACAAGTCCCTTCGTACATTTTCTTTAGCATTAAAATTAAATGTTGAGGATATCCGTTTTCAGCCATTAGCTTTTGGCGTATAACTTTGTCATATGATTTTACGTAATCAACAAATAATATATGGGTCTCTAAATTAAACTCTCTTCTCTTTTATATTATTTGTTTTATTGAAAGGGTAGAGTCAGAATGAAAAATTTAATGCCATATCCGGGATTTGAGCCACCGATCTTCTGGTTTCCGTCCAGCCGCTCTAACCATTTGAGCTACTATGGCCAACGTGCCAACATGACATTAAATTCTCCAACTGACTCGTGTTTCTCCCGGTAAACCACTAGGAGTTCTCATAAACACATGAGACAACTACCTTAATGGCGACTTACGGTGCTGTAGGTACTTTAAGGCCCGGGCCACTATTAGGTACAATTAATGGAAATTAATTGTTCTTTCACACTAGTCGTGTGTAGGACGCACTATGAAAGGGTAGTGGCAGAATGAAAAATTCAGTACCATACCCGGGATTTGAAGCAGGGATCTTCTGGTTTCCGTCCAGCCGCTCTAACCATTTGAGCTACTATGGCCAACGTGCCAACATGACATTAAATTGTCCAACTGACTCTTGTTTCTCCCGGTAAACCACTAGGAGTTCTCATAAACACATGAGACAACTACCTTAATGGCGACTTACTATGCTGTAAGTACTTCAAGGCCCGGGCCACTATTAGGTACAATTAATGGAAATTAATTGTTCTTTCACACTAGTCGTGTGTAGGACGCACTATGAAAGAGTAGTGGCAGAATGAAAAATTCAGTACCATAGCCGGGATTTGAACCACGGATCTTCTGGTTTCCGTCCAGCCGCTCTAATCATTTGAGCTACTATGGCCAACGTGCGAACATGACATTAAATTCTCCAACTGACTTGTATTTTTCATTCTGGCTCTACCCTTTCATAGTGCGTCCTACACACGGCTAGTGTGAAAGAACAATTAATTTCTAATTGTTTTATTGTTAAGACGCAATCAGCAAAGGATCTGCCTTGCCTGAATCCGTGTTGTTCATTATTGAGTAGTGATTCAGTTATTATATTTAATCTTTTTGCTAATATTTTATAGCTTATATTTAAGAGACTGATTCCTCTACATAAAAACTACCGGGTAATATTTTAAACTTTATGACACCCCTCGTGGGTCAGTGGTGTCATTGAGGGGAAACAGGGTGGGTGGTTACCTTTTCCCCTTCCTAGTTAACCTTCTCAGGTGAGGTAACAGATATTGGGGTGAAGAAAAGCGTGCGTAATATTCAGTGGCGGATTGTTTAACCATTTATTCATATTTTTATTTATATAGTGTGTATTGAATACCATTGTGAATTATACTTTTCTAGCTAATTGTTATTATTAGTTCATAATTTAAGTTAGCTATTAATTTGTCGATGTGGGGTTCTGTAACGGGGCATGTTGACGGTCCGCCGCTTACTTGCATTTGTTTTAAAACACAAAGGGGTGTAGACGTACCGTAGCAGCCAATGACAGTCAGCTGTTCCCCTGCACCCCTGCACAGCTAAGCGAAAAGCTGGAGAAGGGGAAAAGGAGGGGAGTCACCCTCAGCTACATTCCATGGAATCACGGAATGTTCTAAATTACAGAGAAAATGGTGTTATGTCCTGTTTTATATATGTTATAAAATGGTTTTTTTTTTTCACATAAACTGCAATCGTTTTGTTTTGGCAGAGCATAGAGCCAAAATATAATCCTTCATAATCTGTGACCAATTTTATAATTCAAGTTAGCATTGACGCTATTACACACAGGACGTTATTTTTGTTATTAAAATAAAATCTAATTCCTACATCGCCACGAAGTTGCTTCTTGCGGCAGAGCAGCGCAGTACTCTGTGACGTCACACGTTCAGTTGGCGTTCAGAGCGGCGTAAGCTGACGTCACAGCACCGATACCTATCCTCCAGTGACATAAACGGTACACTATAAATTAAACATTTCTGGGTTTCAAATATTTGATATTAAAAAGTATAGTAATAATACAAAAAATCATTTATTTTTATATTTTTTACCGACTTTCGCCGATGGATTAACTCATATACGTTATTTTTTTATTTAGGTTTAAAAATTTTCTTTTAAAGGTTTTGTTAAGTAAATAAAAAGTTAATAAGGGAATTTAACCCAAAATAAAAATCAAATTCCTATTTGATAATAATAAAAATCAAGTAATGAATATCTTCTAACTAAAAAAATAAAAGATAATAAAATAGATAGGATAGAATCATACTGCGACGAGTCATGATCTATTGTACCTATGACCTTAATGCCCGATTTCACCAAAAGATGTCAAAATCGACAGTAACAATTGCCACAGCGCTAACAAAACTGTTAAATTTGTTACATTTCACCAACCTGTTAACAAACACATGAATACGCCAAGACACATGTAAATATTACAGCTATAGAAGGCTATGAATGAGTCGTATTATTTTCTGAACATACTGCGATGCTCTTTTGTTTTCGTTTTCCTATGCACAGAGCTGAAAAAATGGCGGGTAAACAAAATCGTAAACAAAAGCCGTGAGACAAATTTATCATCTTTGGGGAAAGAATTGTTTATGGAATTGGTGACGAAGGATAAGGAAAGGCTATGGATGAGTCATATTATTTTCTGAAGATACTGCGATGCGCTTTTGTTTTCGTGTACGTCTGCACAAGCTGCAAACTGGCGGGCAAACAAAAAGTAAACAAAAGCCGTTAGAAAAATTTATTATCTATGGTGAAGAAATTGTTAGTGGAATTGGTGACGAAGTATAAGGGTTCGTGGAAAATAAGAGGACGGATGTGGTAAATGTAAAAGAGAAAGATGTCACATGGGGGAAAAATTGGAAACGAATTTAATTCAAATGCATGAACGAAACAACTTCGTCAGTATTACATAAATTTAAAACGGGGTGCGAATGGCAAGTGACGAGTGAGTTGAGCGTTTCAAGACGGGAGGTGTATTATCCAGTAATTCAGTGAATAATAAAACCGCAAATTTATTATTCCTTGAACCAAAGGCGAGATCGGCTTATTTCTTTAGATGTACGTTCTAACTTAGTATTACGTAAATTTAAAACGAGGCGCGAAGGACAAGCGACTTGAACGTTTCAAGACGGGAGGTGGACAGTGTATCATACACATAATTCAGTGAATTAAAAAATAGCAAAGTTATTAATACTTGAAGCAAAGGCGAGATCGGCTTATTCCTTTAGATGTATGTTCTAACTTAGTATTACGTAAATTTAAAATGAGGCGCGAAGGAAAAGCGACTTGAACGTTTCAAGACGGGAGGTGGACAGTGTATTATCCACATAATTCAGTGAATTAAAAAATAGCAAAGTTATTAATACTTGAACCAAGGGCGAGATCGGCATATTGCTTTCGATGCATGTTCTAACTTAGTATTACGTAAATTTAAAACGAGAAGCGAATAAGGACAAGTGACGAGTAACTTGAACGTTTCAAGACGAGAGGTAGACAGTGTATTATCCACATAATTCAGTTAATTATAAAATCGCAAAGTTATTAATACTTGAAGGAAAGGCGAAATCGGCATATTCCTTTCGATGCATGTTCCAACTCAGTATTACGTAAATTTAAAACGAAGTGCGAAGGACACGTGACAAGCGACTTGAACGTTTCAAGACGAGAGGTAGACAGTGTATTATCCACATAATTCAGTGAATTAAAAAATTTACAAAGTTATTAATACTTGAAGCAAAGGCGAGATCGGCATATTCCTTTCGATGCATGTTCTAACTCAGTATCACGTAAATTTAAAACGAAGTGTGAAGGTCACGTGACAAGCGACTTGAACGTTACAAGACGGGAAGTGGACAGTGGATTATCCACATAATTCAGTGAATTAAAAAATTTACAAAGTTATTAATACTTGAAGCAAAGGCGAGATCGGCATATTCCTTTCGATGCATGTTCTAACTCAGTATCACGTAAATTTAAAACGAAGTGTGAAGGACACGTGACAAGTGACTTGAACGTTTCAAGACGGGAAGTGGACAGTGTATTATCCACATAATTCAGTGAATTATAAATCGCATAATTATTAATACTTCGAAGCAAAGGCGAGAGCGGCATATTCCTTTCGATGCATGTTCCAACTCAGTATTACGTAAATTTAAAACGAAGTGCGAAGGACAAGTGACAAGCGACTTGAACGTTTCAAGACGGGAAGTGGACAGTGTATTACCCACATAATTCAGTGAATTAAGAAATTTACAAAGTTATTAATACTTGAAGCAAAGGCGAGATCGGCATATTCCTTTCGATGCATGTTCTAACTCAGTATCACGTAAATTTAAAACGAAGTGTGAAGGACACGTGACAAGCGACTTGAACGTTTCAAGACGGGAAGTGGACAGTGTATTATCCACATAATTCAGTGAATTAAAAAATTTACAAAGTTATTAATACTTGAAGCAAAGGCGAGATCGGCATATTCCTTTCGATGCATCTTCTAACTCAGTATTACGTAAATTTAAAACGAAGTGTGAAGGACACGTGACAAGTGACTTGAACGTTTCAAGACGGGAAGTAGACAGTGTATTATCCACATAATTCAGTGAATTATAAAATTTACAAAGTTATTAATACTTGAAGCAAAGGCGAGATCGGCATATTCCTTTCGATGCATCTTCTAACTCAGTATTACGTAAATTTAAAACGAAGTGTGAAGGACACGTGACAAGTGACTTGAACGTTTCAAGACGGGAAGTGGACAGTGTATTATCCACATAATTCAGTGTATTAAAAAATTTACAAAGTTATTAATACTTGAAGCAAAGGCGAGATCGGCATATTCCTTTCGATGCATGTTCTAACTCAGTATCACGTAAATTTAAAACGAAGTGTGAAGGACACGTGACAAGTGACTTGAACGTTTCAAGACGGGAAGTGGACAGTGTATTATCCACATAATTCAGTGAATTATAAATCGCATAATTATTAATACTTCGAAGCAAAGGCGAGAGCGGCATATTCCTTTCGATGCATGTTCCAACTCAGTATTACGTAAATTTAAAACGAAGTGCGAAGGACAAGTGACAAGCGACTTGAACGTTTCAAGACGGGAAGTGGACAGTGTATTATCCACATAATTCAGTGAATTAAAAAATTTACAAAGTTATTAATACTTGAAGCAAAGGCGAGATCGGCATATTCCTTTCGATGCATGTTCCAACTCAGTATTACGTAAATTTAAAACGAAGTGCGAAGGACAAGTGACAAGCGACTTGAACGTTTCAAGACGGGAAGTGGACAGTGTATTATCCACATAATTCAGTGAATTTAAAAATTTACAAAGTTATTAATACTTGAAGCAAAGGCGAGATCGGCATATTCCTTTCGATGCATGTTCTAACTCAGTATCACGTAAATTTAAAACGAAGTGTGAAGGACACGTGACAAGCGACTTGAACGTTTCAAGACGGGAAGTGGACAGTGTATTATCCACATAATTCAGTGAATTAAAAAATTTACAAAGTTATTAATACTTGAAGCAAAGGCGAGATCGGCATATTCCTTTCGATGCATGTTCTAACTCAGTATCACGTAAATTTAAAACGAAGTGCGAAGGACAAGTGACAAGTGACTTGAACGTTTCAAGACGGGAAGTAGACAGTGTATTATCCACATAATTCAGTGAATTATAAATCGCATAATTATTAATACTTGAAGCAAAGGCGAGATCGGCATATTCCTTTCGATGCATGTTCTAACTCAGTATTACGTAAATTTAAAACGAAGTGCGAAGGACAAGTGACAAGTGACTTGAACGTTTCAAGACGGGAAGTGGACAGTGTATTATCCACATAATTCAGTGAATTATAAATCGCATAATTATTAATACTTCGAAGCAAAGGCGAGATCGGCATATTCCTTTCGATGCATGTTCTAACTCAGTATTACGTAAATTTAAAACGAAGTGTGAAGGACACGTGACAAGTGACTTGAACGTTTCAAGACGGGAAGTGGACAGTGTATTATCCACATAATTCAGTGAATTATAAATCGCATAATTATTAATACTTGAAGCAAAGGCGAGAGCGGCATATTCCTTTCGATGCATGTTCTAACCTCTCTTGTACTTCTGCAGTAACCTTCATAGCAACTTGATTCGAGAGTCTATACCTCTGAAGAAAATTTCCTTCTGATAGCTCCTCAAAATAATTTCCTCTCATAGACCGTACTCTATTACGAATGCCATTTAGACGGTCTTAAATATAGCAAGTCGACATCACGCCCGCCATCTTGACTATTTACAATTATTAAGGACTTCAAAGAAATTTGGCTTATTACTTTAACAAGAGATTTAACACGAGTGTTCAGTTTTTGTTGTTGTAATTTACGTCCTACAACGTTAAGTCATATCGGACGATGAACGGAATGGGTGAAATGATGCTCAAATGAGTCCAGGATCCATTGAGCTTAGAGTTACCCGACATTTATCTTTGAGGATAAGGGAAAACCCCGGAAAAACTTATCCAGGTACCTCACCCTGACCGAGATTCGAACTCGGGACCTCTTGAACGTGAGGCAGACACGCTACCATCTACACTACCGAGGCGGGCACGAGTGTTAAGCTAACACTTGTTGGTGAAATGCAATTTTTGTTATAACTATTGCTAAGCTCGTGTTAAGTGTTAACATCTGTTGGTGGAATTGGGCATAAGTGGAGCATCTCCGAGAAGAAGGGCGAGGCAAAGGAGATAGAGGGGGGAACCATGGAGTGACGACAGTGCAGAGGGCAGCGTCCCAAAAATTATACTGACATGTCCCATCAAGCCGGTCCGGAGAGCGTTCTATCGGAGGAGGAAGTGTTTGCCAGGAACATATTATCCTGCCATGCAGCGCCGAGACCGCCGCCAGCACTTCTACCTTGAAAGAGCCCACTAGATAACAGAAGGTGTGAAATGGAGATGGGGAAATGCAATTATCCTACCCTGCATTCGCTTGGCGACCCGGAAAAGCCTCCGAAGAAACCCATGGGTCAGGTAGGTCGGCCATGGCAATCGAACCGTGGTCTCCCGAGTTCGGGGCACAGACGAAGCCAGCCCGCTCGGTATAAGTCAGTAACTCCTAAAATAACATGTTATTCATTTTATATGCTCACTAAAGTGGGTAAAAATGAATCCACTTGTGTCCTTTGATGTCATTAGTCTATCTTAATTACATATTGACCTCTGTATGCAAAAATGGTAGTCATGTTATATGATCAACAGTTACATATCATAACAAACACATCTGTGTTTAGAAGTTTCAGCAATGACGTCCATTCATCAAACATTTCTTCCTCGTTCAACTCAGTTGTGGCACGCCTTGGTAGCGTGGTGGTAGCATGTCTGACTCACGTTCGAGAGTCCCCGAGTTCGAATCTCGGTCAGGGTGAGTTACCTGGATAAGGTGTTTTCCAGGTTTTTCCCTTATCCTGTGAGATGAATGGCCGGTAACTCTAAGCTCCATGGACCCCGGACTCATTTCAGCTTGATTTCATCGTTTCCATTCATCGTCCGATATGACTTAACGTTGGAGGACGTAAATTATATACACACACACACACACACACACACACACACACACACACACACACACACACACACACACACACAAACACACAAACTCAGTTGTATATGGGATGTTGCATTGAAAGGAAGTAAAAACAATTTTGAGTAAAATTGTTGTGCTCTAGTATTTATATCTTCCCTTATTGTTAGGAGTGAAATTTACCCACGCACACTTTCTAATTTGAAAGAAAAATCATGCTGATATACTACAACATATTCTAACAACTAGAAAGAGAACGATTCTATTTTAAAGATATGGGAGGGGAGAAAGATAGAGACAGAACGGAATGCCTTTAGAATTCTGAAATTTCCAGCGCTCAATTACAGTATCTTTCTCCCCTCCCATTTGTTTACAACAGAATCGTTTTAATTTGAGCCATAAAATAATTAAAATAAAATAAAAATCTGCATACTATACTCCGGCACATAATTTCTTAATCCGAGGTCAGTACCCAGAACTTTATTTAATTATTAAAACATCAAAAACATATACAAAGCATACGCAATTTACAGATAGTAAATTGATAGTGAAATTGACTGTCTCCCCTCTTTAAACATTTTAAACCACCTTCGAGCTGTGCTGTAGGGAAGAACAGACTCTCCATAGGCCTCCTGTAACATTATTAATTATTATTATTATTATTATTATTATTATTATTATTATTATTATTATTATTATTATTATTATTATTATTATTATTATTATTATTATTATTATTATTATTATTATTATTATTATTATTATTATTATTATTATTATTATTATTATTATTATTATTATTATTATTATTATTATTATTATTATTATTATTATTATTATTATTATTATTATTATTATTATTATTATTATTATTATTATTATTATTATTATTATTATTATTATTATTATTATTATTATTATTATTATTATTATTATTATTATTATTATTATTATTATTATTATTATTATTATTATTATTATTATTATTATTATTATTATTATTATTATGATTATGATTATGATTATGATTATGATTATGATTATGATTATTATTATTATTATTATTATTATTATTATTATTATTATTATTATTATTATTATTATTATTATTATTATTATTATTATTATTATTATTATTATTATTATTATTATTATTATTATTATTATTTTACTACTATTATTATTAGTATTATTATTATTTATTATTATTGTTATTGTTATTGTTGTATAGGCCTCAACTGATTATTTGTTGAGACGAAAGCAGCATTTCAAAGCAGCATATTGTTCCTCGCGTGTTACCTCCATTGCAGCGGTAGGCCATACTGAACATGACTGAACTTGCCTGGTTCTCACAGGCGGGAACAAGGAGTACCAACAATGAAACTACTACAGCGTGTTTGTTTCACTTTGAGCTAACATAATATAATAAGATTGAATTTTAGTGCGAAAAATTATGGTCATTTTTTATTGAACAGTCCTCGTAATAAGAAAAGTGTCATCATTTGTTGTTAGTGAAGTTTTAAGTTACACATTATATTTGTATATATTTGTCTGCTTCACTGTTAATAGCTTCATATTTTACGTATTTACTTCTATTCTATTTGTCCACGTCACTATATTACTTAATTACATTATTGTAATTACCAATAGGAACACTCTTATATATGTTGTATCATTCCGTGGCCTATCCAATTTCACATTTCCTATTTCGTACAAATTACTTTATCCAGAACAATTAAGAACACATTCTTATATATTTGATAAATCTGAAATAACCGTCATAACATTCCACAAACTTTGCCTAAAGCTATTCCTTGGCCGCGCCGTGGCCCAGTAGTTAGACTACTCGTACCTCACCAAAGCGGCCGGGTTCGAACCCATGCGACCGCATGTGAGACTTGTGATGGAAAAAGTGGCGTAGGGGTGGGTTTCCCCCATCTCATTCCACTGGTGCTTCATTTTCATTTCATGTATCAGTGTCATCGCCTACGGTAAAGCAGGCGTTAAGCACTTCAAAATAAAGGTATTCCAAAATAGAGACGTACATGACGCTAAGGCCTGTTCGGCACCAACATACCAAATGTATACAAACTGTCAATAGTTAAGGCATTCTGGAGTGAAATTTCATAAAATGAGTTATTGCCAAAATAATCTTACCTGGAGTTTTTATAAGCAAAGCCCGCCTTGGTAGCGTGGCGGTAGCATGTCTGCTTCACGTTCAAGAGGTCCCGAGTGCGAACCTCGGTCAGGGTGTTACCTGTGTAAGGTTTTTTCCGGGTTCTTCCCTTATCCTGTATGACGAATGTCGGTAACTCTAAGCTTCATGGACCCCGGACTCATTTGAGCATCATTTTATCCATTCCATTCATCGTCCGATATGACTTAATGTTGGGGGACGTAAATTAAAAAAAAAAAATTAGAAGCGAAAAACGATATCTACCTTTCTGTCCCATAGTTTTAAAAGTCCTAAATAGACCCATTTTGAAAATACTGCACAGTGTGCCACGCCCCCTATTAGTCATTTCTCTCCTTGGTTCTAACATTATTGAATATATTCCAGAGCACATCCTTATTAGCAAAGAAAGTCCTTGCTTTTACTATTAATATTAATCTGTACGTTGATATTAGTTCTTCCATAATTTATTTAGTATGTTTTGAATTACTAATGCTATTATTTGGTGTAAGAAATCGGCATGGGAACCAGTATAAACAGTTTAATTAATCCGATTACATAATTAAAGAGTTACAACCCCTAAAATGGAAAAAGTGTAGTAACATATGACAATATATTGACTTCGTCAAACCCAACCTCAAACCTGATTACATAATTAAAGAGTTACAACCCCTAAAATGAAAAAGTGTAGTAACATATGACAATATATTGACTTCGTCAAACATAACCTCAAACATTGGCAATGAATGTGAAATGAAAATTGGTTCTTCAAGCAAAAAAATTGGTTTCTTCATTATGTAATGGCAGTGATGAAAATTTAACTAAAGTAAATAATGATATTAGATCAACAGTTCTCACTTAGTAGATTTAGAAACTTTGTACAGTGTAAATTTTGTGAAAATGAAAATTGTTGTCGTATCAAAGGACACCAAGAAACGAAATGGATTATTAGCTACATTATCACTCAGTTGCCAAAAGTGTGATAAAGAATATACATAGCAAAACTGTTTTTCTCTGTTTTATTCTTTTTAAACTTTGGGTGCGCTCATCTATAAAACTCCTGCATCTACAAGACTAAATTTTTTCTGACTTTAAAGCAATAGTTAAACTGTTTAAAGGTACTTGTAGAAAGATATGTGAATATTTGAAATTAAAAAAAAAAATCTTGAATATTTTTAGAATTAAATTCGAGACATTTACTTAAAAAATCACACATCCTTTATTAAAACTCCAAAATAAGATCTATTATCTCTAATAAGTTGTGGAAGTGTTGTAAAATAACTATAATTATCCTTTTATAATTATAATTATCCTTTTCAGGGTCTATATTTAAATTCTAGAGGCAACCGGAAGGTTCCATTAATTTCTGACAGAATTAAGGACAAAATTCCTGTTGTCGCAAGTAGAACGTCCGTTTAGGTTAAATATGCTCCTTAAACTATACAATTCCAGAAACTTACGGCAAATTGAAATAATCAACCCGAATAGCCTGGTATCATTTATTTAACACTAGAAGGACTGCACCCGGCATTTTGACAGATGCGCTGCTTTAGAAGACTTATTTCTTGCTTATATTTTTTCTACACTTCCCATGTTCTACGACTTTTAATAAATACTTATGAAAAACACGTGCACAAAGAATTAAGCATTTTGGACCTTTTTAAAAACTGGTATAAACAATTCCTACCAGAAGGATCGCAATCCGTGATTTTGACGGGTACGGAAGTGTGAACAATAGCCGTTGGATCTGTCCACATCTGTTGTCTTCCTTCCTGATTGGTTTATGGCACTCTGCAGACCCTTTGTCGATGAGTAAGAAAGATTTATTGTATTTACCAGGTTTTGGAGCAAAAAACTTTCCGCTGAAGTTGTTATGGTCGAATTCCTGGGGACCACAATTTTTCAGAAACACAATGAGCAGAAATTTTGTGGTTTATGCGATTTTATGACAAGGACACACTTTCTCAAAGACTAAGTACAGATCGCTTTGCAGCTGCTACTCCTGTCTGGAATACTTTTATTGTCAATTCCTTGCAGTGTTACATTCCAAGTGAAAATATCACTGTGGATGAGCAATTGTTTCCTTGCAAGGTCCTTTCATTCAATATATGAGCAATAAACCGAACAAATTTGGAATAAAGTTTTGGCTTGCAGTTGATGCAAATTTAAAGTATCTGGGGAATGGTTTTCCTCACCTGCGCCCCACAAGTGTTCCTCTTGCAGAGCATGTTGTAATGCGTCCTATACAGTCCTTTGTTTTTGCAGGACCAAATACCTCGCAGAGAGTTTGAAGCGTAAAAGTACAAACATTGTGGGCACAGTAAAGAAATGTAGAAAGGAAATCCTTCAATCAGCAAAATCTGCTGATCCTTTGCACATAACTGTACTTTATAAGTCAGGTGATATAACTCTGACATGCTATCAGGGAAAAAAGAACAAAAATGTGCTTCTTTTGAGTTCAGAGCATGACAAAATTACTATAAATAAACAACATCCCAAAAAGCTACCAGAATCAGTGGCGTACTACAGTAACACCAAGTACGGCGTTGACGTCGTCGATCAAATGGCTCGACTGTACACAGTGAAATATGGATGCAGAAGGTAGCCTATGCATGCTTTTTTTTTCAATGTGTTAGCCTTGGAAGCTATTAATGTATGGGTACTCTATAAGGAAGTAACAGGTGAAAAAGTAAGCAGACGTCAGTTCATATAAAACTTAGCAGCAAGAGTTTGTGGACCATGTTTAGGCAACGCTGATTACACGTGTGTTAGGTGCTACGATGGAGCAGGTGGCTTTGAATGAGCGAAATCAGGTTTATAAGTGTTTTTTATACTATATAATATGGTATTCAAAATTTATGTTGAAACACGTGTGTTTGCTAAGGGAAGTTGTTCATTTTACATTTGGTTATCGCATATATTTGATTAATTTTTAGACTCAAAATGTTCATTTTACTATGTAACTGTTCAAACAAAACTAAAATTATATACTGGTAAACTTTATTAATAATATTAAATAAACTGGTATGCATTAAAATTTGTTTACCATTTTAAAAAGGGCAAATAAATCTGCACCGTCAAAATGGCGGGTTGGTCCTTCTCGGTAGACCATACTTGCCGGTCCTTCTAGTGTTCATTCAAGTAAAAATACTTCCAACTGTAAGAACATATTTCACACCTGCAAAATGAACAACCAGTTAAACAAGCTTCTCATCCACCCACCTGTGTCTCTAGGCTTTTTGAAGATTGTGCAGCAGAATACCACCAGTGCTCCATTTACACAGATGGCTCTAGGATAGCTGAAGGACCATATAAAAATGCTAAAGTAATATGTGCATTTGTAGTATTTTCTCGCACCATAGAATGCCATTCTTCCATGTTCAAACTTGCTAAGGAGTGTTCAGTCTTTCAAACTGAATTATTAGCAATTCGTGAAGAGTGAAATGGTGCACAACTTACAATGTAACGCTCGCCTTTACAGTATTTGGGCTGAAATAAGGAATCAATTATGAAGCGGTCCTCATCTGTGTAGGTATTTCATGAGTCAGAGGGCGCGTGGGGATTGCCGGAAATGCACGTGCAGATGAGCTTGCAAAGAGAGCTGCGACTTCAGATCTTCCAGAGACTTACACTCCATGCCCTATTTCTTATGTGAGGCAAACATTAAAGGAGATTATCATCAACGACTGGAATAAATACTGGTTAAAAAGTGATTGTGGTGCTTTGACTAAGGATTTATGTTTCTCAACAGTTTATGACAGACATAAATGTAAATTCGTTAATCCTAACTATGTTCTCACTCAATTCTTACCTGGACATGGCAAATTTTCAGCTTACTTATTTCAATTCAAAATCAAATCTACATCTGATTGTATTTGTGGAACTCATCTTCAAGATGTCCCTCACATTTTATTTGATTGCCCATTTTTCTGTTTTGCAAGATACGAACTTGAATTATTGCTTCAATCCTTAGGTTACACTTTTTCAAAACCACTTACACATATTTTGATGAATTACCAAACTTATCAATATTTCGTGGCTTTCTTAAACAAAATATTTCTTAAGCTAAATGATTCATCTTGATGTTTACTGTTTGTCAGCTTGATATTGAATTTTGTTATGTTTTTGTAAATTGTATTATATTCATAAATTTGTAAACTATGTTCCTAATATACCTTTGGGTAAAATAGGAATAAAAAATAGGGTAATAAATGAATAAACACTAACAATAGCGATGATACAATTGGGTTCCCAAATTGTGAGTGAAAAATACAGACTTACAGGTGATACATTAGTGATATTAGGAAAGGAAGTTTAAACTTTCATGCAAATTTTAATCGATTAACTTCAAATAGACTCACAAAACAAATTATCGAGTTTTACGAAAATAGAAGTAAAGCGCAGGTGGACATGAAATGGATTGGTGAAGTAAAAAATGGTTGAACATTGGTAGGAATCACTCAAGACGATATCCTAGACAGGGACGTCTTTAGAATGAGGGTACATAAGTGGCAAGTTGACCAAGAAGACAAACCAAAGAAAAAGACTGGAACAATGTGTGGAAAGGTAGAGTCAGACTGAAAAATTCAATGCCATAGCCGGGATTTGAACCACGGATCTTCTGGTTTCCGTCCAGCCGCTCTAACCATTAAGCTACTATGGTCAACGTGCCGAAATGGCATTAAATTCTCCTACTGACTCGTGTTTTTTCCAGTAAACCACTTAGGAGTTCTCATAAACACATGAGTAGGGAGCGGATTTATAGGCACTAAAAATGTGTGAAAGATACAGGTAAAAAGGCACAAAATTGGCTAAAAAGGGACTAAAAATTTACGAGGTAAACACATAGAAATACACAATTTTAGTCAAATGGCTCCTGAAATGCACTATAACAAAATGACAATCATCGCAGCATATGCTGCAACAAATTCGCTAAACACATACTATTTTGTGGTTCCCTAGGCGAAATAGTTCTACATTTATTCCAAATACATATAAATCCACTTCACTAAGTAAGAACCATAATGTGCAGAAAGGTGTGAAGTAAATAACTATGTCAAAAAACAAAAGCATGCGTTTGGGGGGCCTTAAAGGTGAAAATTTAAATATCTGAAGCTTTTGTTACATTTGTTTCAAATTTATACTATTTATTTTTGTGATGAATCAAGAATGGAATAATACCAAGTTTCAACTTTCTAGTTACGATAGTTTCTGAGGAATTAACAGTTTATGTCTAATTTACAGGCGATATTTAAAATGCCCTACATATTGTAATTTTAAAAATTAATGCTTGGGGTATAAGTTTCTGCAACCATTTTAAGCTATTAATGACCTGTACCTATGTGAAATATTTCTCTTCGCCATATCAACGAAGGGAAAAAATAATCATGACCTATATAAAAAATTTTATTTTTCTAAGCATTTTCGGTAAGAAGTAAGCATTATAGTCCTTTTCAATACAAATAACACAACAAATGTAAATGGGTACACTTAATATGCAGTTGCCCTTACAGACATGTTTAGAATTTCATGCAGATTAATAAAAAACTGCATCCTGTGGAACATTTTGAAGTTAGGAAAATGAAGAAAATATGGAATATGACAAATCTGAGGTTAAAATTACGTAATAGCAGCTACGATACAGCTGTAGTGTTATTTAAGTAGTCATGTGACGTTTTCTGTACTGCCGCTAGAGAAAAAAGAAACTTTATATTACTGAAGTATGTATATATTAATTTTAAGACAAAAAATTAAATTTGGTATTGTTAAGTTTTGGGCTAATTTGCACAGATGTGTCTTCTTAATAAATCCTCTTTTGTATATCCAATGTGCCGCAGTAAGAAATTTCTATTCCCAGAAAACTTCACGTTGAAACCAACAAATGCAAGAGCTGTTGGCACAAATTACAAACAGAAGAAATTGGCTAAAAAGGCAGTTTTAGGTACTGATAAGCAGAATAGGCACAAACTATGAAATAGGCATTTATAGGCACTACAAAACTAAGAAATTAGGCTAATAATTGTAGGAAACGGCTTATAACTTAAAAGCCTACGTTTCTGAACAAAGGAATAAAATAGGAAAATAGGGCAAAATCCGCCCCCTGGTAATCAGCAACTGTAGCTCCAGTTGTCATTTTGCTAGAATAAACAGACATGTTCCATTTAAAAAAACGCAACTTGGTGTTGGACATGTTATTTGTTTACCTTTATGAATTGTGCATACCCTCTCATTGTGTGAGCCCCTGACATATGTATAGTCCTGGACAATTAGAATTTTCATACCTTGTTACATTTCGGAGATATTTGAGGTCGCAGAGTTAGGTGGCACACCCTGTATTTGTAAATTCAGATAGAATTATTTTACACTGCCCCTTAAATAATTAATGACCTGTGAGATCCTGACATATAAGTTCTGTGGTTTAATAAGATAAATTTAAAATTCAAACATAAATATACATATCGGAAATATAGGGAAATAAACAAAAATACTCAAAGCGAGTTTAGCACAAACCTTAAACTTAAACCATGGAAACAGACCTACGAAACTGTTGGGACAAGCAACAAATATATATTGCTTGGCTGCTTCAATACTCACTTTAATATTTCTTCCCAATTTAAGTGCTAAACAGTATCTAACTTCAAAGGAGACAATGTCTGACTCAGTTCAGGAATAAGAACCTCAAACAGGCGTAAAAGGGAACGACATCCACAAATAAAAATCATTATTAATTAGATTTAAAACACTATCACAAAAATTTGTAAATATACATGTTCTAGTCTTTTTACCACAGGAGAGTGATTTTGAACCTTATATAATTATCCCTGCCTTGTTTTTCATTTTGCCTGTGTATAATGTATCTTTTATGTTCAATATTCAGGTATATATGCTGTTTTCTCTGACATGTTCAATGTTCACAGGCCTTTGTAGCTACTAGCGAACTCATTGCACGCATATCAATCTAATCTAACTTTATTTATATCTACTTTCCCACCTACCTACTTCATTACCTGCCTGCCTGCTTACCTACCTCCCTACCAGACTGACTGATGCCTAACCATGTACCTCACAACCTTCCTCCCAACCTGCCTCCTAGGCATCTACCTCCCTGCTGCATACCTATCTACATCCCTATCTACCTGCCTGCAGCCTACCCACCTCCCCTCCCTGTAGGCTACGTACCTGCCCTCCTGCCTGTCGGCTGCCTACCTATCTATCTCCCTAGGTGCCTGCCGCCTACCTCCACACTTCCCTTCCGGCCTGCTGCTTACCTCCCTAACCCCCTAACTGCCTGCTGCCATCCTAGCCACCTCCATAACCATCAGCTGCGTACCTACCTACCTCCCTGCCGGCCAGCTACCTACCTCCCTGCCGGCCAGCTGTCTACCTCCCTACCTCGCTAACTGCCTGCTGTCTACCTACCTACCTTCGTTACTGTCAGCTGCCTACACACCTACCTACCTGTCTGCTGCCTACCTATATCCCTTTCTACCTTCTGCCTATCTACCTACCTCCCTACGTGCCTGCTGCCTACCTCCCTAACTGCCTGCTACCTACCTTCCTAACTGCCTGATTACTTAGCTACCTAAGTAACTGCACAACTGTCTGCCTTCCTAGCTCCGTGCCTGCCTACCTACATACTTACCTAGGTAGCTGACAGCCCGCCTACCTACCTAAGTACCCGCCTGCTTATCTACCTACATCCCTACATAAGTACCTGCCCGCGTAACTTGCTATCTGCCTACCTACCCGCCTGATTATTTTTCTACCTAAGTACCGGTCTCCTTTTCTTCCTACAGCTGCATCTACACACCTACCTGCATACCTCAAATCCTACATGCCTGCCCCTGGCTACTCGCTTACCTATCTGCCTACTTCGCTAAGTGCCCGGCCACCTGCCTAGCTACCTCGCTAACTAATCCCCACCCGCCTGCCTATCTCCCTACCTGGAGCTACCTACCGCGCTACTCCCGCTCTGCTGCCTACCTAACTGCCTACCGACATGTAATTTGTGGTCTAAAGGATAGCATCTATACAGCCTTCTAAAGCATGTTCGTTTTGGACACTTTAAAATTTTAGTTTTATGTTTAACCAAAGCATATCCTTCTTCACTTTCCAGTATTAACAATTTACGTGTTTTCTTGTACATCGTTTTATCTTGATGTAGATTTTGTAAATCATAAGAAGGTTCACTGTTGCATGCGTATTCCAAGTTATTCTTAGTTAATCTTAGGGAAATTCAAGGAAAACCTTTTATGTGATTTTTTTGTTTGTTTATTTTTCTTCAGATATGACGAAAAAAAGTAAACTGAAGCTCGTGTCTGTGAGGCACACAAAGGGAGGCAAATTGGTAGCTTTTGCTACAATTAACCGAATTTCTCGTCTTGAAGAAGGTGATTCTGCTTCCAGATTTTTTCCTTTTTCTTTCGGATTAGACGCTTTTAATTCTGGAAATGGTTCTTTTTCTTTTGGAAATGTCAATTCTACTTTCGGAAATGCTCCCCTTACTAACGGAATAGGTCCTGCTACTGCTGGTGAAGGTCCTAATAATTCCGGCCCAGCCCCTTCAACAACCGGCGTGGTTCCTTCTACTTCCGGCCCAGGTCCTAATTTCAGCGCAGGTCCTTCGACTTCTGGAGAAGGTCCTTCAACATACAGAGCTCCAGTTTTCGAAGGTCCATCAACATCTGGAGATGCTTCATCTTCTGGAGTTTCTTCAACTTCCGCAGATTCTTCTGCTGCCGGTGGTCCTTCAACTTACCGGAAGAGATCTTCAAAGTCTAGACGATCCCGGCGACAAAGCAAACGCTGCAGGAAGTGCGCTGCCAAGAAAAGAGGTAAGGGCAATTCAAATTCTTATTCCTGTTACCATATTCGCTCATCTAGTTCTGCCAAATACACTCTCAACTTTGAGTACTACCACCTAGAGAGCCTTAGAGAATGTATGCAAAAGTACGAGAATAATTTCTAGTCCAAGGGAGGACACGAGTTCAGCGTGTGACGTTGCAGTGCTCTGTACTGTTGCGACTTAAAATTGTATTTGTCTCCTGTCTTTTCAAACGTGCTAAGCTCGTGTTCAGTGCGAGCTGACGTCACACCGGTACTGCCTGACCTCCCTTGTTCTACTTGTACGTACCGCTGGAATGACACTTCAAACGCATTGTAATCAAGTTTTAAAGTATCTTAGTAGTATTATTATCATTGCTTCCTTAGTAGAATAGGTTCAAACGGGTCTGTCCTAAAATTCTGGCCATTTGTGCTTGCACAGTAAAATGTTTCAGCAACGCGTTTTACCTTATTCCATTGAAAATTGTTTGCTCTACAAAATTGTGATTAGTTCTTTTTAACTTAGATATTTAGGTATACTTTTTCCAGATCAGTAACATGGGATGTCAAATCGACAACAAAGCATTTTTGACACCTTCTGCTAGACTTAACAGCTTCTGTGGCTTTGCACCTCAATTAAACGTAAAATGTAGGTGTGGAAAATGCTTTACGTTTTCAACTTAACACTCCATTTTATTGACTTGAAAAGAACAAACATTAAATATATAAATACACTTTTTTGTAGAGAAAATAATTTTTTATCGACTAACATAGCACGGCATTGCTCAAAAAAATATTTTGCACGCTCAACTTTGACTCAAAGAAAAAGTAAACGTCAGAACTTATGGGGGAACCTATTACACTGACATGCAAAAATTAACTTTTTCTCTGGGATTTTTATTTTAATATGTTAGTATCCCTAAATTGAGTGTGCTGAATCAGAATATGAACTTAGTTTTTCTCCATCACGTATCAATTTTTCACAATATAGAAAATAGTAAAATATGCATTTTTATACTAGCCTCTATCGAATTTATGTTATATTATTAAATATAAGTTAACAAATCCATAAATGTAAACACAACACTCTTCATAATTGACTAATGTTTCCCATCATCACTTAAATTTGCACATTTGACCAGTTTTTTACATAATGCCTTGGAATGAAATGAACGTTTTGTAGAGTTCCTACTATGGAAAGAATTAGATACATCTCTTTTCAGCGACCAGCAATAATCAGCTGTCATATTCACATTCCACTTTCCCTGTTAGCATCTTTCCATTTCCTTTATGTCCTGGTGAAATCTTTACCCTGCTCCTCACTGACACAGCCGAGATTCAATACAAATGAGAGTGCAGGAAATGTACGTCGTCGTCCGAGGGGAATCGTTTGCCCCTCAGAGCCTTTTTAAGGAGACCAAAATGGCGTTAAGGGGAGCCAGGACGGCATTCTGGGGTGAAATTTCACAAAATGAGTTATTGCCAAGATAATCTTTTCTGATGTTTGTAGAAGCAAATAGCGATATTAATTTTCCTGCCCCATAGTTTTAAAAGTCCTTAATAGAACCATTTTGAAAAGGCTCACAGTGTGCCACGCCCCCTATTAGGCATTTATAACTAGGGAGCGGATTGATAGACACTAAAAATGTGTGAAATAGGCAGGCAAAAAGTCACTAAAATAGGCAAAATAGGCACCTAAATAGGCACTAAAATGTTGCTAAGTAAACACTTAGAAATAAACAATTTTAGTAAAATGGCTCCTAAAATGCACAATGCATAGGTATATGCTGCAACAAATTCGCTAAACACATTCTGCGGTTCCCTAGGCGAAATAGTTCTACATTTATTCCAAATGTCATAAATGGCTCCACACCAAGTTAAAATAACAGATATTGTCGTATAATCAAAATACATATAAATCCACTTCACTAAGTAAGAACCATAATGTGCAGAAAGGTGTGGAGTAATTAACTATGTCAAAAAACAAAAACATGGGTTTGGGGGGGGGGGGGTTAAGGGTGAAAATTGAAATATCTGAAGCTTTTGTTAGCTTTGTTTCAAATGTATACCATTTATTTTTCTGACCGATTAAGAATGGAATAATACCAAGTTACAGTTTTCTAATTACAATATTTTCTGAGGAATTAACAGTTTATGTCTAAATTACAGGCGATTTTCAAAAAGGCCCACATATTGTAATTTTACAAATTAATACTTTTAGTATAAGTTTCTGCACCCATTTTATCCTATTAATGACCTGTATCTATGTGAAATATTTGTCTTCGCCATATCAACGAAGGGAAAAAATAATCATACCTATTTAACAATTTTTATTTTCCTAAGTGTTTTCAGTAAGAAGTAAGCATTATAGTTCTTTTCAATACAAATAACAAAAACACAACAAATGTAAATGAGTACACTTAATATGCAGTTGCCCTTACAGACATTATTAGAATTTCATACAGATTAATAGAAAACTGCATCCTCTGGAACATTTTGAAGTTAGGAAAATGTAGAAAATATGAAATATCACAAATCTGAGGTTAAAATTACGTAATGGCAGCTACGATACAGGTGTAGGATTATTCAAATAGTCATGTGACGTTTTCTGTAGTGCCACTAGAAAAAGAACTTTATATTTTTAAGTATGTCTATATTAATTTTAAGACAAAAAAACTAAATTTGATATTGTTGTAAGTTTGGGGCCAATTTGCACAGATGTGTCTCCTTAATAAACCCCTTTTTTGTATATCCAATGTGCAGCAGTAAGAAATTTCTCTTCCCCGAAAACTTCACATTGAAACCAACAAATACAAAAGCTGTTGTCACAGATTTCAAGCAGAAGAAATTGGCTAAAAAGGCAGTTTTAGGCACTAATAAGCAGAATAGGCACAAACGTATGAAATAGGCATGTATAGGCACTATAAAACTAAGAAATTAGGCTAATAATTGTAGGAAACGTGCTTATAACTTAAAAGCCTACGTTTCTGAACAAAGGAATAAAATAAGCAAATAGGGCAAAATCCGCCCCCTATTTATAACTGTTCTCTCCTTTGTTGTAACCTTATTGAAGCTATATTCCAGAGCACACCCTTATTAGGAAAGCAAGTCCTTGTTTTGTCTGTTAGTATTAATCTGTGCATCTGATGTTAATTCTTCCATGCTTTGTTTATGTATGTTTTGAATTACTAATGCTGTTTTCAAGATGGGAAGAAGCAATAATTTTGGTGTAAGAAATCGGCATGTGAACCAGTACAAACAGTTTAAGTAATCTCGATTACATAATTAAAGAGTTAGAGCCCATAAAATGGAAAAAGTATAGTAACACATGGCAATATATTGACTTCGTCAAACCCAACCTCAAACATTGGCAATGAATGTGAAATGAAAATTAGTTCTTAAAGGAAAAAAATGGTTTCTTCATTGTGTAATGGCAGTGATGACAATTTAACTAAAGTAAATAATGATATTAGATCAACAAGTTTTCAGTTAGTACAGTACTTTGTACAGTAAATTTTGTGAGAATGAAAATTGTCAATTCAGAGGATACCAAGAAACGAAATGGATTACTAGCTACATTATCATTTATAGCTCACTGAATTATGTGGATAATACACTGTCCACCTCCCATCTTGAAACGTTAAAGTCACTCGTCACTTTTCTTTCGCTCCTCGTTTTAAAATTACGTAATACTGAGTTAGAACATGCATCGAAAGGAATATGCCGATCTCGCCTTTGCTTTGAGTATTAATAACTTTGCGATTTTATAATTTACTGTATTATGTGGATAATAGACTGTCCACCTCCCGTCCTGAAACGCTCAAGTCACTCGTCACTTGTCCTTCGCTCTTCGTTTTAAATATACTGGGAGGCATTATCCATCATCAGAAGCAGTGGTGAAGGCTGCGGAGGCGATTTTGAAGGATCTCTCAAAAATGGTTTCGAGCATGTCTTTGAAGACTGACAGAAACGCTGGGACAAGCACATCGCATTCAGGGGAGACTATTTTGAAAAGGATCATCAAAATTATGAGGATAAGTAAAGGTACGTTGTCCAAAAAAAGTGATCATTCTTTGTTGAACAGCCCTCGTAGTATATTATGCAACGAGACTATGGTGGTAGTAATTAAAACCCCTTATCACCCCTTGAACTGACATATTACATCTCCAAGACGCGAGGACTAGGTTTGTTGACACTGTGTGCCTTACGCGCTGCTTACTTTTGCCTTAAACTGTTGATTCATGGATGCCTTGGTTCTCGAGATATACATAATTTTATTTCTTTGACAGCTTTGTGGTTGCAAAGATTTATGTGCACTTTTACGTGCTGCAAGTTTTTATAGAACGAGTATTACCCAGCGACAACATTTTCCATTGCCTAAACGAAGAAGACAAACACTTTGCTTTAAACTTATTTTTTAAAGAAATATGTTTGCTCATTACGTAGAAAATGAAGCTAGTTACAGTGAAGCAATAAGTATTATTCAAATATAACTATTTGTAACAACAAACTTCACTTATCTTAAGAAAGTGTCAATTTTTCTTATTAGTTGAGTTGGTTGAAGTTGAAATCGATTTCACGAAACCTTGTCCTCATTATCAGTCAAAGAAAACCACAGGAGAAAACAAATTCGTCGTTAAGGGAGTTACCATGTTATGTTTTTTCAGTATTACCAAAATCTGAAAACGAAACAAACTTAAAAATAGAATCAGGTGCTGGTATTTCAAAATTACGCGATGTTTACTTTATAAAATGAATATCTTTTCCCAAACTATTAAATCTATCGGACCATTTAATTGTTTTAATAATTTAACTTCAGGATTTATTTCATGGTTAAATGACCAAAAATGATCTGCTACTGCCGATTTATCAGTTTGTTTATACTTGATGTTAGGAAAATGTTCTTTCGTTCTGGTTTCCAAATTACGTTTTGTATTTCCAATATAAACTTTATCACAATCGAAACAATTAAACTGATAAATAACAGATTTTTTATTATTAGGAATTTCATCTTTTTAGAGAAATGTAGTAAATTTTGAATACTATATTTATTTTGAGGAACTAAAATTATATCAACTTCTTTAAAAAAAATTTGAAACTGTTTATTAACACAAGGATGGTAAGTAAATTTTTTAAAATTATAATAGCCTTTTATTATTTAAGGAAAGAATTTAAGGAAATAGAAATATCATTAACAGTGTTTTATATTTAAATTGTTCAATCTTCTTGTGTATAAAGTCTTTATTAAAACCATTAATTAAAGTTGTATTAATAATATGTTTATATTCTTTATTAAATTCCTCTTTATTCAGGGGTATATTTATTAATCTATAAATGAAATTATTAAAACAGCAAATTTATTTGGGAGAGGCTTAAAACTTCTACTTTATATGTAATTATCGATATGAGTAGACTTCCTATAAATACCAAAATCCAATTTATTATTATTTCTTATTATCTTCAAATCCAAAAAGGAAGAAAACCATCCATTTCAGTTTCTAATGTGAATTTTATAGCTTTATCTTGTAAATTTAGTAATTTTAAAGCATCATTTATTTGTTTATCAGGAACAATACCAAAAATATCATCAACATATCTATACCAGGTTTTAAACATTTGCATTTTGAAAAAAAAAACACTAATTAACTAACAAACTAACTTCAACTAATTCAACTAATAAGAAAAATCGACATAATTTTTCTTAAGATAAGTGAAGCTTTTTGTTACAAATAGTTATATTTGTGTAATGTTTGCGCATTTTGATATAAGCTAAATACCAACTTGGCCTAATAATCCAACTTTTTTTTTCATTACAATATTTTTGGTTTAAAATCATATATCGGAACGTTCGGAGCGAGAAAGATGTTAAAAATTTGCTTTCAACATTGTTTTAAGTTTTATTATTTAAAACAAATGTTGAGATATACAGGATGAACCATTTAACTTGAGACAGTAAAATATCTCTGAAACTAAGCGCTGTAGTAAGAAACGTCTTGAATAACAAACAGTCATTTGATGTTATGGGAGAAAGTAAATGCCATTAGTCGTCTTTTATTTCGAGGACATTGTGATGGTCGTTTAGGAAAAATTCAATTTTTTAAAATGGGAACCTACCATTTCAATTTTGTTTTCTCACTCATAGAAAACTAAACAACTTTTATATAAAGCGCTTTGCAATTGTTCTTACAGCAACGTAAATAACGGCGAATGTTCCTAATTTCCCCATTGGACCTTAATTGCTGGCTCCTTAACGGATTAGTTGTCGTTTTTGTTAGAACATGTCTCATTACAAACAAGGTCACAAATGTGAACAAGCAAGATGGATGCCCTGCACACTATGCACGTGCTGCTAGGCACGTTTTAAATAAAAATTGTGATGATCGTTGGATAGGCCGCGGAGGTCTCATTGAGTGGCCAGCTCAACCTGATCCTACATCAATGGGGTTACCTCAAGGAAAAAAGTGTATTGTGAAAGATCCATGTAATATGCAGAAAATTATTTTTAAAAACTAGTGTTGCGTGATTTAATCGATTAATCGAAACGATGAATCGATTAGTTTTTTATTTTATATTAAAGATTAAAAATGTTAATCGAATAATTGAGTCGATTAAAATTAATCGATTACAATAAATATTAATTAAAACTCTTTTAGCCAAATTTGGCGCTCTTTGTTTTGATGTATTGCTTCCGATGTAAGCAGTCTTTCCAACTCATCAAGCTTTCACTAGACACGTAATGTTCTTTGAACTTTGAGATAATAAAACTCCTGATAGCTAAAAGAAATCACTCTGAACCCCAAGAGAGTCTAAATAACACTTCTGTTGTGAAATATTCTAAGAGTTACATAACTACATATAGATGCTGACAGAGAGGTTTCTTTCCTTACAGCTTGTGTGTGACAACATATCGTATACAACTGATTATTTATCGCTTGCTAGCATAAACTGAACTGTACAACCTTGAACCGAACACTTCGATTACGCAGCTATAGAAACAATAGCTGATCCCTCTTCTCGGGGCTGGTGGTAGTGTAACTTTGCTGTTAACTGCAGTAGGACAATAACGATTCTGAGTTCGTGAGAGTGAGTGAAAGTTTTGTGTTAGAAAAGTTAAAATAAGGAAAAACGTTTTGTGCCGAGTGATATTAAAATTATGGATACGAAAATTTGCGAGGGAAACTGGATGTATATTTTGGCTATATGCTAAATGAATCTGGTAAAGTGGCTGACAGAAGAAAATAGTATTTTGTAATCTGACTAGGTGTGTCTTCATGTAAACTATTATTTTCATGTCAGTCTCACAAGTCTTAGTAGATATTGATATAATACGTTACTAAATAATAACTTACAAAAATATTGTAAATACAATTCAATATAAAGCATGTGCACTTGATGCAAACACAAAATTTGAATCTAAACATGTCGAAGTTTCATAAATAATTAAATATACAGAGTATTAAAGTACTTTATATAATCCATACGCCTAATTTTCGAACAGATAATATCTCGATTAATCTATTAAAATTTTGATCTATCTGCATCACTAATAAAAACTGTTTATATTGTAATGAGGAATAAAGAAACCAAATAATAATGTTGGTTCCCAATTACGATAAGTAAATTGAGCCTCAAATGGCCATCCACGGATGGCCCAACCAATCACGCTCTTCGTACACAGCCATTCAGCATTTTCTTCATTACTTACGTTACTGTAAGAACCATTGCAAAGTGCCGTACACAAAAGTTATTTAGCTTTTTATTAGAAGTGAGAAAACAAAATAAAAAAGTAGGTTCCCATTTAAAAAAAAATGACCATCACAGAGTCTTCCAAATAAAAGACGACTATTCCCCATAATATCAAGCAACTTTTATTTAAGAAATGTCTTTCTCCAGCGCTTAGTTTGGCAGATATTGTACCGTCTCAAGTTAAATGGTCCAACCTGTATGAAAGATCTTTCGTGCATAACATCGAATTCTTCGACACATTTCATACCGAAATGCACGCTCATATTTGATCTAAGTCGCCTTTGAAAACACAGATATTTGGCATCGACGCACTTGATCCAAAATAACCCATAATAATAATAATAATAATAATAATAATAATAATAATAATAATAATAATAATAATAATAATAATAATAATAATAATAATAATAATAATAATAATAATAATAATAATAATAATAATAATAATAATAATAATAATAATAATAATAATAATAATAATAATAATAATAATAATAATAATAATAATAATAATAATAATAATAATAATAATAATAATAATAATAATAATAATAATAATAATAATAATAATAATAATAATAATAATAATAATAATAATAATAATAATAATAATAATAATAATAATAATAATAATAATAATAATAATAATAATAATAATAATAATAATAATAATAATAATAATAATAATAATAATAATAATAATAATAATAATAATAATAATAATAATAATAATAATAATAATAAACATATCTTACAATCTCAATTACAAGTTTTACAATTCTAATCTATGTACAAATTTGTCAGCTGCTTATATTATGGGCTGATAGCGGTGTTGACTCCCTGGCGGTTAACCTCTATCCTAGCCCTTCTACGATCTTGACCTAATGTTCGGATTGTGTCTTCCATTTCTCTACCTCTTACATCCTTGCACTTCTCAACCATTTCTCTTTGATTTTGTCAGAAAATTTCCCCACCTTCCTCAAACTTTTCTCTCTTTTCAATGTAAGCATTTTTATTGTTACTACGTAAGCCCCTTTATTATCTCAGTTCTTATCCTATATTAATTTCCTCCAGTTTTCAATTCCTTTACAGTCCACTACATAATGTTCTAAGCTTATTTTTTTCCGCAAATAATGCACTCCTTTGGTGAACCCACTCTCAGTATAGCTCCTGTCGTTAACCAAGCTACACCCTCCCTCACATATCTATCACATATGTCTATATAAGCCCGCCTCGGTAGCGTAGACGGTAGGAAGTCTGCCTCACGTTCAAGAGGTCCCGAGTTCGAATCTCGGTCAGGGTGAGTTACCTGGGTAAGGTTTTTCCGGGGTTTTCCCTTATCCTTCAAGACGAATGTCGGGTAACTCTAAGCTCCATGGACCCTGGACTCATTTGACCATCATTTCACCCAATTCATTCACCATCCGATATAACTTAACGTTGGAGCGGACTTAAATTTAAAAAAAAAAATGTCTATATATGTTTCCCTTCCCCATTCTGTCTTTATTTTCAGGTATACATTTAGCGATTTCTTGCTTATCAGATTTCTCCACGTCACTTGTATGTCAATGTCCTTTATCCTATTCTTAATAATTATCTAAAAATCTTTTACATTTTTTCACTCTCATGCCATATATACCCCATCCCTATTTTGACCAGCTTTCTCTCTAGCTCTGCCCACCACCTGTTCCTGTTGAATTTTTCTCATGTTCTAAACAGATCTTTAATATATTATCATAATTTTTTATACAACTATACCAATATTATAAACATCTTTCTATAAGTACCCCACTCCTGCAAGGTCTTCCAAGTTCCACTCTAGCTACTCCATTTGGCGTTGACGTATTCAAACGTAGTATCTCTTTACAGAACTGTTCATATGTATGAAAGGGTAGAGTCAGATTGAAAAATTCAATGCCATAGCCGGGATTTGAACCACGGATCTTCTGGTTTCCTTCCAGCCGCTCTAACCATTTGAGCTACTATGGCCAACGTGCCAACATGACATTAAATTTTCCAACTGACTCGTATCACTCCACTCTCTCGTACTCCACTAAGGTCTGGTTTTTTAAATTAAGGTCCTCCAACTTTGTAATATCGAACACAAATGAAATGGGTGAACTTATGCTCTAATGAGGCCAGAGTCCATAGAGTTTACAGTTACCCGATGTTCATCTTCCAGATTTGAACTCGGGGCTACTATCTATGCTACAGAGTCGGGAATTAGGAGGCTGTTCTGTATCACATGTCACATGAAATGTTGCTGTTTTCTTCCAGAAGGCTTTACATATTTTCACATGATGTATACCGTTTCGGTAAGTCTGTCGGCTTCACTGCGACGCACCAGCTGCAGTTTGTATGGTTTAAAACATAAGCGACTTCTTAGAACACGCCGCAAATGGAATGTTGACTTTCTGGGTCTTTGTGCAAAAGCGGCTGCAATTTTCTCCACTGTCTCTCTCAAAGTTTGTGGGCGTCCAGGACATTTTCCAGAGCATAAACATCCGATGGATATGAACTTTACTACCCAGTGTGAAATGCAGTTTTATTTTGTTCTAAAGGGTTTCTGTACTTCTACAGTATCCCCTGCCTACACAATACACATGTACCACCACAAGCAGCCATTTTCTCTATCGGCTAAATGTGAACAACACGTAGCACCTCTAGCGGCTTTACTTTTGTTTCTATATGTCATTTCCATAAACAATAAATGAGCTTTCATGAATTACTCTGTATTTCCTACAGGTGTCCTGAAGTTATATTTCCAAAATAGGAGGGTTGTTCAATAAAGAATGATCATAATTTTTTACGGTCATAATTTTTCGCACTAAAATTCAAACTTATTATATTCCATTAGCTTAATGTGAAACAAACACGCCATAGTAGTTTCATTGCTGGTACTCCTGGTTCCCGCCTGTGAGAACCTGGCAAGTTCAGACATGTTCAGTATCACCTACCGCTGCAATGGAGGTAACACGCGATGAATAATATGCGGCTTTGAAATTCTGCTTTCGTCTCAACAAATCTTCAGTTGAGGCCTACAAAATGTTACAGCAGGCCTAAGCAGAGTCTGTTCTTCCCTACAGCACAGCTCGAACAAAAGAACATTCGCATGCAGGTCAGCATGCAGTTAAAGTTGATGTTATAGGAAGATCCGGGGTTTCTTTCAAACGTAATCACTGCTGATGAAACTTGGGTACATCATTTTCATCCTGAGAGCAAACAGAAAGCTCAGATCACAATTTTTTGACAACTTTACTCATCCTCATAATTTTGATGGTTCTTCTCAAAATAGTCTCCCCTGAATGCGATGCACTTGTCCCAGCGTTTCTGCCAGTCTTCAAAGACATGCTGGAAACCATTTTTGAGAGATCCTTCAAAATCGCCTCTGCAGCCTTCACCACTGCTTCTGATGATGGACAATATCTCCCACGAAGGCCTTTCTTCAAGTTAGGGAATGAAATAAAGTTACATGGGGCTAAATCCGGACTATAGAGAGAGTGAGGCATGCACGTGACGTTTATTTTTGCAAGATATTCAGCAACAACTTTGGCAATATGCGGTCGCGCATTATCGTGCTGCAGGATAACTCCTGCTTCACGGAAATGTGTTGCATCTGATATGGACTTGCAATCTTTTCAGGACATCCCTGTCGTATTGTCCAGTTACTGATGTTTGTGCAGATACAACACGCTGATAACCTTTCCATGAATATCAAAGAATGAGATGACCATAGCTTTCCCAGCAGAAACAGCGACTTTTACTTTTTGGGGGTTGGTGATGAAGGACATTTCCACACTGAGATTTGCTGTTTGCTCTCAGGATCAAAATGATGTAGTCAAGTTGTATCAGCAGTGATTACTGAAAGAAACTCCGGATCTTTCTCTAACATCAACTTTAACTGTATGCAGACCTGCATGCGAATGTCCTTTTGTTCGGGAATCAACAGTCTTGGAACCCATCGCGCACAAACCCGTCTCATGTGTAATGTTTCTGTCTCCAACGTATGGATGGCACCCAATGAAATGCTCAGTACTTCAGAAAGTGCTCTTAAGATATTTCGTCGATCCTCTCGCACAGTGGCAGCAGCAGTGTTGATGTTTTCTTCCGTAAGAGCAGTAACTGGAGCTCCGCGTCCACCTTCCTTTGAAATTGATTGTCTCCTCTCTTTAAACATTTTAAACCACCTTCGAGCTGTGCTGTAGGGAAGATCAGACTCTCCATAGGCCTCCTGTAACATTGTATAGGTCTCAACTGAGGATTTGTTGAGACGAAAGAAGAATTTCAAAGCCGCATATTGTTCTTCGCGTGTTACCTCCATTGCAGTGGTAGGCGATACTGAACATGTCTGACCCTGCCTGGTTCTCACAGGCGGGAACCAGAAGTACCAACAGTGAAACTACTACGGCGTGTTTGTTTCTCATTAAGCTAACAGAATATAATAAGTTTTAATCTTAGTGCAAAAAATTATGACCGTAAAAAAATTACGATCATTCTTTATTGAACAGTTCACGTAAGTGTGTTTGCTGTTAGTTTTATAAACACTGAATAAGTATTAATTTCTGCAGGGCGACCGAAGCATTAATTCCCAAATTATTTTGTTAACAAATGTGACATCCTATGGATTTATTATAAGGGTAGAATTTTAAATGACTAAGTTAATCAACAAATGTTGTTATGGTTGTCAAGTTGTACCCAGGTGATCTGAATGATGAAGGTGTGTGTTCACTAAAAGTAAAATAAAGAGAATAATTTATTTTAAAGCTTTAAGTTAGACCGTAGTATTTATTGAATCCTAAAGCATAGGTTAGTTAAGCTTAGCACAAATTCATATCCCATTATGTTTATGATCTTAATCAACCAAATATTACAGGATAGAATTACATGAACAGTAAAGTCCACATAAGACACATACTCACATTCTCTCTCACTCACTCACTCACTCACTCGTAGATATGTTCTCTGTCTTTACGGTATATTTGTGTATAGGTATATTGAATTATAATTATAACTTAACTGTTTCAATATCTAGGATTTTGGTTTATTTACAGCAAAACTGGCTAAAAAGGCTACAATCGTAAGGATGCCTTGCAGAGTTCCAGCAGATGATGCTTCCTATTGGCCATGGATCACTGAACCAAGCACTTCTCGTGCAGTAGAAGTCAATCCGAGTTTCCAGTCCACTCCTCGAAAAAACTCAGGTCTACGCTGCAAGAATAAAGGCTACAAGGTGCATCCAATGGATCGCCAGGAAACTGTTCAAGGAGCCAAAAAGAAAGGTTTCAAATGTTGATATTTTATTTATGTTCCTATGTTACACTAGACAAGGTTTTTCAGAGTGAATTTGTATAACTAGATATGAGTATCCAGAGACTCCCATAAATAATCGGACAAAGCAGAGTACTAAGTTTAGAAAGTTAAAATCAACATTTGATGTGCTGTTTTATTGAAATTAATGATAATCGACAGTTACACGGTACCTTCTTGTAAGAAAATAAATGTTATTTCACATAAAAATTATATAATGCGTGCTTTTTTAATAACTATAAAGAAGTATGACATTTTTTGGCTCTCAAAAGTAATCGGACATAACAATTTGAGTGTGATACAAAATATGGCTTAGTGCTTTGTGACTCTCCCTCTTCTTTTCACTACTTCTCGCAACCTATTTGGCATACTGTGAACCAGGATTTTGTGGTAGGCTGTAGAAAGTTTGCTCCATTCCTCTTGTAACGTCTCCTTCAAGTGCTGCTTGGAGTTGATGGGGTCTTCCGCACGGCCCTCTCCAGTTTATACCATACTGCTACTATGGGATTAAGATCCGGGGACTGGGGGGGGGGCAGGATGCAGCACATGAGGACAGTTATAAAGTAACCACAGCTGAACAATGTGGGACGTAAGCTTCGGATCATTATCCTGATAAAATAAGAAGCTGTACAAAATACAAATGTAAATCTGTGAAATACAAAGTCTGTCCGATTATTTATGGGATTCAGTGTATATGATCCAAAGCACCGTCATATTTAGATTTTTATAGAGCTAAACATTTCAAAATTGCCTGGCCTTACTTCTTCAACATGAGTTTTGATCTTAAAACTGCTTAAAGATGAAGCATCTATATGTCTGACATATAAAAAGCTAACTCCATATATTTGATAGAGTCGACATGAAAAATTCAATGCCTCAGCCGAGATTTCAACCATGGATCTACTGCTTTCCCTCCAGTTGCACTTACCCAATGAGCTACCATGGCCAACTTGCCGTGCTGACATTAAATTCTCCATTTGACTCGTATATTTCCCCGTTAAACTACTAGGGGCTCTCGCATTCGAGATACACCGTTTGTGGTGACTTACTATCGTGTCCCAGGCTTCATCATTTAACTCTTATTATTTTAGTTAATTGATGTAAATTAATCATTTGTTCACACTTATAAGAAATTTTGATACTTTTCTTATAAATTGTCCAGGACCGTGATTTCACATCTTCAGCCCAAATTAAACCCAGTTATTAAAAGTAAATAAATTAATAATTAAATTATTAAAACAATTAAATGGTCCGTCCGATAGATTTAATGGTTTGGGAAAAGATATTTATTTTAAAAAACAAACATCGCATAATAAGTTTTGAAATACCGGCAGTCGATTCTGTTTTTAAATTTGCTTTATTTTCAGATTTTGGTAATACTAACAAGAACATATAAACATTTAGCATTCGTAACGATGACGACAGCTTTGTTGTTTCCAGCTGAAGATGTGTAAAAGTTTTACATGAAATCGCCATCCCGGACAATTTATAGGGAAATTATCATTTCTTATAAGATAAGTGAAGTTTTTAATTATAAATTGTTATATTTGTATATAGCCTAAGAATGTTCTGATAAAGTATCTCTGTTTCTCTCATTGCCACCTCACATATGTTTACAACAGGATCGTTCTAGCCTGAGACAGGTTATAGGTCGTTCTTTGAACGCAAGATGCAAGTGACCATCGATCCCAGAATTTTCATGGTTGAATGCTATAGTCCATTTCACTATTACGCTGATATCAGAAGCAGACGCGTTCTTCATTTGCTGGAGTAGAATTCGTTGCACCTTAGTCACGATGTCAGTATAATCATGTAATGGACTTTATTTCCGAACTTGCAGTATATAGGGGAAGTCCATTGTTAGGTAAAATATTTACCTATCATTTTCTCCGTTTTCTTGCCCAGAATTTCATTAGCTACCTAGACAAACGTGACAAAAATATTAAAAGATTATACATAATGGAAATTAATTGTTCTTTCACACTAGCCTTGTGTAGTACGCACTATGAAAGGGTAGAGCCAGACTGAAAAATTCAATGCCATAGCCGGAATTTGAACAACGGATCTTCTGGTCTCCGTCCAGCCACTCTAAACCATTGAGCTACAATGGCCAATGTGTCAACATGACATTAAATTCTCCAACTGACTCGTGTTTATACGTAATTACATTGCGTTGACGCATATTTACCTTTAATGACGAACTTACATTATATGAAAAATAAACTATTGGTCAAATCTTAGCAGAAACTCACACACTAAGCATACATTCTGGCAGTAGATAAATGTGCATTTGTGATAAAATACCATTACTACAACGAAAACAATATTTGTTCAGCTCAGTCGGTAGAGCACCTGCCTGCCGTGCTAGGGGTCCACAGTTCGATTTCCATCGGTAGGGGTGGGGAATTTTCTCCGTCCAAGATAATTCCTCATCTTACCCAGAGTCTGGAAGTATGAATGAGAGTGCGAATGTGTTCGTGATGTAATTATTAAATACCAACCGAACAAGAGTTAACACCTTCGATATGTTCCAAAGGAGAACGGGCGCTGATATGACCATTGCAGTTAAAGGCGTGGTATAAATGGAACAAAAAAGTATTTGTTCATGTTTTACAGGTGCTTTTCCGTACATCGCAAACTGTAGATAATATATCTAATTATCCCTTCAGGGATTGGAACCCCATATTATGAAGTTGTTTGAAAATATTTTTGAACTTTAGTAAATAATATTTAAATTAAACATTTGTTTAAAAGTTAATTTGCCTTATTAAACAATAAAAACCAGCTCATAAACCTAACACCTATGATGCAATACAAATTCTATAAAAGAGGGTATTTGCAAATAGTTTTTTGTGAAAACTGTCATTTTTTGCATCTGTATGAAAATAAGGAAAGTTTCTGATTTAGGGTAATTCTGGTATAAGTGTATCAAAGGGCAGAAATGGGAATTATTGAATCTATGCATGAAGCAACAGAAAAGCATTAAGAACACAAATAGTTGGTGGTCGGAATTGGAAAGAATGATATCGAAGATAGGCATGGGAGATCTATGGAGAACAGAGGAGTCAAATTATAGATGTTTTTGTAAGGAAGTGGAACCAGGGTACAATATATAGATAGGCCATAGATGTGGGAAAGTATAGAAGAAAAGTATTCTTTGAAACTTTATAAGCAATTAAAGACAGAATGTGATAAGGAAAAATATATAGATCAATGTGACAAAATTGGAAGAGAAGGCATAGCATGGATGAGAGTAGGAATATTATATGTAAAAGGGTTGAGAAGTAATGAGGAAGGAATATTAATTTTTTAGAGATGAAGAGAGCACTGTTCATTATCTGATAGAATGTAAGGAGTTAGCAAATTGCAGGAGAAAATATGGGATAAGAATTGGGACAGTGTGAGCAAAGACGTCAGCAATTTCATGTATTTGTACAGGATGTATAATTGTGCTTGTTAGATGTCAAAGTCATTGTAGTGAAAATTTAATGGAAGCTGTACAAAAAAATATAATTAATTATATTAATTAATTAATTAACCACAATTATCAGGGGTGGAATGACCTCATGTACTTCTGTGGCGCTACAGAACGCGAAGGATCGCAGTTTGCCGGCCTCACGCCCACTTCACGGCAGAGGTGGACGAGGTACCTCTCAGCAGGAAATGTGGTTCACGAGGACAGCATCACAGGACATGAGGCCTAACACACAAATATATTTTATATTATATTTTGTTCCTAAAGTAATAGCTATATCAAATTATATCTACAGGTTGTTTCGAAACAACACCGAACGAATATAGCCGTTTCATAGTTTATAACTTAACTAATCCTTGTTTCACATAAGCTTGCCTTGTATCTCTTAACGGCCATGTGACCTAATCACCGGTCATTGGCTGTTATTGTGGAATAGACTGTTGTGGGGTAAAAATTAGTTTGTTATTTAACATGGTGATATATTTCTATATGTTGGAAGAGAATTGTCAAATTTATATTTGTAACTGTTTGAATTAAATATATTACGCAATAGAGTTGATTTTCTGAAAAGCATGTTAATTCTTAAACGAAGTAAAGAGGAGGTTCCTTGGCCGATTGCGGGACCTAAATTATTTTACTGATCGTTTGTTGCGCATGTACTTATTATATGTATAATGGCAGAGTCTACCGCCAGTTTTTCGCTGTAGCATCGCAAGGGTAAACCTTTACAAAGCGGCGAAAAAGGATTGTTGTGCATGTGTTTAATGCACTCACAGCGAAGAATCCGTCTTCGTCAGTGACAGAAGTCGAACAGCTGTGCTCTGAACTTACAGGTGTGAGTGTTAGGTCCGCAGGAACATCGCAACGTGAAATTGAGACAACAGGAAACTTACCACTCCAGGAGCGGTATTGCTGTGTGGCGAAGAAGTTATTTAAGGTCTATCAGACTGTACTGGGATACAGGTCGCAAAAACCTTGACGAGACTTGGGTGAATGAAGGACACACGACCAGTAAAGTATGGTGTGACACGACTTATAAGACTGAAAGACAAGCAATTTTGCAAGTTATGTGTTGGTTTTTAAAAATCCCAGTGGAACAGGCCAAAGGCCTTTCGTTATAAACTTGTTTCAGTTTTATTGCTCATTCATTCAGTTTCATCTTGCTCAGTTTCATTATAAACTTCATTATTTTTGCATGCCTTCCTATCCTTATTTGTATGATTTTATCTATCTTCCTGGCAATTATTATGACGTTTACTGCAGGTTTAAATGTGACGGGAAGGCACCGCCTATGGTCTATGGCGTGAAAACATTAGCCAATTATGAAGAGGGTGAAAGTTGTTGCACGCGGAGTGATACATGTCAGCGGGGCAAGGTTATATGAAACAGAGATAAGTTCTAATTTCGGTGTCAACAGTGTACGTGCAACCCGACGAATATAAAATTGTTGTAATTAACTGGATATCGTTTTGTTCTCAGAGATACCAGGAGCACAAGTGGCCCCTTACAGATATACACCCCAGACATCTTACCAGACTGACCAACCATCGACCAGTTCAGGAATTGTCAATCCAGCTTATGAAGTTACTAGGGATGAATCAGATACTTCTGCTAATGATTGGAAAAATCAACAGTTGAACGAGCAGCCAGGCGAAAGCAGAGGTAACAAACTTATCTATTTTATTTATATTATGTTCCTGTGCAATTAGATAAACATTTAATAGCGTAAGTTCGCATTTTAAGAACAGGGTTTTTGTTTACACTAAGAAATGATAGCATATGGGGATTTATATACAGTATACCACAGGAGAGAAAGTCTACTGTTGACGAGTCAGCTGTTTACTGAGTTTTTTACTCACTATCTGTAAGCGTATGTGACAATAAAGCATCTTATCTTATCTTATCTTATCACCGGGGCCAGAGATGCAGGGGGATTGCAGAAGGTTCCCACACTCTCAATGGACAGGTTTATGACACCCCATGTCAGTACAGTTACAGACCATTCAACAACATTCTGACAGGTTCTACTTTTGTAAATGAATCCTCTCGGTTCTAGTGTACAGAGTGAATAGGTTGCATGTTTATTTAGAGTCTGTCTAGTGAACGCGAGTGCAGTGTGCCCCTCAAAGGAAACTCAAACTACCGCCTACTAATTACCGTCATAAATCTATCTCCACACTTCAGAAATGTAACACTGTCGTTGAGGACCAATAGCAGCCTTGATTTTCTGGAAATTATAGTCGCATGTTTACTCCACATGGAGTCTCAGTTGACAAAGTGCCAACTTCCAGTTGATCTGTTTCATTACGTGCAGAAATTTGTTGTGTATCACGATGTGGAGACCGTGGAAGGGAAATGCAGTGGTAAATGCAAATTAAGTAGTAGATAACTTTCAATCAAGTGAAAATAATCGAAGTGAAGACAATAGTGTGAATGAATTGGAAAGTGCTGCTGGGCCGAGTTATGTTACTGGAGAAGACTCAAAAAACAAAGTTAAAGCGGGAACTCTTTCTAAGCAAATTCAAGCGCTTGTTTTGAACACATATAAATATGTGCTGAAAAATAATCTTGGTAAGGAGTCATGCAATGAACCTGATAAATTCGAGGTATTCACAGAAATACAGTAGGAAAAATTCTGACGAAAGAAATACCAAATTCGTTGAGAAATTTATAAATTCCATGCAAAAGGGAGAGCGCCCAAATTAGATGAATTGGTTGCACATTTGCAAGAAATTTGTGATTTGCCTTATGTGCACTGCACTTTGCGTGGTCTCCTAAGGGAGCTGGGTTTCAAATACCGCACTTTAAATAAGATAAGTGTTGTTATTGGAATATATTCAGTACTAAGGAAGTTTCGCAGTAATGGACATAAGATAATTTATTTAGACAAAACCTCGTAAGATACCCATGACGTATCGAGAAAGGTGGCAACCTTGCAGAAAGGTCTGAGAGAAGGAGGGCCGGTGTTGTAAAATGATTATAAGGGTTTGTCAAAAAAAGCGGCGGACGTGCACATGAGGTAACTAAACAGGCTCTAACAGTTCTGCTCCTTGTGTAACATAGGTTCTCTGTCACACACATTCGCTGTCCTTGTCCCACTGTGTAAGGGAGCACATTCCTCTCAGAGAACTTCTTTGCGTTGCTGGACAGTACATAATACGAGGGTCGTTTGATTAGTCTCGTAAATTTCCCTGAAGGGATTGAAATTTTTTGTTGCAATGGGTGGTAAGCTGGATTATTCAAATAATTGTACAGAACATTTTAATATGCTACAATACAGTTCATTGTTGACAATCATCTGAACTGGTCTGTGTGATAGATGCGATTGAAAATGAAAAAAACAGGTTTCGTGCTGTTATTAAACATTTTCATTTGAAGGGTTGGACTAATGCACAAGTCAAAACAGAATTGGATGCAGTTCATGCGGACTCTGCACCAACATTGAAGACCATTTACTTTTGGATCAATATATTTAAGCGTAGTCGTAGAAGCACCAAGAATAAATTGCGCTTTGTTCGCCAAATTGAGGTCACCACACAGAACAGCATTGAAAAAATTCACACTCAGGTTATGCAAGACTACCATATCAAAATTCGTGAGATTGCTAAGGCTGTTGGCATCTCAACAGAGAGAGCGCACAAGAATCTGCGTGAAAAATTGTGTGCAAGATGGGTGCCGCGATTTCTCACGGTCGAGCAAAAGCGCATCCGGAAGAACACTTTCACCTTGTGTCTGGTGATGTTTAATTGAAATCCGCAAGACTTGCACGGATTTGTGACCATGGATGAAACATGAATACATCATTACCAGATTTCGGAAGTTCGTAACGACTTCCTTGAGCAGTGTAACAGTGGCCGGGCATGGCTATACCACGCAGTGCTACTAGCAAGGACAAGGTTCATCCTAGAATGCAACTCACTTCTGCAAAACAGGTGTAACTGCATGACACAGAGCACATTGGTAGGAAGGAAGATATTCGAATAACTTCTTTGTTGTGCTTCAAAGATGTGCAACTACGAGGGCTGTTCAATAATGAATGATTGCAATTTTTTTTAACAATGTACCTTTACTCAGCCTAAAAATTTTGAAGGTCCTTCTCAAAATAGTCTCCCCTGGATGCGATGCACTTGTCCCAGCGTATCTGCCAGTCTTCAAAGACATGCTGGAATTTATTTTTTGAGAGATCCTTCAAAAACGCCTCCTCAGCCTACACCACTGCTTCTGATGATGGACAATATCTCCCACGCAGGCCTTTCTTCAAGTTAGGGAATGAAATAAACTTACATGGGGCTAAATCCGGACTATAGAGAGAGTGAGGCATGCACGTGACATTTATTTTTGCAAGATATTCAGCAACAACTTTGGCAATATGCGGTCGCGCATTATCGTGCTGCAGGATAACTCCTGCTTCATGGAAATTTGTTGCACCTGATATGGACTTGCAATCTTTTCAGGACATCCTTGTCGTATTGTCCAGTTACTGATGTTTGTGCAGATACAACATGCTGATAACCTTTCCATGAATATCAAAGAAAGAGATGACCATAGCTTTCCCAGCAGAAACAGCCACTTTTACTTTTTGGGGGGTTGGTGATGAAGGACATTTCCACACTGAGCTTTGCTGTTTGCATCAGCAGTGATTACGTTTGAAAGAAACTCCGGATCTTTCTCTAACATCAACTTTAACTGCATGCAGACCTGCATGGAATGTCCTTTTGTTCGGGAATCAACAGTCCTGGAACCCATCGCGCACAAACACGTCTCATGTGTAATGTTTCTGTCTCCAACGTATGGATGGCACCCAATAAAATGCTCAGTACTTCAGAAATTGATCTTAAGATAATTCGTCGACCCTCTCACACAATGGCAGCAGCAGTGTTGATGTTTTCTTCTGTAAGAGCAGTAACTGGAGCACCGCATCCACCTTCCTTTGAAATTGTTTGTCTCCTCTCTTTAAACATTTTAAACCACCTTCGAGCTGTGCCGTAGGGAAGATCAGACTCTCCATAGGCCTCCTGTAACATTGTATAGGTCTCAACTGAGGATTTGTTGAGACGAAAGAAGAATTTCAAAGCTGCATATTGTTCTTCGCGTGTTACCTCCATTGCAGTGGTAGGCGATACTGAACATGTCTGAACCTGCCTGGTTCTCATGGGCGGGAACCAAGAGTACTAACAATGAAATTACTATGGCGTGTTTGTTTCTCATTAAGTTAACAGAATATAATAAGGTTTAATTTTAGTGCGAAAAATTATGACCGTAAAAAAATTACGATCATTCTTTATTGAAGAGTCCACGTAAGCATGTTTGCTGTTATTTTTATAAACACTGAATAAGTATTAATTTCTGCAGGGCGACAGAAGCATTAATTCCCAAATTATTTTGTTAACAAATGTGATATCCTATGGATTTATTATAAGGGTAGAATTTTAAATGACTAAGTTAATCAACAAATGTTGTTATGGTTGTCAAGTTGTGCCCAGGTGATCTGAATGATGAAGGTGTGTTCACTTAAAGGAAAATGAAGAGAATAATTTATTTTAAAGCTTTAAGTTAGACCGTAGTATTTATTGGATCCTAAAGCATAAGTTAGTTAAGCTTAGCACAAATTCATATCCCTTTATGTTTATGATCTTAATCAACCAAATATTATAGGATAGAATGACATGAACAGTGAAGTCCACATAAGACACATACTCACATTCTCTCTCACTCACTCACTCACTCACTCACTCACTCACTCACTCACTCACTCACTCACTCACTCACTCACTCACTCACTCACTCACTCACTCACTCACTCACTCACTCACTCACTCACTCACTCACTCACTCACTCACTCACTCACTCACTCACTCACTCACTCGCAGATATGTTCTCTGTCTTTACGGTATATTTGTGTATAGGTATATTAAATTATAATTATAACTTAACTGTTTCACTATCTAGGATTTTGGTTTATTTACAGCAAAACTAGCTAAAAAGGCTACAATTGTAAGGATGCCTTGCAGAGTTCCAGCAGATGATGTTTCCTATTGGCCATGGAGCACTGAACCAAGCACTTCTCGTGCAGTAGAAGTCAATCCGAGTTTCCAGTCCACTCCTCGAAAAAACTCAGGTCTACGCTGCAAGAATAAAGGCTACAAGGTGCATCCAATGGATCGCCAGGGTACTGTTCAAGGAGCCAAAAAGAAAGGTTTCAAATGTTGATATTTTATTTATTTATGTACCTATGTTACACTAGACGAGGTTTTTCAGAGTGAATTTGTATAACTAGATATGAGTATACAGAGATTCCCATAAATAATCGGACAAAGCAGAGTACTATGTCTTGAAAGTTAAAATCAACATTTGATGTGCTGTTTTATTGAAATTAATGATAATCGACAGTTACACAGTACCTTCTTGTAAGAAAATAAATGTTATTTCACATAAAAATTATATAATGCGTGCTTTTTTAAGTACTATAAAGAAATATGACATTTCTTGGCTCTCAAAAGTAATCGGACATAACAATTTGAGTGTGATACAAAATATGGCTTAGTGCTTTGTGACTCTCCCTCTTCTTTTCACTACTTCTCGCAACCTATTTGGCATACTGTGAACCAGGTTTTTCTGGAAGGCTGTAGAAAGTTTGCTCCATTCCTCTTGCAACCTCTCCTTCAAGTGCTGCTTGGAGTTGATGGTGTCTTCCGTACGGCCTTCTCCAGTTTATCCCATACTGCTTCTATGGGTTTATGATCGGGGGTCTTGGGAGGGGGGGGGGGGCAGGATGAAGCACATGAGGACAGTTATAAAGTAACCACAGCTGCACAATGTGGGACGTATGCTTCGGATCATTATCCTGATAAAATAAGAAGCTGTACAAAATACAAATACAAATCTGTGGAATACAAAGTCTGTCGGATTATTTATGGGATTCAGTGTATATGATCCAAAGCATGGTCATATTTAGATTTTTATAGAACTAAACATTTCAAAATTGCCTGGCCTTACTTCTTCAACATGAGTTTTGATCTTAAAACTGCTTAAAGAGGAAGCATCTATATGTCTGTCATTTAAAAAGCTAACTCCATACATTTGATAGAGTCGACATGAAAAATTCAATGCCTCGGCCGAGATTTCAACCATGGATCTACTGCTTTCCGTCCAGTCGCACTTACCCAATGAGCTACCATGGCCAACTTGCCGTGCTGACATTAAATTCTCCATTTGACTCGTATATTTCCCCGGTAAACTACTAGGGGCTCTCGCATTCGAGATACACCATTTGTGGTGACTTACTATAGTAAGTACTTGAGTCCCAGGCTTCATCATTTAACTCTTATTATTTTAGTTAATTGATGGAAATTAATCATTTGTTCACACTTATAAGAAATTTTGATACTTTTCTTATAAATTGTCCAGGATCGTGATTTCACATTTTCAGCCCAAATTAAACCCAGTTATTAAAAATAAATTAATTAATAATTAAATTATTAAAACAATTAAATGGTCCGATAGATTTAATGGTTTGGGAAAAGATATTTATTTTAAAAAACAAACATCGCATAAGAAATTTTGAAATACCGGCAGTCGATTCTGTTTATAAATTTGCTTTATTTTCAGATTTTGGTAATACTAACAAGAACATATAAACATCTAGCGTTCGTAACGATGACGACAGCTTTGTTGTTTCCAGCTGAAGATGTGTAAAAGTTTTACATAAAATCGCCATCCCGGACAATTTATAGGGAAATTATCATTTCTTATAAGATAAGTGAAGTTTTTAATTACAAATTGTTATATTTGTATATAGCCTAAGAATGTTCTGATAAAGTATCTCTGTTTCTCTCATTGCCCCCTCACATATGTTTACAACAGGATCGTTCTAGCCTGAGACAGGTTATAGGTCATTCTTTGAATGCAAGATGCAAGTGACCATCGGTCCCAGAATTTCCATGGTTGAATGCTATAGTCCATTTCACTATTAGGCTGATATCAGAAGCAGATGCGTTCTTCATTGGCTGGAGTAGAATTCGTTGCACCTTAGTCGCGATGTCAGTATAATTATGTAATGGACTTTATTTCCGAACTTGTAGTATATAGGGGAAGTCCATTGTTAGGTAAAATATTTACCTATCATTTTCTCCGTTTTCTTGCCCAGAATTTCATTAGCAACCTAGACAAACGTGACAAAAATATTAAAAGATTATACATAATGGAAATTAATTGTTCTTTCACACTAGCCTTGTGTAGTACGCACTATGAAAGGGTAGAGCCAGACTGAAAAATTCAATGCCATAGCCGGAATTTGAACCACGGATCTTCTGGTCTCCGTCCAGCCACTCTAAACCATTGAGCTACAATAGCCAATGCGCCAATCTGACATTAAATTCTCCAACTGACTCGTGTTTATACGTAATTACATTGCGTTGACGCATATTTACCTTTACTGACGAACATACACTATATGAAAAATAAACTATTGGTCAAATCTTAGCAAAAACTCACACACTAAGCATACATTCTGGCAGTAGATAAATGCGCATTTGTGATAAAATGTCATTGCTGCAACAAAAACAATATTTGTTCAGCTCAGTCGGTAGAGCACCTGCCTGCCGTTCTAGGGGTCCACAGTTCGATTTCCATCAGTAGGGGTGGGGAATTTTCTCCGTCCAAGATAATTCCTCATCTTCCCCAGAGTTTGGAAGTATGAATGAGAGTGCGAATGTGTTTGTGATGTAATTATTAAATACCAACTGAACAAGAGTTAACACCTTCGATATGTTCCAAAGGAGAACGGGCGCTGATATGACCATTGCAGTTAAAGGCGTGATGTAAATGGAACAGAAAAGTATTTGTTCATATTTTACGGGTGCTTTTCCGTACATCGCAAACTGTAGATAATATACCTAATTATCCTTTCAGGGATTGGATCCCCATATTATGAAGTTGTTTGAAAATATTTTTGAACTTTAGTAAATAATATTTAAATTAAGCATTTGTTTCAAAGTTAATTTGCCTTATTAAACAATAAAAACCAGCTCATAAACCTAACACCTATGATGCAATACAAATTCTATAAAAGAGCGTATTTGCAAATAGTTTTTTTGTGAAAACTGTCATTTTTTGCATCAGTATGAAAATAGGGAAAGTTTCTGATTTAGGGTAATTCTGGTATAAGTGTATTATAGGGCAGAAATGGGAATTATTGAATCTATGCATGAAGAAACAGAAAAGCATTAAGAACACAAATAGTTGGTGGTCGGAATTGGAAAGAATGATATCGAAGATAGGCATGGGAGATCTATGGAGAACAGAGGAGTCAAATTATAGCGGTTTTTGTAAGGAAGTGGAACCAGCGTACTTTATATAGATAGGCAGGAGATATGGGAAAGTATAGAAGAAAAGAAATCTTTGAAACTTTATAAGCAATTAAAGACAGAATGGGGTAGGGAAAAATATATAGATCAATGTGACAAAATTGGAAGAGAAGGCATAGCATGGATGAGAGTAGGAATATTATATGTAAAAGGGTTGAGAAGTAATGAGGAAGGCATATTAATTTTTTGGAGATGAAGAGAGCACTGTTTATTATCTGATACAATGTAAGGAGTTAGCAAATTGCAGGAGAAAATATGGGATAAAAATTGGGACAGTGTGAGCAAAGACGTCAGCAATTTCATGTATTTGTACAGGATGTATAATTGTGCTTGTTAGATGTCAAAGTCATTGTAGTGAAAATTTAATGGAAACTGTACAAAATAAATATCATAAAAAGGATTTAGGATGATATCATATAGATTTTATAGGTATAAGAGGGTAAGCTGTGGTTGATTAAGCAATAAATATCATTGTAACTTGAATGTTCTGTAGGCAAGTTTATTTCAAAGTTTAAGTTGTAGCGCTTATTGCATCCTAAACAATGAGTTAGCAGATAAAGCCAGAACATTGATAGATTCCTGGAAATAAGAAGGATTAAGTGGTATGAAATTACAAATGTCTTGTGGTCCAAAATTAGGGTTCTTGAGGCTTCCCCTTTCGATTGTTAAGGTTGAAATGTTAAAAGCATATGTCATATGCCAAGGCACATCTAAAGACAACCACAATTATCAGGGGTGGAGTACCTCATGTACTTCTGTGGCGCTACAGAACGCCACGTGACCTAATCACCTCTCATGGGCTGTTATTGTGGTATAGACTGTTGTGGGGTAAAAATTAGTTTTTTATTTAACATGGTGATATATTTTTATATGTTGGAAGTGAATTGTCAAATTTATATTTTCGTAACTGAATTAAATATATTGCACAATAGAGTTCATTTTCTGAAAAGCATGTTAATTCTTAAACGAAGTAAAGAGGAGGTTCCTTAGCTGTCAAGCCCATCTTACACATGGCACGATAGCATGTGCTTTAGCGGTAAAGGTGACATATTTGTTTATATCACTTTTATCACTGTCGTTGTTTTGAACCGGATTAGTCATATATCACCATTCTAAGGTGTGTTGTGCCGATTGCGAGAGCTAAATTATTTTATTGATCGTTTATTGCGCATGTACTTATTATATGTATAATGGCAGAGTCTACCGCCAGTTTTTCGCTGTAGCATCGCAAGGGTAAACCTTTACAAAGCGGCGAAAAAAGGATTGTGGTGCATGTGTTTAATGCACTCACAGAGAAGAATCCGTCTTCGTCAGTGACAGAAGTCGAACAGCTGTGCTCTGAACTTACAGGTGTGAGTGTTAGGTCTGCAGGAACATCGCAACGTGAAATTGAGACAACAGGAAAACTTACCACTCCAGGGGCGGTATTGCTGTGTGGCAAAGGAGTTATTTAAGGTCAATCAGACTGTACCGGGATACAAGTCGCAAAAACCTTGACGAGACTTGGGTGAATGAAGGGCACACGACAAGTAAAGTATGGTGTGACACGACTTTTAAGACTGAAAGACCAGCACTTTTGCAAGTTATGTGTTGGTTTTCAAAAATCCCAGTGGAATAGGCCAAAGGCCTTTCGTTATAAAGTTGTTTCAGTTTCATTGCTCATTCATTCAGTTTCAACTTGCTCAGTTTCATTATAAACTTCATTATTTTTGCATGCCTTCCTATCCTTATTTGTATGATTTTATCTATCTTCCTGGCAATTATTATGACGTTTACTGCAGGTTTAAATGTGACGGGAAGGCACCGCCTATGGTCTATGGCGCAAAAACATTAGCCAATTAGAAAGAGGGGGAAAGTTGTTGCACGCGGAGTGATACATGCCAGCGGGGCAAGGTTATATGAAACAGAGATTAGTTCGAATTTCGGTGTCAACAGTGTACGTGCAACCCAACGAATATAAAATTGTTGTAAGTGACTGGATATCGTTTTGTTCTCAGAGATACCAGCAGCGCAAGGGGCCCCTTACAGATATACACCCCAGACATCTTACCAGACTGACCAACCATCGACCAGTTCAGGAATAGTCAATCCAGCTTATGAAGTTACTAGGGATGAATCAGATACTTCTGCTAAGGATTGGAAAAATCAACAGTTGAACGAGCAGCCAGGCGAAAGCAAAGGTAACAAACTGATGTATTTTATTTATATTATGTTCCTATGCAATTAGATAAACATTTAATAGCGTAAGTTCGCATTTTAAGAACAGGGTTTTTGAGTACACTAAGAAATGATAGCATATGGGGATTCATATACAGTATACCACAGGAGAGAAAGTCTCCGGGGCCAGAGACGCAGGGGGATTGCAGAAGGTTCCCACACTCTCTATGGACAGGTTTATGACACCCCATGTCAGTACAGTTACAGACCATTCAACAACATTCTGACAGGTTCTACTTTTGTAAATGAATCCTCTCGGTTCTAGTGTACAGAGTGAATAGGGTGCAAGTTTATTTAGAGTTTGTCTAGTGAACGTGAGTGCAGTGTGCCCCTCAAAGGAAGCTCACCCTACCGCCCACTAATGACCGTCATAAATCTATCTCCACACTTCAGAAATGGAACACGGTCGTTGAGGACCAATAGCAGCCTTGATTTTCTGGAAATTATAGTCGCATGTCTACTCCACATGGAGTCTCAGTTACCAAAGTTCCAACTTCCAGTTGATCTGTTTCATTATGTGCAGAAATTTGTTGTGTATCACGATGTGGAGACCGTGGAAGGGAAATGCAGTGGTAAATGCAAATTAAGTAGTGGATAACTTTCAATCAAGTGAAAATAAAGTGAAGACAATAGTGTGAATGAATTGGAAAGTGCTGCTGGGCCGAGTTATGTTACTGGAGAAGCCTCAAAATACAAAGTTAAAGCGGGAACTCTTTCTAAGCAAATTCAAGTCCTTGTTTTGAACACATATAAATATGTGCTGAAAAATAATCTTGGTAAGGAGTCATGCAATGAACCTGATGAATTCTGGGTATTCACAGAAATACAGTAGGAAAAATTGTGATGAAATAAATACCAAATTCGTCGAGAAATTTATAAATTCCATGCAAAAGGGAGAGCGCCCAACTTAGATGAATTGGTTGCACATTTGCAAGAAATTTGTGATTTGTCTTATGGGCTCTGCACTTTGCGCGGTCTCCTAAAGGAGCTGGGTTTCAAATACCGCACTTTGAATAAGATAAGGGTTATTATTTGAATATATTCAGAACTAAGGAAGCTTCGCAGTAATGGACATAAGATGATTTATTTAGACGAAACCTCGTACGATACCCATGAGGTATCGAGGAAGGTGGCAACCTTGCAGAAAGGTCTGAGAGAAGGAGGGCCTGTGTTGTAAAATGATTATAATGGTTCGTCAAAGGAAGCGGCGGACGTGCACATGAGTTAACTAAACAGACTCTAACAGTTCTGCTCCTTGTGTAACATAGGTTCTCTGTCACACACATTCGCTGTCCTCGTCCCACTGTGTAAGGGAGCACATTCCTTTCAGAGACCTTCTTTGCATTGCTGGACAGTACATAATACGAGGGTCGTTTGATTAGTCTCGTAAATTTCCCTGAAGGGATTGGAAATTTTTTGTTGCAATGGGTGGTAAGCTGGATTATTCAAATAACTGTACAGAACATTTGAATGTGCTACAATACAGTTCATTGTTGACAATCATCTGAACTGGTCTGTGTGATAGATGCGATTGAAAATGAAAAAAACAGGTTTCGTGCTGTTATTAAACATTTTCATTTGAAGGGCTGGACTAATGCACAAGTCAAAACTGAATTGGATGCAGTTCATGCGGACTCTGGACCAACATTGAAAACCATTTACTTTTGGATCAATATATTTAAGCGTAGTCGTAGAAGCACCAAAGATAAATCGCGGTCAGGTCACCAAACTGAGGTCACTACACAGGACAACAACTGATTATTTATCGCTTGTTAGCATAAACTGAACTGTACAACCTTGAACAGAACACTTCGATTACGCAGCTATAGAAACAATAGCTGATCTCTCTTCTGAGGGATGGTGGTGGTGTAACTTTGCTGTAAAGTGCAGTAAGCCAGTAACGTTTGTGAGTTCTCGAGAGTGACTGAAAGTTTTGTGTTAAAAAAGTTAAAATAAGGAAAAAGTTTTGTGCCGAGTTATATTAAAATTATGGATACGAAAATTTGTGAGGGAAACTGGATGTACATTTTAGCTTTATGGTAAATGAATCTGGTAAAGTGGCTGACAGAAAAAAATAGTATTTTTAGTGTGACAAGGTGTGTCTTCACGTAAACTATTATTTTCATGTCAGTCTCACAAGTCTTAGTAGATAATGATATAATACGTTACTAAATAATAACTTACAAAAATATTGTAAATCCAATTCGATATAAAGCATTGGCACTTGATGCAAACATAAATTTTGAATCTAAACATGTCGAAGTTTCATAAATAATTAAATATACAGAGTATTAAAGTACTTTATATAATCCTTACACCTAATTTTCAAACAGATAATATCTCGATTAATCGATTACAATTTTGATCTATCTGCATCACTAATAAAAACTGTTTAATTTTGAAATGAGGAATAAAGAAACCAAATAATAATGTTGGTTCCCAATTCCGATAAGTAAATTGACCCTCAAAAGGCCATCCACGGATGGTCCAACCAATCACGCTCTTCATACACAGCCATTCAGCATTTTCTTCATTACTTACGTTACTGTAAGAACAATTGAAAAGTGGCGTACACAAAAGTTATTTAGCTTTTTATTAGAAGTGAGAAAACAAAATGAAAAAGGTAGGTTCCCATTTTAAAAAATTGACCATCACAGAGACTTCCAAATAAAAGACGAATGTACCTCATAATATCAAGCAACTTTTATTTAAGAAATTTCTTTCTCCAGCGCTTAGTTTGGGAGATATTGTACCGTCTCAAGTTAAATGGTCCAACCTGTATTAAAGATCTTACGTGTATAACATCGCATTCCTCGACACATTTCACACCGAAATGCACGCTCATATTTGATCTAAGTCGCCTTTGAAAACACAGATATTTGGCATTGACGCACTTGAATATGTTATGATCCATAATAACCCATTATAATGTATCATAATAATAATAATAATAATAATAATAATAATAATAATAATAATAATAATAATAATAATAATAATAATAATAATAATAATAATAATAATAATAATAATAATAATAATAATAATAATAATAATAATAATAATAATAATAATAATAATAATAATAATAATAATAATAATAATAATAATAATAATAATAATAATAATAATAATAATGATAATGAAAATGATCATGATAATGATGATGATGATGATGATAATGATGATGATGATAATGAAGATGTTAATAATGATGATGATGATAATGATGATGATAATGATGTTGACGATCATGATGATAATGATGATGATAATGATGATGATGATAATGATGATGATAATGATGATGATAATGATGATAATGATGATAATGATGATAATTATGATAATGATGATAATGATGATAATGATGATAATGATGACAATGATGATAATGATGATAATGATGATAATGATGATAATGATGATGATAAGAATGATAATGATAATAATGATAATAATAATAATGATAATAATAATAATTATAATAATAATAATAATAATAATAATAATAATAATAATAATAATAATAATAATAATAATAATAATAATAATAATAATAATAATAATAATAATAATAATAATAATAATAATAATAATAATAATAATAATAATAATAATAATAATAATAATAATAATAATAATAATAATAATAATAATAATAATAATAACAATAATAACAGTAATAATAACAGTAATAATAACAGTAATAGTAACAGTAATACTAATAATAATAATAATAATAATAATAATAATAATAATAATAATAATAATAATAATAATAGTAATAATAATAATAATAATAATAATAATAATAATAATAATAATAATAATAATAATAATAATAATAATAATAATAATAATAATAATAATAATAATAATAATAACAATAACAATAACAATAACAATAACAATAACAATAACAATAACAATAACAATAACAATAATAATAACAATAATAATAATAATAATAATAATAATAATAATAATAATAATAATAATAATAATAATAATAATAATAATAATAATAATAATAATAATGATGATGAAAATGATGATGATAATGATGATGATAATGATGATGATAATGATGATGATGATGATAATAATGATGATGATGATGATAATGATGATAATGATGTTGATGATCATGATGATGATGATAATGATGATGATAATGATGATGATAATGATGATAATGATGAGGATAATGATGATAATCATAATAATAATAATAATAATAATAATAATAATAATAATAATAATAATAATAATAATAATAATAATAATAATAATAATAATAATAATAATAATAATAATAATAATAATAATAATAATAATAATAATAATAATTATGATGATGATGATGATGATGATGACGACGACGACGACGATGATGATGATGATATATCTCACAATCTCAATTAGAAGTTTTACAATTCTAATCTATGTACAATTTGTCAGCTGCTTATCTTATGGGCTGATAGCGGTGTTGACTCCCTGGCGGTTAACCTCTATCCTAGCCCTTGTACGATCTTGACCTAATGTTTGGATTGTGTCTTCCATTTCTCTACCTCTTACATCCTTGCACTTCTCAACCATTTCTCTTTGATTTTGTCAGAAAATTTCCCCTACCTCCCTCAAACTTTTCTCTCTTTTCAATGTAAGCATTTGTATTGTTACTACGTAAGCCCCTTTATTATCTCAGTTCTTAACCTATATTAATTTCCTCCAGTTTTCAATTTCTTTACACTCCACTGCATAATGTTCTAAGCTTATTTTCTTTCCGCATATAATGCACTCCTTTGGTGAACCCACTCTCAGTATAGCTCCTGTCGTTAACCAAGCTACACCCTCCCTCACATATCTATCACATATGTCTATATAGGCCCGCCTCGGTGGCATAGAACGGTAGCATGTCTGCATCACGTTCAAGAGCCCCCGAGTTCGAATCTCGGTCAGGGTGAGTTACCTGGGTAAGGTTTTTTCCGGGGTTTTCCCTTACCCTTCAAGACGAATGTCGGGTAACTCTAAGCTCCATGGACCCTGGACTCATTTGAGCATCATTTCACCCAGTGCATTCACCATCCGATATAACTTAACGTTGGAATGGACGTAAAAAAAAAAAAATGTCTATATATGTTTCCCTTCCCCATTCTGTCTTTATTTTCAGGTATACATTTAGCGATTTCTTACTTATCAGATTTCTCCACGTCACTTGTATGTCAATGTCCTTTATCCTATTCTTAATAATTATCTAAAAATCTTTTACATTTTTTCACTCTCATGCCATATATCCCCCATCCCTATTTTGACCAGCTTTCTCTCTAGCTCTGCCCACCACCTGTTCCTGTTGAATTCTTCTCATGTTCTAGACAGATCTTTAATATATTATCATAATTTTTTATACAACTATACCAATATTATAAACAACTTTCTATAAGTACCCCACTCCTGCAAGATCTTCCAAGTTCCTCTCTAGCTACTACATTTGGCGTTGACGTATTCAAACGTAGTATCTCTTTACAGAACTGTTCATATTTATGAAAGGGTAGAGTCAGATTGAAAAATTCAATGCCATAGCCGGGATTTGTTCCACGGATCTTCTGGTTTCCTTCCAGCCGCTCTAACCATTTGAGCTACTATGGCCAACATGCCAACATGACATTAAATTTTCCAACTGACTCGTATCACTCCACTCTCTCGTACTCCACTAAGGTCTGGTTTTTTAAATTAAGGTCCTCCAACTTTGTGATATCAAACACAAATGAAATGGGTGAACTTATGCTCTAATGAGGCCGGAGTCCATAGAGTTTACAGTTACCCGATGTTCATCTTCCAGATTTGAACTCGGGGCTACTATCTATGCTACAGAGTCGGGAATTAGGAGGCTGTTCTGTATCACATGTCACATGAAATGTTGCTGTTTTCTTCCAGAAGGCTTTACATATTTTCACATGATGTATACCGTTTCGGTAAGTCTGTCGACTTCACTGCGACGCACCATCTGCAGTTTGTATCGTTTAAAACATAAGCGACTTCTTAGAACACGCCGCAAATGGAATGTTGACTTTCTGGGTCTTTGTGCAAAAGCGGCTGCAATTTTCTCTACTGTCTCTCTCAAAGTTTGTGGGCGTCCAGGACATTTTCCAGAGCATAAACATCCGATGGATATGAACTTTACTGCCCACTGTGAAATGCAGTTTTATTTTGTTCTAAAGGGTTTCTGTATTTCTAGAGTATCCTCTGCCTACACAATACACATGTACCACCACAAGCGGCCATTTTCTCTATTGGCTAAATGTGAACAACACGTAGCACCTCTAGCGGCTTTACTTTTGTTTCTATATGTCACTTCCATAAACAATAAATGAGCTTTAATGAATTACTCTGTATTTCCTACAGGTGTCCTGTAGTTATATTTCCAAAATACGAGGGTTGTTCAATAAAGAATGATCATAATTTTTTATGGTCATAGTTTTTCGCACTAAAACTCAATCTTATTTTATTCTGTTAGCTTAATGTGAAACAAACACGCCATAGTAGTTTCATTGCTGGTACTCCTGGTTCCCGCCTGTGAGAACCAGGCAAGTTCAGACATGTTCAGTATCAACTACCGCTGCAATGGAGGTAACACGCGATGAATAACATGCGGCTCTGAAACTCTGCTTTCGTCTCAACAAGTCTTCAGTTGAGGCCTACGAAATGTTACAGGAGGCCTAAGCAGAGTCTGTTCTTCCCTACAGCACAGCTCGAACAAAAGAACATTCACATTCAGGTCTGCATGCAGTTAAAGCTGATGTTGGAACAAGATCCGGAGTTTCTTTCAAACGTAATCACTGCTGATGAAACTTGGGTACATCATTTTCATCCTGAGAGCAAACAACAAAGCTCAGATCACAATTTTTTGACAACTTTACTCATCCTCATAATTTTGATGGACCTTCTCAAAATAGTATCCCCTGAATGCGATGCACTTGTCCCAGCGTTTTTGCCAGTCTTCAAAGACATGCTGGAAACCATTTTTCACAGATCTTTCAAAATCGCCTCCGCAGCCTTCACCACTGCTTCTGATAATGGACAATATCTCCTACGAAGGCCTTTCTTCAAGTTAGGGAATTGAAAAAGGTTTCATGGGTCTAAATCCGGAATATTGGGAGGGTGAATCATGCACGTGACGTTTATTTTTGCAAGATATTCAGCAACAAAATTGGCAATATACAGTCGCGCATTATCGTGCTGCAGGATAACGCCAGCTTCACGGAAATGTGTTGCACCTGATATGGACTTGCAATCTTTTCAGGACATCCCTGTTGTATTGTCCAGTTACTGATGTTTGTGCAGATACAACATGCTGATTACCTTTCCATGAATATCAAAGAATGAGATGACCATAGCTTTCCCAGCAGAAACAGCCACTTTTACTTTTTGGGGGGTTGGTGATGAAGGACATTTCCACACTGGGTTTTGCTGTTTGCTCTCAGGATCAAAATGATGTAGTCAAGTGCATCAGCAGTGATTACGTTTGAAAGAACCTCCGGATCTTTCTCTAACATCAACTTTAACTGCATTCAGACCTGCATGCGAATGTCCTTTTGTTCGGGAATCAACAGTCTTGTAACCCATCGCGGACAAACACATCTCATGTGTAATGTTTCTGTCTCCAACGTGTGGATGGCACCCAATGAAATGATCAGCACTTCAGAAAGTGCTCTTAGATAATTCGTCGATCCTCTGGCACAATGGCAGCAACAGTGTTGATGTTTTCTTCCGTAAGAGAAGTAACTGGAGCACCGCGTCCACCTTCCTTTGAAATTGATTGTCTCCTCTCTTTAAACATTTTAAACCACCTTCGAGCTGTGCCGTAGGGAAGATCAGACTCTCCATAGGCCTCCTGTAACATTGTATAGGTCTCAACTGAGAATTTGTTGAGACGAAAGAAGAACTTCAAAGCCGCATATTGTTCTTCGCGTGTTACCTCCATTGCAGTGGTAGGCGATACTGAACATGTCTGAACCTGCCTGGTTCTCACGGGCGGGAACCAAGAGTACTAACAGTGAAACTACTACGGCGTGTTTGTTTCTCATTAAGCTAACAGAAAATAATAAGGTTTAATTTTAGTGCGAAAAATTATGACAATAAAAAAATTAGGATCATTCTTTATTGAACAGTTCACGTAAGTGTGTTTGCTGTTATTTTTATAAACACTGAATAAGTATTAATTTCTGCAGTGCAACAGAAGCATTAATTCTCAAATTATGTTGTTAACAAATGTGACATCCTATGGATTTATTATAAGGGTAGAATTTTAAATGACTAAGTTAATCAACAAATGTTGTTATGGTTGTCAAGTTGTACCCAGGTGATCTGAATGATGAAGGTGTGTGTTCACTAAAATGAAAATAAAGAGAATAATTTATTTTAAAGCTTTAAGTTAGACCGTAGTATTTATTGGATCCTAAAGCATAAGTTAGTTAAGCTTAGCACAAATTCATAACCCATTATGTTTATGATCTTAATCAACCAAATATTACAGGATAGAATTAAATGAACAGTAAAGTCCACATAAGACACATGCTAACATTCTCTCTCACTCACTCATTCACTCACTCACTCACTTGTAGATATGTTCTCTGTCTTTACGGTATATTTGTGTATAGGTATATTAAATTATAATTATAACTTAACTGTTTCAATATCTAGGATTTTGGTTTATTTACAGCAAATGTGGCTAAAAAGGCTACAGTCGTAAGGATGCCTTGCAGAGTTCCAGCAGATGATGTTTCCTGTTGGCCATGGATCACTGAACCAAGCACTTCTCGTGCAGTAGAAGTCAATCCGAGTTTCCAGTCCACTCCTCGAAAAAACTCAAGTCTACGCTGCAAGAATAAAGGCTACAAGGTGCATCCAATGGATCGCCAGGAAACTGTTCAAGGAGCCAAAAAGAAAGGTTTCAAATGTTGATATTTTATTTATGTTCCTATGTTACACTAGACAAGGTTTTTCAGAGTGAATTTGTATAACTAGATATGAGTATACAGAGATTCCAATAAATAATCGGACAAAGCAGAGTACTAAGTTTTGAAAGTTAAAATCAACATTTGTTGTGCTGTCTTATTGAAATTAATGATAATCGACAGCTACACGGTACCTTCTTGTAAGAAAATAAATGTTATTTCACATAAAAATTATATAATGCGTGCTTTTTTAAGAACTAAAAGGAAGTATGACATTTCTTGGCTCTCAAAAGTAATCGGACACAACAATTTGAGTGTGATACAAAATATGGCTTAGTGCTTTGTGACTCTCGCTCTTCTTTTCACTACTTCTCGCAACCTATTTGGCATACTGTGAACCAGGTTTTTCTGGAAGGCTGTAGAAAGTTTGCTCCATTCCTCTTGCAACCTCTCCTTCAAGTGCTGCTTGGAGTTGATGGGGTCTTCCGCACGGCCTTCTCCAGTTTATCCCATACTGCTGCTATGGGTTTAAGATCCGGGGTCTTGGGGGGGGGGGGGGGCAGGATGAAGCACATGAGGACAGTTATAAAGTAACCACAGCTGAACAATGTGGGACGTATGCTTCGGATCATTATCCTGATAAAATAATAAGCTGTACAAAATACAAATACAAATCTGTGAAATACAAAGTCTGTCCGATTATTTATGGGATTCAGTGTATATGATCCAAAGCAGGGTCGTATTTAGATTTTTATAGAACTAAACATTTCAAAATTGCCTGGCCTTACTTCTTCAACATGAGTTTTGATCTTAAAACTGCTTAAAGATGAAGCATCTATATGTCTGACATTTAAAAAGATAACTCCATACATTTGATAGAGTCGACATGAAAAATTCAATGCCTCGGCCGAGATTTCAACCATTGATCTACTGCTTTCCGTCCAGTCGCACTTATCCAATGAGCTACCATGGCCAACTTGCCGTGCTGACATTAAATTCTCCATTTGACTCGTATATTTCCTCGGTAAACTACTAGGGGCTCTCGCATTCGAGATACACCGTTTGTGGTGACTTACTATCGTAAGTACTTGAGTCCCAGGCTTCATCATTTAACTCTTATTATTTTAGTTAATTAATGTAAATTAATCATTTGTTCACACTTATAAAAAATTTTGATACTTTTCTTATAAATTGTCCAGGACAGTGATTTCACATTTTCAGCCCAAATTAAACCCAGTTATTAAAAATAAATTAATTAATAATTAAATTATTAAAACAATTAAATGGTCCGATAGATTTAATGGTTTGGGAAAAGATATTTATTTTAAAAAACAAACATCGCATAGTAAATTTTGAAATACCGGCAGTCGATTCTGTTTATAAATTTGCTTTATTTTCAGATTTTGGTAATACTAACAAGAACATATAAACATCTAGCATTCGTAACGATGACAACAGCTTTGTTGTTTCCAGCTGAAGATGTGTAAAAGTTTTACATGAAATCGCCATCCCGGACAATTTATAGGGAAATTATCATTTCTTATAAGATAAGTGAAGTTTTTAATTACAAATTGTTATATTTGTATATAGCCTAAGAATGTTCTGATAAAGTATCTCTGTTTCTCTCATTGCCCCCTCACATATGTTTACAACAGGATCGTTCTAGCCTGAGACAGGTTATAGGTCATTCTTTGAATGCAAGATGCAAGTGACCATCGGTCCCAGAATTTCCATGGTTGAATGCTATAGTCCATTTCACTATTAGGCTGATATCAGAAGCAGACGCGTTCTTCATTGGCTGGAGTAGAATTCGTTGCACCTTAGTCGCGATGTCAGTATAATCATGTAATGGACTTTATTTCCGAACTTGCAGTATATATGGAAAGTCCATTGTTAGGTAAAATATTTACCTATCATTTTCTCCGTCTTCTTTGCCCAGAATTTCATTAGCTACCTAGACAAACATGACAAAAATATTAAAAGATTATACATAATGGAAATTAATTGTTGTTTCACACTAGCCTTGTGTAGTACGCACTATGAAAGGGTAGAGGCAGACTGAAAAATTCAATGCCATAGCCGGAATTTGAACCACGGATCTTCTGGTCTCCGTCCAGCCACTCTAAACCATTGAGATACAATGGCCAATGCGACAACATGACATTAAATTCTACAACTGACTCATGTTTATACGTAATTACATTGCATTGACGCATATTTACCTTTACTGACGAACATACATTATATGAAAAATAAACTATTGGTCAAATCTTAGCAGAAACTCACACACTAAGCATACATTCTAGGAGTAGATAAATGCGCATTTGTGATAAAATGCCATTGCTGCAACGAAAACAATATTTGTTCAGCTCAGTCGGTAGAGCACCTGCCTGCCGTGCTAGGGGTCCACAGTTCGATTTCCAACGGTAGGGGTGGGGAATTTTCTCCGTCCAAGATAATTCCTCATCTTCCCCAGAGTCTGGAAGTATGAATGAGAGTGCGAATGTGTTCGTGATGTAATTATTAAATACCAACTGAACAAGATTTAACACCTTCCATATGTTCCAAAGGAGAACGGGCGCTGATATGACCATTGCAGTTAAAGGCGTGGTATAAATGGAACAAAAAAATATTTGTTCATGTTTTACGGGTGCTTTTCCGTGCATCGCAAACTGTAGATAATATACCTAATTATCCTTTCAGGGATTGGAACCCCATATTATGAAGTTGTTTGAAAATATTTTTGAACTTTAGTAAATAATATTTAAATTAAGCATTTGTTTCAAAGTTAATTTGCCTTATTAAACAATAAAAACCAGCTCATAAACCTAACACCTATGATGCAATACAAATTCTATAAAAGAGGGTATTTGCAAATAGTTTTTTGTGAAAACTGTCATTTTTTGCATCAGTATGAAAATAGGGAAAGTTTCTGATTTAGGGTAATTCTGGTATAAGTGTATTATAGGGCAGAAATGGGAATTATTGAATCTATGCATGAAGCAACAGAAAAGCATTAACAACACAAATAGTTGGTGGTCGGAATTGGAAAGAATGATATCGAAGTTAGGCATGGTAGAGCACCTGCCTGCCGTGCTAGGGGTCCACAGTTCGATTTCCAACGGTAGGGGTGGGGAATTTTCTCCGTCCAAGATAATTCCTCATCTTCCCCAGAGTCTGGAAGTATGAATGAGAGTGCGAATGTGTTCGTGATGTAATTATTAAATACCAACTGAACAAGATTTAACACCTTCCATATGTTCCAAAGGAGAACGGGCGCTGATATGACCATTGCAGTTAAAGGCGTGGTATAAATGGAACAAAAAAATATTTGTTCATGTTTTACGGGTGCTTTTCCGTGCATCGCAAACTGTAGATAATATACCTAATTATCCTTTCAGGGATTGGAACCCCATATTATGAAGTTGTTTGAAAATATTTTTGAACTTTAGTAAATAATATTTAAATTAAACGTTTGTTTAAAAGTTAATTTGCCTTATTAAACAATAAAAACCAGCTCATAAACCTAACACCTATGATGCAATACAAATTCTATAAAAGAGGGTATTTGCAAATAGTTTTTTGTGAAAACTGTCATTTTTTGCATCAGTATGAAAATAGGGAAAGTTTCTGATTTAGGGTAATTCTGGTATAAGTGTATTATAGGGCAGAAATGGGAATTATTGAATCTATGCATGAAGCAACAGAAAAGCATTAACAACACAAATAGTTGGTGGTCGGAATTGGAAAGAATGATATCGAAGATAGGCATGGGAGATCTATGGAGAACAGAGGAGTCAAATTATAGCGGTTTTTGTAAGGAAGTGGAACCAGGGTACTTTATATAGATAGGCAGGAGATATGGGAAAGTATAGAAGAAAAGAAATCTTTGAAACTTTATAAGCAATTAAAGACAGAATGGGGTAGGGAAAAATATATAGATCAATGTGACAAAATTGGAAGAGAAGGCATAGCATGGATGAGAGTAGGAATATTATATGTAAAAGGGTTGAGAAGTAATGAGGAAGGCATATTAATTTTTTGGAGATGAAGAGAGCACTGTTTATTATCTGATAGAATGTAAGGAGTTAGCAAATTGCAGGAGAAAATATGGTTTAAAAATTGGGACAGTGTGAGCAAAGCCGTCAGCAATTTCATGTATTTGTACAGGATGTATAATTGTGCTTGTTAGATGTCAAAGTCATTGTAGTGAAAATTTAATGGAAACTGTACAAAATAAATATAATAAAAAGGATTTAGAATGATATCATATAGATTTTATAGGTATAAGAGGGTAAGCTGTGGTTGATTAAGCAATAAATATGATTGTAACTTGAATGTTCTGTAGGCAAGTTTATTTAACAGTTTAAGTTGTAGCGCTTATTGCATCCTAAACAATGAGTTAGCAGATAAAGCCAGAACATTGATAGATTCCTGGAAATAAGAAGGATTAAGTGGTATGAAATTAAAAATATCTTGTGGTCCAAAATTAGGGTTCTTGAGGCTTCCCCTTTCGATTGTTAAGGTTGAAATGTTAAAAGCATATGTCATATGCCAAGGCACATCTAAAGACAACCACAATTATCAGGGGTGGAATGACCTCATGTACTTCTGTGGCGCTACAGAACGCCACGTGACCTAATCACCTCTCATGGGCTGTTATTGTGGTATAGACTGTTGTGGGGTAAAAATTAGTTTGTTATTTAACATGGTGATATATTTTTATATGTTGGAAGAGAATTGTCAAATTTATATTTTCGTAACTGTTTGAATTATATATATTGCACAATAGAGTTCATTTTCTGAAAAGCATGTTAATTCTTAAACGAAGTAAAGAGGAGGTTCCTTTGCTGTCAAGCCTATCTTTCACATGGCATGATAGCATGTGCTTTAGCGGTAAAGGTGACATATTTGTTTATATCACTTTTATCACTGTCGTTGTTTTGAACCGGATTAGTCATATATCACCATTCTAAGGTGTGTTGTGTCTATTGCGAGAGCTAAATTATTTTATTGATCGTTTATTGCGCATGTACTTATTATATGTATAATGGCAGAGTCTACTGCCAGTTTTTCGCTGTAGCATCGCAAGGGTAAACCTTTACAAAGCGGCGAAGAAAGGATTGTGGTGCATGTGTTTAATGCACTCACAGAGAAGAATCCGTCTTCGTCAGTGACTGAAGTCCAACAGCTGTGCTCTGAACCTACAGGTGTGAGTGTTAGGTCCGCAGGAACATCGCAACGTGAAATTGAGACAACAGGAAAACTTACCACTCCAGGGGCAGTATTGCTGTGTGGCGAAGAAGTTATTTAAGGTCAATCAGAATGTACGGGGATACAGGTCGCAAAAACCTTGACGAGACTTGGGTGAATGAAGGACATACGAATAGTAAAGTATGGCGTGACACAACTTTTAAGACTGAAAGACAAGCAATTTTGCAAGTTATGTGTTGGTTTTTAAAAATCCCAGTGGAACAGGCCGAACGCCTTTCGTTATAAACTTGTTTCAGTTTCATTGCTCATTCATTCAGTTTCAACTTGCTCAGTTTCATTATAAACTTCATTATTTTTGCATGCCTTCCTATCCTTATTTGTATGATTTTATCTATCTTTCTGGCAATTATTATGACGTTTACTGCAGGGTTAAATGTGATGGGAAGGCACCGCCTATGGTCTATGGCGCGAAAGCATTAGCCAATTAGGAAGAGGGTGAAAGTTGTTGCACGCGGAGTGATACATGTCAGCGGGGCAATGTTATATGAAACAGAGATTAGTTCGAATTTCGGTGTCAACAGTGTACGTGCAACCCAACGAATATAAAATTGTTGTAATTGACTGGATATCGTTTTGTTCTCAGAGATACCAGCAGCACAAGGGGCCCCTTACAGATATACACCCCAGACATCTTACCAGACTGACCAACCATCGACCAGTTCAGGAATAGTCAATCCAGCTTATGAAGTTACTGAGCATGAATTAGATACTTCTGCTAATGATTGGAAAAATCAACAGTTGAACGAGCAGCCAGGCGAAAGCAAAGGTAAAAAACTTATCTATTTTATTTATATTATGTTCCTATGCAATTAGATAAACATTTAATAGCGTAAGTTCGCATTCTAAGAACAGGGTTTTTGTTTACACTAAGAAATGATAGCATATGGGGATTCATATACAGTATACCACAGGAGAGAAAGTCTCCGGGGCCAGAGACGCAGGGGGATTGCAGAAGGTTCCCACACTCTCTATGGACAGGTTTATGGCACCCCATGTCAGTACAGTTACAGACCATTCAACAACATTCTGACAGGTTCTACTTTTGAAAATGAATCCTCTCGGTTCTAGTGTACAGAGTGAATACGGTGCATGTTTATTTAGAGTCTGTCTAGTGAACGCGAGTGCAGTGTGCCCCTCAAAGGAAACTCACCCTACTGCCCACTAATGACCGTCATAAATCTATCTCCACACTTCAGAAATGTAACACTGTCGTTGAGGACCAATAGCAGCCTTGATTTTCTGGAAATTATAGTCGCATGTTTACTCCACGTGGAGTCTCAGTTGCCAAAGTTCCAACTCCCAGTTGATCTGTTTCATTACGTATAGAAATTTGTCGTGTATCACAATGTGGAGACCATGGAAGGGAAATGCAGTGGTAAATGCAAATTAAGTAGTAGATAACTTTCAATCAAGTGAAAATAATCAAAGTGAAGACAATAGTGTGAATGAATTGGAAAGTGCTGCTGGGCCGAGTTATGTTACTGGAGAAGCCTCAAAAAACAAAGTTATAGCGGGAACTCTTTCTAAGCAAATTCAAGCGCTTGTTTTGAACACATATAAATATGTGCTGAAAAATAATCTTGATAAGGAGTCATGCAATGAACCTGATAAATTCTGGGTATTCACAGAAATACAATAGGAAAAATTGTGACGAAATAAATACCAAATTCGTCGAGAAATTTATAAATTCCATGCCTAAGGGAGAGCGCCCAACTTAGATGAATTGATATAAAAATTATTTGTGGTTGGTTTATTGACACTCGTCACTTACTTTTTCATATATTTATGAGAGACTAGTTTCAAAGGCCCTGGCCTCCATTTTCAATCTCTTTCCAACTGGCACCTGTTGTTGTCTGCTCTCTCTGGTGGTGGAACTATGAACTTTTTTGTGTTGAACTTGTTTGGTGTTGAAGAAAATTAGAAAATCTAAACTAAAGAAAACCATTAAGGAAGCAACCACATTTATTAAAGAAAAAGAAAGCAACAGCATATTCAGTTCATTCACATATCATCCAAAAACATTTAATAAATTTAAAAAGATATTCAAGGAACAAAATATCATCTTGGCACCTACTAATAGATACTCAATTTTAAAATTACTAAATTCAAAAACAAAAGATGAAATTCCTTCAGGTAACAAATCTGGAATATACCAAATAAATTGTAAGAATTGTGAAAAATGCTACATAGGTCAAACAAAAAGAAATTTAAAAACCAGAGTCAAAGAACACTTTAGAAACATCAGATTGAAACAAGAAGACAAGTCAGCAGTAGCATTTCATTTTTGGAATGAAAACCATGACATTGATCCAAATCCAAAATTATTAAAAGGAGTGATAAACCAAAATAGATTGACAACATGGGAGAACATATTCATCTGGAAAAATAAGGATCGCGTAATGAACTTTGAAATCCCGCCAGTAGATAATTTGACAAAATAGTTCATAGTTCCACCACCAGAGAGAGCAGACAACAACAGATGCCAGTTGGAAAGAGATTGAAAATGGAGGCCAGGGCCTTTGAAACTAGTCTCTCATAAATATATGAAAAAGTAAGTGACGAGTGTCAATAAACCAACCACAAATAATTTTTATATTAATTTTGACGTCACTGTTACTAAATTCCTCCAAACACACATCAAGATTAGATGAATTGGTTGCACATTTGCAAGAAATTTGTGATTTGCCTTATGGGCGCTGCACTTTGCACAGTATCTTAAAGGAGTTGGGTTTCAAATACCGCACTTTGAATAAGATAAGTGTTATTATTGGAATTTATTCAGAACTATGGAAGTTTCGCAGTAATGGACATAAGATAATTTATTTAGACGAAACCTCGTACGATACCCATGACGTATCGAGGAAGGTGGCAACCTTGCAGAAAGGTCTGAGAGAAGGAGGGCCTGTGTTGTAAAATGATTATAAGGGTTCGTCAAAGGAAGCGGCGGACGTGCACATGAGTTAACTAAACAGGCTCTAACCGTTCTGCTCCTTGTGTAACATAGGTTCTCTGTCACACACATTCGCTGTCCTTGTCCCACTGTGTAAGGGAGCACATTCCTCTCAGAGAACTTCTTTGCGTTGCTGGACAGTACATAATACGAGGGTCGTTTGATTAGTCTCGTAAATTTCCCTGAAGGGATTGAAATTTTTTGTTGCAATGGGTGGTAAGCTGGATTATTCAAATAATTGTACAGAACATTTGAATGTGCTACAATACAGTTCATTGTTGAAAATCATCTGATCTGGTCTGTGTGATAGATGTGATTGAAAATGAAAAAAGACAGACTTCGTGCTGTTATTAAACATTTTCATTTGAAGGGCTGGACTAACGCACAAGTCAAAACAGAATTGGATGCAGTTCATGCGGACTCTGCACCAACATTGAAAACCATTTACTTTTGGATCAATATATTTAAGCATAGTCGTAGAAGCACCAAAGATAAATCGCGCTCTGGTCGCCAAATTGAGGTCACCACACAGGACAGCATGGAAAAAATTCACACTCTGGTTATGCAAGACTACCATATCAAAATATGTGAGATTGCTAAGACTGTAGGCATCTCAACCGAGAGAGCGCACAAGATTCTGCATGAAAAATTGGCAATGAAGAAGTTGTGAGCAAGATGGGTGCCGCGATTTCTCACAGTCGAGCAAAAGCGCATCCAGAAGAACACTTTCACCTTGTGTCTGGCGATGTTTAATCGCAATCCGCAAGACTTGCGCCGATTTGTGACCATGGATGAAACATGAATACATCATTACCAGAGCTCGGAAGTTCGTAACGACTTCCTTGAGCAGTGTAAGAGTGGCCGTGCATGGCTATACAACGCAGTGCTACTAGCAAGGACAAGGTTCATCCTAGAATGCAACTCATTTCTGCAAAACAGGTGTAACTGCATGACACAGAGCACATTGGTAGGAAGGAAGATAATCGAATAACTTCTTTGTTGTGCTTCAAAGATGAGCAACTACGAGGGCTGTTCAATAATGAATAATTCCAATTTTTTTTAACAATGTACCTTTACTCATCCTCATAATTTTGATGGTCCTTCTCAAAATAGTCTCCCCTGGATGCGATGCACTTGTCCCAGCATATCTGCCAGTCTTCAAAGACATGCTGAAAATCATTTTTGAGAGATCCTTCAAACCCGCCTCCGCAACCTTCACCACTGCTTCCAATGATAGATAATGCCTCCCACGAAAGCGTTTATTCAAGTTAGGGAATAGAAAAAAGTCAGATGGGGCTAAATTCGGACTATAGGGAGAGTGAGGGATGCACTTCACGTTGAGTTTTGCAAGATATTCAGCAACAACATTGGCAATATGCGGTCCGAGCATTATCGTAGTACAGCATCCAACCTGCATCATGGAAATGTGGTCTTATATCATTCTTTAGTGAACGGATCTCGTATTATCCAAATTTTAATGAGAAAAGGGCATTTTCCGAGGAAGAAGAAAATGATTTGGTTCATTATTTGAAAAATGCTGCTTATCTGCATAATGGTTTGACAACCTATCAGACTAGGAAACTTGCCCGCCTTGGTAGCGTGTCTGCCTCACGTTCAGGAGCTGAACTGAAATCCAGCATCACGATCAAGTGTGCTCCTCTCGGAGGAAATGGCCAAAGCCTCCTTAATTCTCTGCTCCCAGTAAGTGTTGCATTTTGTCAAGATGGTCGTCTCCCGAAAGTTGGCTCTATGGTCGTTATCAAAACAATGCTCTGCCAGCCCATATATCTCAGGTTGCATCGCTACCAGAAGAAACGAACATGAATGGAGCATTCGTTTAATATTTGTGAGGTCCACGCTACATAAATATTGTCTCTATACCTATGAACGGTAAGGTGACATCACAATTAGTTGCACATCCACACATACAGATTGTTTCCTCTCTTTATACGAGGGCTGTTCAATAAAGTTTTTTGAAAACGTACTTTTACTCTCTCCTCATAATTTTGATGGTCCCTGTAGTATTGTCCAGTTACTGATGTGTGTCAAAACCATTCCATGAATATTGTCACCCGATCGTTGGAACACCCTATAGAACCAGCTGGGAGCGGGCGAGCAGGGGAGGTCCGTGTTAGCCACGCCCCCCCCCCTCGTTTGTCTTATAGTGGTGACAGGAGGTGGCTGGGAGAAAAAACATCACTGTGCCGTCTATTTCTGTTCCACCTGTGTTCTCGAATTTACGGGATATTTCCTCTAATCTAGAACCTTCCAGATCGAACCGCTGGTCCTATATAAGCAGCACGTCGGGCAAGAGGAGTCAGTCAGACAGTTAGTCAGTGTTTGACGTGGTAGCGAAGGAGCGCCGTGTTAATGAACGAGAAGACTGTGCAACGGAAGACTTTACGTAATTGTGTACGTGCATCTGAACGTAACGGACGAACTGGTGAATCGTAATTGTGTGCATTACGTAATTTTGTGTAATTGGCAAGTGTTCAACTGTAAGTCGGTGGAAATAAAGAACATTGTTGAGTTTGTGTAATTGGACTTTTAATTTCACGAGCCCACAAAGTCACAGTTGGTGTCAGGAGTGCGACATAACACAATGGAGGCAGCATTAGAAAAGATTTTAGCGGAACTGAAAGAAATGAAGACGGCAAATGAAAACTTCGCTGCAAAAACAGAAGCGGCAAATAACAGCCTGGCCGCGAAGCTGGAGACTACAAATGACAACCTGGCCGCGGAACTGAAACAAATGAAGACGGCCAACGACAACATCACCGGGAAAATGGAAGAAATGAAGGCCGAATTAACAACAAAAACAGAAGCGGCAAATAACAACCTGGCCGCAAAGCTGGAAGAAATGAGGACGGCTAACGATAACCTCACGGAGAAGATGAAAGAAATGAAGGTTGCGAACGAGGCACTCGCCGCCAAATTTGAGGAACAGTTGGCCGGCGTGAGGGAGGACGTCACGGGACTCGGCAAGCGGATCGGCCAAGTGGACGAACGCGTCGGAGACCTCGCGAGCCGCGTTAATGAGCTGGAAGGAAAGGCCGACAACAACGCCAAGTCCCTGAGCGCCATGGTGGAGGACGTCGTCGGCAGGAAGTTGAAGGATTTGAAGGCCGACGCACCGGGACGCGACATAACATCGCCGCGCGTCAAACCTCCGAAATATGACGGCGCGTCGACATTTGAGGTCTTCCGCCGCCAGTTCGACACAGTGGCCAAGCACAACAGATGGTCACCGGAGGAGGAGGCCACACAGTTAATAGCCAGCCTCCAGGGACGGGCCGCGGAAGTCCTAAACGCGGTGCAGACGACGGCGGCGCCCAAGGACATCTGGGAGGCCCTGGAGAATCGCTTCGGGAACCACCGCTTAGCCGCAGCATACCGCAGCCAGCTAAAGGCAAGGTCGCAGCAGCCGGGGGAGACGCTGCAGGAGTTCGCCATAGCGATTGAGCAGCTGGCTAGCAAGGCCTTGGTTGACCTGCCACTGGAGTTCGTATCCCGGGAAGCCGCCTACAATTTTGTTGACAGGGTACGGGACATGGAGATTCGTCAGCGCCTAATGCTCGGCGAATATAAAACCATACACAAGGCGCTGACAGCGGTATTAAGGATGGAGGCGGCCAAAGTAACATCTATCCCGACGTCGAGAACGAGGAGTGTCCGCTACGCCGGAGACAGAAGACCAGCTGAGGGACGCCGGCGAACACCTAGTGGCCTGTGTTGGGGGTGTGGACAGCCCGGACACCTGCAGAGAGACTGCCCACACCAGGAAGAGCAGCTGGAAGGACGAGTAAGGCCCGGCGTGGAGAGGGGCACGTGGGCGCCATTGCCACCATCCCCTCGAGTGACACTACGCGCCGTCAGCCGGCGTATGGATGACGGCCTCATCGCGGACGGTTGGGTGAGAGGGAAGCCGTGCCGCGTGCTGGTGGACACTGGGGCAGCCGTGACCATCATCAGACCTGACGTGGCGAAGGGTTTGCCGACGAGGAAGCCAAGCCGGCCATACGAGCTTGTCACGGCATCGGGCGATACCTTGCCTGTGGAGAAGGAGGCCCTGCTTTAGCTGACCTTGGGGCGGAGTGCCGTACGTCTATGGGTGTTTGTCGCGAAGGTGGCTGAGGAGGTGATTCTGGGACTGGATGCCCTCAGGAGCCACGAGGCGATGGTCGACGTCGGCAGGAAGATCCTGCGGCTCAACGGAGAAGAGGTTATACTCCGTCAACCCGAAGAGCGCCTTGGAATCGGCAGGGACGTCTTGAACGAAGACGTGGTTGTCCCCGCGAGTAGCGAGGTGATGGTGACGGCGCGACCAGAAGGACAGACAGAAGGTTGGGTCCAGAGGCTGCAGGAGTACGACTTCACCCCGGAACATCATAGAGGGAAGAGCCACGGTAACGCTGACGCCTTGTCCCGAGCACTCTGTCCAGAAGAGTGCGGCCAGTGCACAAGAGTGGAGGAGAAGGAGCGTGCCGCAGCAGTCCGAGTAGCCACGGCAGTGACTGCGGATGGCTGGGATAGCGCAGGCCTGAGGAGGGAGCAGCTGGCGGACGCAGACTGGGGGCCACTCTTAAGGGAAGTGGAGGCAGGGACGAGACCAACCTGGGAGGACATCGCACCGAGGAGCGCCACCTACAAGTCGTACTGGGCCCAAAGGGACTCGCTGAAGACCAGAGAGGGCGTGCTGTTCCGGATATGGGAGTCACCCGATGGGAAGACGCAGAGAGAACAGTTGGTACTTCCCCGGAGTAAGGTACCGGGAGTCTTGGAAGAAGTGCACGCCGGTACTTCAGGAGGACACCTGGGAGCGAACCGAACGATTGACAAACTACGGCAGCGCTACTACTGGCTGAGGATCCGAGCAGATGCTGAGAGATGGTGCCGTCAGTGTCACGAGTGCGCGGCGAGTCGCGGCCCCCAGACTAGAAGCCGGGGTCGCATGCAGCAGTACAACGTCGGAGCGCCATTCGAACGTCTCGCCGTTGACATTGCTCCGGAAGCGAAACAGCCAGCGACCGAGTGTGTGGAGAACTTGGTGGACCATTTCCACGACATGCACGAGATGGCTCGCCAGAACATCCAGAAGGCGAGCGACCGCATGAAGACCAGGTATGACAGGCAAGCCAACAGCCAAAGGTTCCAGCAAGGTGACCTGGTCTGGATGTACCGTCCTACCCGGACCAAGGGACGCTGCCCGAACCTCCGGCAGCCATGGCAAGGACCGTGCCGGGTGGTGAAGAGAATTAACGACGTGGTCTACCGCATCCAGAAGGTTCCCCGAGGGAAGATGTTGGTGGTACACCTGGATCGCCTGGCACGCTACGATGGTGCTGTTCGGGACGACCAGCTTTGAGGAGGGAACAGTGTCACCCGATCGTTGGAACACCCTATAGAACCAGCTTGGAGCGTGCGAGCACGGGAGGTCCGTGTTAGCCACACCCCCCTCGTTTGTCTTATGGTGGTGACAGGAGGTGGCTGGGAGAAAAAACATCACTGTGCCGTCTCTTTCTGTTCCACCTGTGTTCTCGAACTTACGGGATATTTCCTCTAATCTAGAACCTTCCAGATCGAACCGCTGGTCCTATATAAGCAGCACGTCGGGCAAGAGGAGTCAGTCAGACAGTTAGTCAGTGTTTAACGTGGTAGCGAAGGAGCGCCGTGTTAATGAACGAGAAGACTGTGCAATACTTTACGTAATTGTGTACGTGCATCTGAACGGTAACGGACGAACTGGTGAATCGTAATTGTGTGCATTACGTAATTTTGTGTAATTGGCAAGTGTTCAACTGTAAGTCGGTGGAAATAAAGAACATTGTTGAGTTTGTGTAATTGGACTTTTCATTTCACGAGCCCACAAAGTCACAATATCAAAGAATGAGAGGACCATAACTTTCCCAGAAGAAGTAACTTCTTTTGCTTTTTTGGGGGGCTGGTGATGAAAGGAGATTTCCACACTGAGCTTTCTTGTTTGCTGTCAGGATCAAAATGCTGTAGCCAAGTTTCATCAGCAGTGATTACGTTTGAAAGAAACTCTGGATCTTTCTCTAACATCAATTTTAACTGCATGTTACCTCCATTGCAGCGGTAGCTGAACATGTCTGAACTTGCCTGGTTCTCACAGGCGGGAACCAGTAGTACCATCAATGAAACTACTACGGCCTGTGTGTTTCACATTAATTTAACAGAATATGATAAGATTAAATTTTAGTGCGAAAAATTATGACCGTAAAAATTATGATCATTCTTTATTGAACAGCCCTCATAATATGTTTCTCCTTCTCCTTCTCCTTCTCCTTCTCCTTCTCCTTCTCCTTCTCCTTCTCCTTCTCCTTCTCCTTCTCCTTCTCCTTCTCCTTCTCCTTCTCCTTCTCCTTCTCCTTCTCCTTCTCCTTCTCCTTCTCCTTCTCCTTCTCCTTCTCCTTCTCCTTCTCCTTCTCCTTCTCCTTCTCCTTCTCCTTCTCCTTCTCCTTCTCCTTCTCCTTCTCCTTCTCCTTCTCCTTCTCCTTCTCCTTCTCCTTCTCCTTCTCCTTCTCCTTCTCCTTCTCCTTCTCCTTCTCCTTCTCCTTCTCCTTCTCCTTCTCCTTCTCCTTCTCCTTCTCCTTCTCCTTCTCCTTCTCCTTCTCCTTCTCCTTCTCCTTCTCCTTCTCCTTCTCCTTCTCCTTCTCCTTCTCCTTCTCCTTCTCCTTCTCCTTCTCCTTCTCCTTCTCCTTCTCCTTCTCCTTCTCCTTCTCCTTCTCCTTCTCCTTCTCCTTCTCCTTCTCCTTCTCCTTCTCCTTCTCCTTCTCCTTCTCCTTCTCCTTCTCCTTCTCCTTCTCCTTCTCCTTCTCCTTCTCCTTCTCCTTCTCCTTCTCCTTCTCCTTCTCCTTCTCCTTCTCCTTCTCCTTCTCCTTCTCCTTCTCCTTCTCCTTCTCCTTCTCCTTCTCCTTCTCCTTCTCCTTCTCCTTCTCCTTCTCCTTCTCCTTCTCCTTCTCCTTCTCCTTCTCCTTCTCCTTCTCCTTCTCCTTCTCCTTCTCCTTCTCCTTCTCCTTCTCCTTCTCCTTCTCCTTCTCCTTCTCCTTCTCCTTCTCCTTCTCCTTCTCCTTCTCCTTCTCCTTCTCCTTCTCCTTCTCCTTCTCCTTCTCCTTCTCCTTCTCCTTCTCCTTCTCCTTCTTCTTCTTCTTCTTCTTCTTCTTCTTCTTCTTCTTCTTCTTCTTCTTCTTCTTCTTCTTCTTCTTCTTCTTCTTCTTCTTCTTCTTCTTCTTCTTCTTCTTCTTCTTCTTCTTCTTCTTCTTCTTCTTCTTCTTCTTCTTCTTCTTCTTCTTCTTCTTCTTCTTCTTCTTCTTCTTCTTCTTCTTCTTCTTCTTCTTCTTCTTCTTCTTCTTCTTCTTCTTCTTCTTCTTCTTCTTCTTCTTCTTCTTCTTCTTCTTCTTCTTCTTCTTCTTCTTCTTCTTCTTCTTCTTCTTCTTCTTCTTCTCCTTCACTCCATGGTTTGAGCATATCGCCCGTTCCGGCTTCATAGATCTCTCCAGCGTTTCCTGGGTCGTCCTCTGTTTCTTCTTCCTTTTGGATTATAGTTTAATTATGCATTTGGATATCCTCTATTGTCCATTCTTAATATATGTTCGTGCCATTGTTGCCTTCAATCTAAAATTTTATCATGGATTGATTCAATTTCTAATTCCTTTCTAATGTCCTCATTTTTTATTTTGTCCAATATTGTATAACCTTTAACACTTCTTAAAACTTTCATTCCTGCAGTCTGTATTTTATTTAATTCATTTTGTGTTGGCACCCAGGTTTCGCTTCCATATAGTAAAGTTAGAATATCCATTACCTAATACATTTTCATTTTTGTAACCTTTCTCACTCTGTTTTGTACAAGTTCTTTGGATTATCCCACATATTGCTCTGAATTTGTTTGTGTTTTCCTCTACATCAGCATTGTTTCTAAAAGTTATGTTACATCCTAAATATTTAAAACTCGATATTTGTTCTAAAGTCTTATTTCCTAAAACATTTTTTGATCTTACATTATTGTCATATATCTATAATTATATGACAAATGTTCTAATAGCCTGGATTTGGTTTATTAGGAGAGACCTCATCTGGAGCTGAATGGATGCCTTTCAAATACGATTCAGATGAAGACTTCCTCTGGTCTTGGGCCTTTGAAGATAAATCTCGCAAGAAGTAAATAAGTCCAGCTTTCGAAGATTCTCATGATAAGGAAGAGCGTGCAAGTTCCACATGGGCCAGAAGGCAAAATGAGTACTTCAAAATTACGGCTTTTATATTCTGTTTGGATGTTTAACTAGAGGAGTATTTTAATATCATTCCTAACAATAAGAATTTAAATTATCTAAAAAAACTTCACAATTTGGATTTTCATGTAAAAGTTAGCCAAATGTTTAAAAAGCTTCTCAATATTACACAGCTAACTAAAGATTTCAAAATTACTTCTCTTTAACCAACATAATACTAGTTTAAAATTGATTTGTGCTGACAAAACTACATAAGAGTTTAAAGCGTTTGGCATTTCTTTTCAGAAATTTCTATACAAAGTCAAAGAAATGAACCATTTCAACATAGGTAAATGGGTTTGTTATCTCTAAATACCTTAGGCATACACGTTTAACCCAGAGACTTCAAAAGTATATGTAATTTCCTTATGTTTATTCATAACTATATAATCGGTTATGAAATATATATACATATATAGAGTTATAAGATATATAAATATATAGAATAAAAAGAAGTATTTCAGAAAGTGGAGAGCCATTGTTACTAAAATTATGCAAGTGAGTCAACCTTGTATATACTTTTCTCCACTTACAAGTTTTTTATGAAGACTAGTTTCTGGGGACTTCTCCCCTATCGTCAGCTCTGTGGTAGACTGATGATGCATCCGGTGTCTGCATCTGGCTTGGTGTTGTGCTGCCATCTAAAGTCCTGATAAGTTTGATGACATCATCTACCGCGGGAATTTCAAAATTCATCAAGAGGTCCTGTTTTTTCGTAATAAATATGTTTTCCCAAATCTGTAGTTCCAGAGGTTTCTTTGCCTGTTTGATCAGTTCTATTTATTGTTTTATGTTGTGATTCTCAGACCAAAAGTGATGTGATATGGCCAACTTGTCCATTTGTTTGAATTTAATATTTCTGAAGTGTTCTTTCATTCTTGTTCCTAGATTCCTTTTGGTCTTACCAATGTATATCTTGTCACAATCCTGGCAACTCATTTGGTAAATGCCTGATAATTGGGTTTTCGGTGTGCTATTTTTTAGAGGGTGGTTTAGTAAGTTGCGGATGTTGTGTTTGTTTTGAGGGGCTAATTTTATGTTGAAGTTCTTAAATATCTTTTCAAATTTTTTGAAGTATTTTGGATGAAATGTAAATTTTCCATATCTGGTGTTTGGGTTTTCTAGTTTTTTTAACGTAGTAATGTCCTTTAAGTATTTGTTTCTTTTGTGTCTATAGATCAGCTTTTTGATGAAATTTGTGTTATAGTTGTTCAGTTCGGCAACCTGGTGTATGTGAGCGTACTCCTGTTCATATTCTGTTTTTGTTAGCGGAATGTTGATTAATCTGTGAACTAAACTATGGAATACTGCATATTGATGTTGTACTGGGTTGAATGGGTTGCATTTGCATGGGTAACCCTCTTTCACCATTACTAGCTAATCTGTTCATGAGTAATTTGGAAACACACATTACTAAATCCTTTCCACATATTTTCAAATGTTGGCATAGATATGTCGACGATGTGTTTGCGATAGTCCCTAGAAGACTAACCGAGGATGCTATAAAGTTTCTAAACCTACAAGAAAAATCCATAGTTTTCACCATTGAAGTAGAGCAGGATGAATGGCTACCTTTTCTAGATTTGAAAATCATTAGAACACCAACAGGATTACAATTTGGAATATACCGAAAAGCAACACATGTTGACAATTACATTAAATGCAACCCATTCAACCCAGTACAACATCAATATGCAGTATTCCATAGTTTAGTTCACAGATTAATCAACATTCCGCTAACAAAAACAGAATATGAACAGGAGTACACTCACATACACCAGGTTGCCGAACTGAACAACTATAACAGAAATTTCATCAAAAAGCTGATCTATAGACACAAAAGAAACAAATACTTAAAGGACATTACTACGTTAAAAAAACTAGAAAACCCAAACATCAGATATGGAAAATTTACATTTCATCCAAAATACTTCAAAAAATTTGAAAAGATATTTAAGAGCTTCAACATAAAATTAGCCCCTCAAAACAAACACAACATCCGCAACTTACTAAACCACCCTCTAAAAAATAGCACACCGAAAACCCAATTATCAGGCATTTACCAAATGAGTTGCCAGGATTATGACAAGATATACATTGGTAAGACCAAAAGGAATCTAGGAACAAGAATGAAAGAACACTTCAGAAATATTAAATTCAAACAAATGGAGATGTCGGACGTATCACATCACTTTTGGTCTGAGAATCACAACATAAAACAAGAAATAGAACTGATCAAACAGGCAAAGAAACCTCTGGAACTACAGATTTGGGAAAACATATTTATTACAAAAAAACAGGACCTCTTGATGAATTTTGAAACTCCCGCGGTAGATGACGTCAAACTTACCAGGACTTTAGATGGCAGCACAACACCAAGCCAGATGCAGACACCGGATGCATCATCAGTCTACCACAGAGCTGACGATAGGGGAGAAGTCCCCAGAAACTAGTCTTCATAAAAAACTTGTAAGTGGAGAAAAGTATATACAAGGTTGACTCACTTGCCTAATTTTAGTAATAATATATAAATATGTTTATCCTATAATGAGTTTAGAGATATACTATATGATGTAAGTTATTGTATAATAGCTTTAGATTAGAAAGCCCTATAGACATTTAAGCATATATTTAGCAAGACATTTAAAAGCAGATTATCCATTTATCTGTTTTTGATGTATAAGGAACATGATACATATTGAGTTATTCCAATATTGAGCTTTGAGATGTATAATGTCTCTCATATATTGCGTTTAGATTAGGAAAATGTGTAAGTGTTAAGCACATATGTTCCAAGACATTTTAAGACAGACTTTGTCTATATTTTTTAAATATTGTGAGTTTTCAGATATATTTTGTATTTCCTATAATGAGTTTTGAAGTGTATTTAGCTTACATTTATAATGGGCTTTGATAAGAAATTGCATATAAATGCCAAGAAATTTAAACACAAAAAATCCATTTCTCTTGTTTTGATGTACAGGATGTTTCGAAACATCACAGAGGTGACTTGCCATTTCAGTTTGTACTCACTGAGTACACTCTCCACTTTTAATGTGACCTTTAAGATTGGGTAGCCCTGTCTTACATCTAGGTTGTTAGTTTCTGTCTTAAAACCATTATCCATGCTAATACAAGTCCCTTCGTACATTTTCTTTAGCATTAAAATGAAGTGTTGAGGATATCGGTTTTCAGTCATTATATCCCATACCTTTTGCCGTATAACTTTGTCAAATGCTTTTACATAATCAACAAATAATATATGGGTCTCTAAATTAAATTCTCTTCACTTTTTTTATTATTTGTTTTATTGTTTAGACTCAATCAGTACAGGATGTGCCTTGCCTGAATCCGTGTTGTTCACTTATATTTAATCTGTTTGCTAAAATTTTTGCTAATATTTTATAGCTTGTATTTAAGAGACTGATTCCTCTATAATTTTTACATTCATTTCTGTCTCCTTTTTTGAAATATTGGCTTTAGTACAGCCTACTGTAGAATTATTTGGTATTATTCTCTGTTCTTTTTATCATTTAATGCTTCCATCCCCAATCTCTTTAGAATTAACTTCCCTCTAAAAGGTTGAAGTTGCATGTCCTCCAGCTTATTGGCCGTCATCGAGTGTTCAGAATTACATAGAATACGGTAATTTAATGCTATAGATCTTGGAGAGTACAAAACAAAATGAAACGCCTACCCACAAGTTGATCTTTTTGGCTATTATTTGTTGAAGACAAATGTCACCTGTTAAAACTATGAAACAGCATCTTTCATTCGGTGTCGTTTCGAAACAACCTGTATAATGAGTTATGAGATATATAATTCTGTATAATTGGTTTTAGATTACAGAACTGATAAAGATGTAAACAAATGTATGCAGAAAATACTCTTAAATGACAATAAAGCGTTACATTCAAACCCCATCCTATAAAACTAATTCCCACAGTTAAAACACCTTCTCCTAGATCCGAACTTGGGTTATATCAAGTAAATGACGGAACTGGATGGTAAATTTTTGTAGAATTAGAGGAGCTAGTGCCTGTATGTTGTTATCTTTTTAATTCAGTTATTAATATGACCCATTCTGAAGTATTTAGCATTGAAACCAAAAGACAACCTCGGTTCTTAGTCAAGTATTTATTTTATGGAGCTTGCTGTCCATATAACATTTGTTGATCTGATAATAATTTAAGAATTAATAACTTTGCAACTGTAATTGGATAGCTTAACTGCCTTTTCTATAGAGTACCAGTTATTCTAATATTATTTCTATAATTATTATTACATTCACCTCACAATGCATTAGCAGAATGACATGAGCATGTAATATGCAGAATAAAATTGGACATATACCACACTGACACATAACTTAGTACATATCAAACAATAGTTTAGTCTATTTTGACAGACTTAATCATGGTTAGCACAAATCAATGGGATGCCTTTAATACCTAAACAAATAAGGAATAATGAAATAACAAGTAGCATAATACACAAATATATATACACAACAGATATAGTACATACAATATACAAAAAATATAAAATAAATACACAAATAATGAATCTTCCCTCCGTAGTAATCCTAATCCTAAGTCATTCGAAGATTATGATGAAGAACATCGAGCTCAAGATGAGGAAAATGAAGACTTCAGCATAGGAGAATATGAAATTGCTCCTATAGTCAAAATGAAGTGTTGAAAACTTTTTGATGTTGTGTTCGTGTGATTAGATTTGATCTCTTTATTTGTGAAGCCAAACAAGACATTTATAGTGAGGTGAATACAATACACAAAACATTAAAATATTCGAAGGTATAGAGCCAGACTGAAAAATTCAGTGCTATAGCCGGGGTTTGAACCACGGATCTTCTCGTCTCCCTCCAGCCGCTCTAACCATTGAACTACTATGGCAAACATGCCGACATGACATTAAAATCAACTGATTCGTGTTCCTCCCGGTAAACCACTAGGAGTTCTCATAAACACACGAGAAAATTACCTTCATGGCGACTTACAACGTGTAAGTACTTTAAGGCCCGGGCTTTATAGTTCAAACCACTATTAGGTACAAGGGTAGAGTCAATGGTTAGAGCGGCTGGACGGAGACCAGAAGATCCGTGGTTCAAATCCCGGCTATAGCATTGAATTTTTCAGTCTGGCTCTATCCTTTCATAGTGCGTTCTTCACACGGCTAATGTGAAAGAAAAATTAATTTCAATTAAAATGTTCTATCACAAAATATTTTGAGGCTGGCCCCGTAGCTCCTGCCTGCCATGCTGAGGGTCCCGGATTATTTTCCCGGCTGTGGGGGTGGGGATTTCCCTCCGACCAAGATAATTCATCTTCCCCAGAGTCTGGAAGTATGAATGATGGTGCGAATGTGTGCGTGATCTAATGATTAAAACACAACGAATACGAGTTAATCCCTTCGATATGTTCCAAAAGGAGAACGGCCGCCAATGTGATCATTGGAGTTAAAGGCGGGAACAAGGAGAAATTGTTTTGAAAAGTAAAAGAGGTTAGATAATTGTGGATTTTACTATTTTCTTAAGTACTAAAAGCTAAAGACATTTTTCATTGTTTGGCAAAACATTCAACAACTTTAAGCATATTGTTTGGGAATTATTTTCAATTGTAATTATAAAACTTGAGCATGTTGAATAATTGTTCATATTCCTTTTCACATACAGTAAATATTCTTAACTAAAAGACGACGTACTCTTAATATTCTCAATTTTATCAAACTTTGTTTACAATTAGTCCTCTATAGAACTTCTCAGATTATTCCAAGGATCTTTTGTTGCAGATGTAATTATTTATTTACTGAAGTATTGATGCCACACACTTTAGAGCCATATGCAAGATGACATAGTAAACGCTTAATAAGGATTCCAACAAAAATGTGGCTTTAAAACTCTTAAGGCAGACGTTACTTTGCTAATAATTACGTAACAAATGAAGCTAGTTACAGCGAAGCAACAAATACTACACAAATTTATCTATTTGAAACAAAAACTTCACATATCTTAAGAAAATGATGTACATTTTTCTGATTAATTGATGAGATCGATAGGGACATAGAGCTTAGAGTTACCAAACATTTGTCTTTCAGAATATGAGAAAACCTCCAACGTTAAGTCATATCGGACGATGAATGAAATGATGTTCAAATGAGCCCATGTTACATAGAGCGTATGGTTACCAGACCTTCATCTTTCAGGATAAGAGAAAACCTCCATACCGGACGATGAATGAAATGATGTTCAAATGAGCCCATGTTACATAGAGCTTAGAGTTACTAGACCTTCATCTTTCAGGTTAAGAGAAAACCTCCAATGTTAAGTGATATCGGACGATGGATAAAATGATGTTCAAAGGAGTACAGAGTACATAGAGCTTACAGTTCCCAGACATTCATCCTTCAGAATAAGGGAAAACCTCCAACGTTAAGTCCTATCGGACGATGAATGAAATGATATTCAAAGGAGTACAGAACACACAGAATTTTGAGTTACCAGACATTCATCTTTCATATAAGAGAAAACCTTCAACGTTAAGTCATATCGGACGATGAATGAAATGATTTAAGTTTGAATTTATGAGTCACTATGTTTACACTCAGTCTTCACTTACTTGTAGTTGTATAATTGAAACGTTTTCAAGATCATTCGATCTCATCCTCAGCTGTTTGGTGACTAAATGAACCTCCCTCTTCATCCACTACTATGGAGCTCCGATCACTCTGCCATCTGGTGTTAGGGGCACTAAGTTTTAATACTTCATTTAATGCCGGGATTTCAAAATTTATAACTTTATCACGGTTTTTGTTTATGAATATTTTTTCCCAAATATCCAATTCTATGGGTGTACTTAAAGATTTTAACAGTTTAATGTTGTGACCAATGTTGTGGTTATCTGTCCAAAAAAGGTGTGAAACTGCAGATTTTTCTGTTTGTTTCAACTTAATGTTCCTCTGGTGTTCTTTTTGCCTGGTTAACAAGTTTCTCTTAGTTTTTCCTATGTAGCTTTTTTCACAGGTTTCACTATTAATCTGATAAATTCCTGATTTCAAATTGTTGGGGATTGTATTTTTCAGTGATTTATTTAGCAGGTTCCTCAGACTGAATTTGTTTTGGGGTGCTAGTTTTAAGTTTAGTCTTTTGAAGATTCGTTCAAATTTTCTAAAAGCCCATAGATGGTAGGTGAATTTTCTATATTGCCAATTTGTGTTATTAAGTGGTGTGAGAGTGGTATTTTTTGATCTTATCTTCAGTTTTTCTTTCCTCTTCATAATGTTCCTTATGATGGCTGGGTTGAATCCATTTAATACCGCTATGTCTTTTATGTGTTGTTGTTCTTTCAAAAATTCATCCTTACTCAGTGGGACGTCGTATAGCCGGTGAATTAGACTTCTAAAGGCAGCTAGTTGATGTGAAACTGGGTTGTATTCATTTTTCTTTATGTAATTATCTATGTGTGTGGGCTTCCTGTATATTCCAAAATCTACACCATGACGATTTCTAGTTATCTTGAGGTCCAAAAAGGGTAGGGTGTTGTCTCTTTCTACTTCCATAGTAAATTGGATGTGATTATCTTGCAGGTTTAGTAATTTTAGAGAATCTTCTCTAAGTTTTTCCGGAATGATAGCAAAAACATCATCAACATATCTCTGCCAAAATTTATAAATCTGTGGGAAGGCCTTTACTATGTGTGTTTCAAAATAGCTCATGTATAGGTCTGCTAAAAAAGGCGAAAGTGGGCTCCCCATTGCTAATCCTTTTGATTGTCTGTAGAATTTTTGGTTAAACATGAAGTAATTATTCCTTATGCATAAATCTGTAAGATTGATAATGTCATCTATTTCTCTGGGGTCCGTTGTAGTCTGGGTTAGCCATTTTTTGAGGAATGTAGGTATTTTTTCTACTGGAATGCTTGTAAAAAGTGCCTTAACGTCAAAAGAAACAAGTATGTGATTTTCCGGGATGTTGTATTTCTGTAGGTGATTTATCAATTCTAAGGAGCTTTTTATTCCCAAACTTTGAAATTTGTCATATGATTTTAATTTTCTTACTAACCATTTTGCTATGTGGTATGTAGGTGAATTGATGCCATTGATGATGGGTCTCATGCTGTTGTCTTGTTTGTGGATTTTTGGCAGACAGTACAACCTTGGTAGTGTGGGGTTGGAAGATTTTAAGTTGTATTTTTCAGATGTACGAGACATGCTGGAGGACATGAGATCCAGGGGAGTGATTGAAGAGTCTGACAGCCCTTGGTGTTCCCCTGTAGTCTTGGTGACAAAGAAGAACGGCGAGCTGCACTTCTGCATAGGCTACAGAAAGTAAAACGCTGTCATCCGAAAGGACTGTTTCCCCTTACCCCGGATTGACGACACCTTGGACACGCTAGCTGGTGCACAGTGGTTCTTGACCCTGGACCTGAAGTCGGGCTACTGGCAGGTAGCTCTAGACCCAAGAGACAAGGAGAAGACCGCATTCTTGACAGGCCAAGGGCTCTGGCAGTTCACGGTTATGCCCTTTGGCCTCTGCAATGCACCAACTACCTTCCAACGCCTCATGGAGTCAGTGATGAGAGGGCTGACTTACGATGCCTGCCTGCTATACCTGGACGACATCATCATCGCCGGGAAGACTTTTGAAGATCACCTCAAGAATCTGAGTAAGGTGCTATAGAGACTGCAGGCGACCAACTTGAAGCTGAACGCGAAGAAGTGCCAGCTCTTCCCCAAGGAAGTGAACTACTTAGGCCACATAGTCTCAGCAACCGGAGTGGCCACAGACCCGGAGAAGACACAGACTGTGAGAGATTGGCCTCGCCCAAAGGATAGGAAAGAGTTGCGCAGTTTCCTGGGGCTGTGCAGTTATTACCGCCGCTTCATAAAGGGGTTCTCCAACATCGCAAAACCCCTCACCCGCCTGACAGAGGAACGCTGGCCTTATGTGTGGACAGAGGATGCCGAAAACGCTTTCCAGCACCTAAAGGAGACCCTGTGCAGTGCTCCAATTTTGGGTTTACCACAACCGGGTGGCGCCTACATTGTGGACACCGACGCTAGCGACCATTGCATTGGAGGTTTCCTATCGCAGATCCAGGACGGCCATGAGCGGGTGATAGCCTACTACAGCAAGACGCTATCCAAGGCAGAGAAGAACTACTGCGTCACCCGATGGGAGTTACTGGCGGTAGTAAAGACATTGGAGCACTTCCACAAGTACCTGTACGGTCAGCCATTCCACCTGAGGACTCACCATTTAGCCCTAACCTGGCTATTGAGCTTCAAGAACCTGGAAGGCCAGACAGCACGTTGAGTCCAGAGGCTGCAGGAGTAAAACTTCACCTCGGAGCATCACAGAGGGAAGAGCCACGGTAACGCAGATGCTATGTCCCGAAGACCCTTTCCAGAAGATTGCGGCCAGTGCACAAGAGTGGAGGAGAAGGAGCGTGCCGCAGCAGTCCGAGTAGTCACGGCAGTGACTGCGGATGGCTGGGATAGCGCAGGCCTGAGGACGGAGCAGCTGGTGGATGCAGACTTGGGGCCCCTCTTGAGGGAAGTGGAGGCAGGGACAAGACCAACCTGGGAGGATATCGCACCAAGGAGCGCCACCTACAAGTCGTACTGGGCCCAATGTGACTCGTTGAAGATTAGAGAGGGCGTGCTGTTCCGGATATGGGAGTCACCCGATGGGAAGACGCAGAGAGAACAGTTGGTACTTCCCCGGAGTAGGGTCCCGGAAGTCCTGGAGGAAGTGCACGCCGGTACTTCAGGAGGACACCTGGGAGCAAACCGAACGATTGACAAACTACGGCAGCGCTACTACTGGCTGAGGCTCCGAGCAGATGCTGAGAGATGGTGCCGTCATTGTCACGTGTGCGCGGCGAGTCGTGGCCCCCAGACTAAGAGACGGGGTCGCATGCAGCAGTACAACGTCGGAGCGCCATTCGAACGGATCGCCGTTGACATTGCTACACCGTTCCCAGTTTCCGACCGAGGCAACAAGTACCTAATGGTGGTCGTGGACTACTTCAACCAAGTGGCCGGAGGTGTATGCCATCCCAAACCAAGAGGCAAAGACAATTACAGACTGCCTCGTGGAGCAAGTGTTCTGTCGATTTGGGGTGCCGTTAGAGCTACACAGTGACCAGGGTACCAACTTTGAGTCCAACCTAATGAAGGAGGCACTACAAAGGCTTGGGGTAAACAAGACCCTCACGACGCCTCTACATACCCAGTCAGATGGCATGGTCGAAAGGTACATCAAAACCTTAGAGGAACACCTGAGGAAGGTCGTGGCCAGCCACCAGCGAGAATGCGACGTCAAGGTGCCACTGTTCTTGCTGGCCTACCGCTCGTCTACACACGACAAAACTGGGATGACGCCAGCCAGCTTAATGTTCGGCCGAGAGTTATGCCTCCCTTGTGACCTGGCTTTTGGAAGCCCTCCGGAAGCGAAACAGCCAGCGACCAAGTATGTGGAGAACTTGGTGGACCATCTCCACGACATGCACGAGATGGCCCGCCATAACATCAAGAAGGCGAGCGACCGCATGAAGATCAGGTATGACAGGCAAGCCAAAAGCCAAGGGTTCCAGCAAGGTGACCTGGTCTGTTTGTACCGTCCTACCCGGACCAAGGGATGCTGCCCGAAGCTCCAGCAGCCATGGCAAGGACCGTACCGGGTGGTGAAGAGGATTAACGACGTGGTCTACCGCAACCAGAAGGTTCCTCGAGGGAAGATGTTGGTGGTACACCTGGATCGGCTAGCCCGCTACGATGGTGCTGTTCGGGACGACCAGCTTTGAGGAGGGAGCAGTGTCACCCAATTATCGGGAAACACAACAAACGACAGCTGAGAAGGGATCAGAGGCCACGCCACACCCACTCATTTGTCTCCTGTCACTAACTGAAGGAATGATTATACCTTGTTTCACGTAAGCTTGCCCAGTATCTCTTAACGGTCACGTGACCTAATCACCTCTCATTGGTTGCTGTTGTGGTAATGACTGTCGTGCGATAAAAATTAGTTCGTTATTTAACATGGTGATATATCATTATATGTTGGAAGAGAATTGTCAAATTTATATTTTCGTAACTGTTTTAATTAAATATATTATGCAACAGAGTTGATTTATCTGAAATGCATATTAATTCTTAAACGAATTAAAGAGGAGGTCCCTTTGCTCTCAAGCACATGGCACGATAGCATGTGATTTAGCGGTAGTGATGACATATTTGTTTATGTGACTTTTATCACTGACCTTGTTTTGAACTGGATTAGTCATGCATCGCATTCCAGAGTGCGGGAGCTAAATTATTTTATTGATCGTTTATTGCACATGTACTTATTATATGTATAATGGCAGAGTCTACCGCAAGTTTTTCGCTGAAGTATCGCAAGGATAATTATTTACAAACAGGCGAAAAAAGAATTGTGTTGCATGTGTTTAATGCACTCAGAGAAGAATCCGTCTTTGTCAGTGAGAGAAGTCGAACAGCTGAGCTCTGAAGTTACAGGTGGGAGTGTCAGATCTGTAGGAACTTTGCGACATGAAATTGAGGAAACAGGAAAACTTCCCACTCCAGGCAAAAGCAGGAATAAACAAAAGTGCGTGCTCGGAAAAAAATACGTGAAAAGTGTTGTGCGTCGTCATGTGTGTAGTTTTTCTTTAGAAACGAACTTCCTAACATAAGTAACATTTTCTCTGCTGTAAATGAGGATGCAGATTTACCAAATTTCAGCAGATTGCTTATACAGCTGGGATTTGTGAATGAAAAAAGAGGCAAGAAAAATGTGCTAAAAGACAGAGGCGATATTGCTGTGTGGCGAAGACGCTATTTAAGGACAACCACACTGCACCGAGATACAAATCGCTAAATATACACGAAGAACACACGAAAAGTAAAGTATGGTGTGACACGACTTTTAAGACTGAAAGACAAGCATTTTTGAAAGGTATGTGTGCTGGTTTTAAAAATTCCAGTGGAAAAGGCCAAAGGCCTTTCATTATAAACTCTTTCAGTTTCATTGCTCAGTCATTCTGTTTCAATTTGCTCAGTTCATTATAAACTTGTATTTTTGCATGCCTTCATAATGTTTATTTGTTTGATTTTTGTTGATTTTATTTATCTTCCTGGCAATTATTACGAAATGTGACGGGAAGGCACCGCCTATGGCCTATGATGCGAAAGCATTAGCCAATTAGGGCGAGGGGGAGGGTTGTTGAACGCGGAGTGATACATTTCAGCTGGGCAAGGTTATATGAAACAGAGTATAGGAGAGGGATTGCGGGCCACTGAGCCGTCGCTTTACCCTTCCCCTAGGTTCTCGAATGTGCGGGTTGTTTCGTCTAATCTGGAAACTTCTAGATGGCCAGCTGACCTTATATAAGCAAGACATCGGGCTGCAGGAAAGTTAGTAGTTAGGTGTGTGTTTGGAGGAATTTAGTAACAGTGACGTCAAAATTAATATAAAAATTATTTGTGGTTGGTTTATTGACACTCGTCACTTACTTTTTCATATATTTATGAGAGACTAGTTTCAAAGGCCCTGGCCTCCATTTTCAATCTCTTCCCAACTAGCATCTGTTGTTATCTGCTCTCTCTGGTGGTGGAACTATGAACTTTTTTGTCAAATTATCTGCTGGCGGGATTTCAAAGTTCATTACGCGATCCTTATTTTTCCAGATGAATATGTTCTCCCATGTTGTCAATCTAAATAAATTGCAAGAATTGTGAAAAATGCTACATAGGCCAAACAAAAAGAAATTTAAAAACCAGAGTCAAAGAACACTTTAGAAACATCAGATTGAAACAAGAAGACAAGTCAGCAGTAGCATTTCATTTTTGGAATGAAAACCATGACATTGATCCAAATCCAAAATTATTAAAAGGAGTGATAAACCAAAATAGATTGACAACATGGGAGAACATATTCATCTGGAAAAATAAGGATCGCGTAATGAACTTTGAAATCCCGCCAGCAGATAATTTGACAAAAAAGTTCATAGTTCCACCACCAGAGAGAGCAGATAACAACAGATGCTAGTTGGGAAGAGATTGAAAATAGAGGCCAGGGCCTTTGAAACTAGTCTCTCATAAATATATGAAAAAGTAAGTGACGAGTGTCAATAAACCAACCACAAATAATTTCTATATTAGTAGTTAGGTGTTGGCGAGCAGCGAAGCAGCGGACGAGAAGACTGTGTACGTGCGTCGGAGGAGTTTACGTAATTGCAAGTGCAAGTGGAATTCTAACGGACGAACTGGTGAATCGTAATTGTGTGCATTACGTAATTCTGTGTAATTGGCAAGTGTTTAACTGTAAGTCGGTGGAAATAAAGAACATTTTTGAGTGGTGTAATTGGTCTTTTCATTTCACGAACCCACAAAGTCACAATATATTCACACATTTCTTATGGCATTGAGCTGTGGGGACACATTTCCAAAATAAACTTTAACAGAATTTTTGTCCTACAGAAAAGAGCTATCAGATACCTGTCAAAAATAACACATATTAGTTCATGCAGGCCCCATTTTAAAAAAATTAAACATACTTACTCTTCCCTGCATATTTATTCTGTGAACAATACTCTTTGTACATAACAGGAATATAACCTCCACAAATTCCAATGTCCACACATATGAAAAAAGGGGAAAGAATAACTATATAGTTAAAGGTCACAGGCTAAAACTTTTTGAACATAAGTCCCAATACTTTGGTCCAAAACTACTTATTAAGCTTCCGGAAAGTCTAAACAATACCGTGTCAGCTGATAAGTTTAAATCTAAACTGACTAAACTCTTGTTAACCAGAGCCTACTAGAGTATAGATGAATATTTTGATGACAACTGCGATGATTTTGAATAATTATGTTATATATATGTATGCTTAAAAAGAATTTAGTCATTTTTTTGTGGAGGCTATATTCCTGTTGTGCACATTATGTTATATGTTATGTTATATGTGTGTGTGAGAGAGAGAGGATGAATGACAATTCTTTTTGACATTTCTAATCATTTACTTTTGAGAGAGAGAGGGGGAGGGAGAGAGAGAGAGAGAGAGAGAGTATGTATTACAAATGATATGGCTTAATTGTGTTCAAACACTGTATTAAGTTGTAATAAATATGAATATAGCTTTATCTTGTGAACACTTATGTGTTTATCAGGAACAGTAACTATACCAAGTTTTAAACATTAAAGGGAATGTTTTAATGAGTAAGATTTCATAAAAGCTCATCAACAGATCAGCAGGAAAAGGTGAAAGTGGATTACCCATTGCTAAATCATAAGTTTATTGAAAAATGACCATTAAAAAGAAAACAGACACAATTGATCTGAACAGAGATTAGTAGGTAAATTTAACAAAATCAACTATTAAGTCCTCATGGAAATCTATAGAACTCAACCATTTTTTTAAACATCAAACTTTTATCTATAGGAGTAGTACTAAGAAATATATCAGTTACATCAAAGGAATCAAGTTTTTTTTTAATTTACTTCCTCCAACATTAAGTACTATCTGAAGATGAATGAAATGATGCTCAAAAGAGTCCAGGAGCTTAGAGTTACCCAACATTGACTTTCAGAATAAGGAAAACACCAAAAAAAAACTTCTACAGGTAACTAACTCCCTTTGGATCGAGATTCAAACTCGGGACCTCTTGAAGTGACGCAGACACGCTAACATCCACGCTTCAGAGGCGGGCAATTTATCGTTCTTAGGTAATACTACATTGCAGATCTCTTTTACCAAAAAATGTTTAATACTTAAAAAGTCAAATTTATCAAAGGTTCTATACGTTTTACGTTACCTTTAACTATACTTTAAGAAGGTGAATGGCCGTATCGGTAGCGTGGTGGCAGCATGTCTGCCTCACATTCAAGAGGTCCCGAGTTCGAGTCTCGGTCAGGGCGAGTTATCTGGATAAGGCTTTTTCCGGGGTCTTCCCTTATTCTGAAAGTAAAATGTCAGGTAACTCTAAGCTCTATGGACCCTGGGCTCATTTGAGCATCATTTCACCAATTCCATTCATCGTCCAAAATGACTTAACGTTGGAGGACGAAAATTACAGAAAAAAAGGTGAATGTATACAATTTAAAATGGTTTTCATTTTATTTCCTACTTTATGAATTTTAGGAAGAGTATAAATTCTAAGCAAACAGGATTACCAAGTTTTTTATGTTTTCTTTATTTGATATAATTTTTAATCAATTAATCGTTTTATTAAAGTTTGAAATTCCAAATTTTAAAGTGTCATTAATTGTTATGTAATCTTCACTTTAAAGTAAAAGTTCACTACTAATCACATTACAACACTTGGACATCACTTGATGCCATCAAATAAAATATTTTAAACCAAGCAACATTCCTACATTAAGTACAAAATTACATTCTTGCTTATGAATCTGAGCTTTGCCAACACAGATATTAATAAAAGATAGCAACAACTTTTACACTAAGAGAAAAAAGTTGAAAGTAATTAAATCAGTCTTCCACATATCCTTCATCTCCATTCACAACTTGATGGTTGTGAAGTTTACTTTCATTAGCATACAATTACTACCCAATAAAATTAACATTAAACTATATCAAGTACTGTACTCAATAATAAAAATACTTAAAGATTGCGGTCAGACTTGTAGTTAGTTTGTTACTGTTGTATTTCATTTGCATTCAATGATTATTTGCTGCAGAAATATTTCTAAAAGCCTTCTACATAACTTCTTTCTGAGAAAGATTCTTAAAAATTGAATACTTCTAATCTTAACAACAAGTAACATTCTCATAAATGATCTGCGGCCTTTGGTCACCTTAAACAGCTTATTACTGCTTTAAAATATTTTCTTAAATTAAACTTGTACTATAATCATATTTAATCACAATTCTATTGCCTTTATCGGCTTTAGCAAAAACCATTTATTTTTCACTTAATGATTTAATACTCTGAGCTGTGCAGACGGCATCAGTGTAGAGCTGAACGTGCAAGTGTGGTATTGTGTTTCTCTGACTGTTGGTAGGTTACCTCCGTGAAGTCGTTATGGCAACTTTAAAAGAACAAAGAGTGTGTGTGAAATTTTGTTTCCTGCTTTAAAAAACTGCAACAGAGACAGACCAAATGCTTCAGGAAACTTTCCAGGAGGACACTATGAGCCGCACACAGTTTTTCGAGTGGTTTGGGCGCTTTAAACGTGGTGAGATGTGTTTTGAAGATCAAGCTCGTCCTGGACGCCCTTCATCATCGTGAAATGAGGACAAGATTGATAAGGTCCGCCAAAAGGGAAACGAGGATCGTCGCCAAACGATCGACCAAATTTCAGCAGCAACAGGAATCAGTTTGAGCTCATGCCAGCAGATTTTGAGGGAGCATTTGCACATAAGACATGTTGCTGCTAAATTTGTTCCACACCTTCTCACACAGGAGCACAAAACTATGCGCTTGAATGTGTGTTAGGACTTTAAAACATAGATTGCATGTAATCCAAACTTCTTGAACAAAGTCATTACAGGGGATGAGAGTTGGCGTTATGGGTATGACCCAGAAACCAAGCAAACGTCTAGCCAATGGAGGACTCCCAAGTCTCCCAGACCAAAACAAACACTTACGGGGAATGCAATATGACAGCACTGCAGGACTCCTATTGGTTGCCCACCTAATAGCATGCAAGGAAAAACAGCATCCCATTTGAAACATATAATAGGTGGCTTTTCATTCATTTTAAAAATTACATTTTGGTTAAAGAGATGTTCTGCTCACCAAGCATTACTTACATACAACATTGGCAACATGGTAACTTTTGTTGGTTTGTAACTGTTGTAAGGTTAGATACACCTCTTCTAGAAATTTTGTTATTTTGTTATCGCTTCCATAGCGATGCAGGTTTCACCCTCGAGGTTTCACATTCTGCGAAGTATCTTGGAGTTTTACAGTCATTTTCTAAACTAACTTAAGTTTTGCTGCTCTGGCGGCAGTGAAATCCTTTCCAGCTGATAACACATGAAGCGCACGTCAGGCGACTTTAAAATGGCTGCTTGACAAATCTGCACTCGCGCTGTTGCTCTTCTTTTGTTCTGCGGTAACCTGGCAACAGAAATGTGTCTATGTGTGCGAGAACATTACGCGACTGCCTCACGTTATTGTTGCTTCTTTTTGTTTCGACGTTAGGGACATTCCCAGAGCACAGATAAAGGGCCTGGAAATTTCTGAATAATAAATCTTCTTTGTTAGCACTGGATGCATGTATGTATGTAAGGGAGACTCTGGGACTCACTTTCTTTTTCCGTTGCAGAAAGCAAAAACCACCTTTGTGTAAAGAACATTTCAGTACGCACACACGAGATTGTATTATAATAAAATACATATATCAAAGATCCCATTATTATGAACTTATACAGTTGTTATTCTTAGTGTGCAAGAGACGCATGAGGTGTATCTGTATGAATTAATTATTAATTTATAGATGAGTCGTATTTATTACACATCTGCTTCACTTACGTACCTATTTTGTGGATATGTTTCGCAAATCATCGTTTGCATCTTCGGCTCTTACGCGACTAAAGCTTGATCCAGTGGTGCAGGCAATTCTGGAGTTGCTGCTGCCATCTGTTGATTTAGTGATGAACTTAAATGTGGGATTCTCTTCTGGCGGGATTTCAAAGTTCATTAGTTGGATTTATGTTTTCCTATGTATATTCTCTCCCACATGACAAGTTCCCTATGTTTTTGTACATATTTTCGTAATTCAGTGCTATCTTCAATTTCATGATTTTCAGACCAGAAATGAGCTGCTATTGTGGACTTATCAATATTTTTGTATCTTAAGTGCCTGAAGTGTTCTTTCTTTCTAGTGCCTATGTTTCTTTTTGTCCTCCCTATGTAAATTTTTTCACAGTCTTTACACTTAATCTTGTAAATGCCTGACTTTTCCTCTGCTTTTATCTTATCAGTATTATTACTGTTAAGTAGGTTTTTAATGTTGTAATTGTTTTTTGATGCCAATGTTATATTGTATTTCTTGAACATTTTTTGGAACTTTTTTGTGGCCCAGGGGTGGTAAGTAAATTTAGTAAATCTAATTTCTTGTTTTATTGGTGTGAGAGCTGTGATCTGTTTTAATCTCTTTTGAAGTTTGAATGATTCTAGTTTTTTATCTACAAGGGTTTTTCCATATCCATTTTTAATTGCAGTTTTTAAGATTTGATGGTATTCTTTTTATATTCTTGCTGGCTGAGGGGTAGATTTACTAATCTGTGTGTGAGACTGTTGATGGTGGCATGTTTGTGTGGAATTGGGTTGAAACTATTTGCTTTGATGTATTGGTTTGTCTCATAAATTCGTTCGATTCTCGTTACGTGTTTACGACAAAGAACGCATGCTCTGTATGCCCGTATCACAACTACGGCAACGAAGTTGCCTAATTATGTAGGGGTAACCTGTTTGCATACGCAAGGTCATCGAAAGTAAACAAGGCAATGGAATTTTCAAAACAAACTTGGCAATGACTGAAACATGTATACATCAAAATTATTTTGTTTTCAATGGAAAATACTATAAACAAATTTCAGGACTAGCTATGGGAAGCCTGCTATCATCATTTTTGGCCAATTTATACATGAGCTTTTTCGAAACTAAAGCCTTCCCTCATATTTTTAAAACATGGTACAGATACGTAGACGACATCTTTGCAATAGTGCCCTACAAACAAATAGATGATGTTTTGAAACTACTCAACTTGCAAGAATCCAGCATACAATTCACAGTGGAAATTAAAGAGGACTGTACCGTACCTTTTTGGGACCTTAAAATAAAAAAAAGCAATGAAAAACTAGAATTTGGTATCCATAGAAAAGCAACACACACAGATAATTATCGGGTTGTCTCATAAATTCGTTCGCTTCTTGTTACGTGTTTACGACTAAGAACTCCTGAGATCACTGCATGCCCCCATTACTTTTACGTCAAAGACGTTGCCTAACAATATGGGGTTTATCGAGATTTAACAGTATTGGAACACCACAGTGAAGCGAAAATTATTTCGTACCTATTTTGAGGACATGTTTCGCAAATCATCGTTTGCATCTACGGCTCTTATGCGACTAAAGCTTGATCCAGCGGTGTGGGTAATTCTGGGGTTGCTGCTGCCATCTGTTGATTTAGTGATGAACTTAAATGTGGGATTCTCCACATGTGAAAGTGAAGCAGATGTGTAAAAAATACGACTCATCTAAATATTTAATAATATGGGGTTTGTTTACAAATACAATAACTGAAAAGAATGCTATGAACACAAACCACAGCGACCTCACGGCCAAAGGTAAATAGGTCAACTTATGTAAGAATTGGTAACCAAACTTAAGTACCAGTTTGTGGATGCAACAGTGTGGAGTTGTAACTTGTGAATGTTAATATGGAAGGCAAGAAGGAACATTTTCGACATTTAATGCTGTTTTATTACTGTAAAGGTAAAACAGCCTCACAAACTCAACGGAAAATTTGTGCTGTTTATGGAGAAGATGCAGTGACAAATCGGGCATGACAAAAATGGTTTACTCGATTTTGAGCTGGGACTTCTCTGTGAAAGACAAACCTCGTTCTGGACGACCTGTGGTTACGGATGAGGAAAGGATAAAGGACATGATTATGAACAACCCTAGAATAACAACTCGGGAGGTAGGTCAGGAGCTAAACTTATCTCATGCAACTGTAGCCAGGAACCTAAAGAAACTTGGTTACGTAAATCTTCGGGATGTATGGGTTCCGCACGAACTGAGTGAACAAAATGTAGTTCAGCGCGTTTCCATCTGTGACGCATTGATAAGATGCAATGAAACTGCCCCTTTTCTGAAACAGCTGGTTACAGGAGACCAAAAGTAGATTGTGTACAAAAACATCCGAAAGAGAAAGTCATGGCGTAAGAAAGGGGAACCACCACTCTCAATTCCTAAACCAGGGCTGCATCCTGAGAAGATTATGCTGTGCATTTGGTGGGACTGGAAAGGAATTATTTATTACGAATTTCTTCCTCCTGGGGAGACCAACAATTCAGAGAAATACTGTTCTCAGTTGGATCGTCTGAAGGCTGCCCTAGAAGAGAAAAGGCCAGAGTTAGCATCTAATGGTGGAGTCGTCTTTCATCAAGACAATGCCAAACCATACACTTCTATGATAACTCGTCAGAAATTACGGGATTTCGACTGGGATGTGTTACCTCACCCGCCTTATTCTCCAGACATTGTCCCATCCTACTATCATTTATTCCGATCCCTGCAAAACTTCCTTAATGGCAAACGCCTTACATCCTTGGAGGATTGCAGACTCGCCATAGAAGAGTTCGTCAGCCAGAAAACTGCAAGATTTTGGAAAAATGGTATTGATAAGCTTCCTGAGAAATGGAAATATGTTATTGATAATAATGGTGCACACTGCACAAAATAAAGTTTGTTTTGAAAATTCCATTGCCTTGTTTACTTTCGATGACCTTGCATATGCAAACAGGTTACCCCTACATAATTAGGCAACTTCGTTGCCGTAGTTGTGATACGGGCATACAGAGCAGGCGTTCTTTGTCATAAACACGTAACGAGAATCGAACGAATTTATGAGACAAACCAATACATCAAAGCAAATAGTTTCAACCCAATTCCACACAAACATGCCACCATCAACAGTCTCACACACAGATTAGTAAATCTACCCCTCAGCCAGCAAGATTATCAAAAAGAATACCATCAAATCTTAAAAACTGCAATTAAAAATGGATATGGAAAAACCCTTGTAGATAAAAAACTAGAATCATTCAAACTTCAAAAGAGATTAAAACAGATCACAGCTCTCACACCAATAAAACAAGAAATTAGATTTGCTAAATTTACTTACCACCCCTGGGCCACAAAAAAGTTCCAAAAAATATTCAAGAAATACAATATAACATTGGCACCAAAAAACAATTACAACATTAAAAACCTACTTAACAGTAAAAATACGGATAAGATAAAAGCAGAGGAAAAGTCGGGCAGTTACAAGATTAAGTGTAAAGACTGTGAAAAAATTTACATAGGGAGGACAAAAAGAAACATAGGCACTAGAAAGAAAGAACACTTCAGGCACTTAAGATACAAAAATATTGATAAGTCCGCAATAGCAGCTCATTTCTGGTTTGAAAATCATGAAATTGAAAATAGCACCGAATTACTAAAATACGTACAAAAACATAGTGAAATCGTCATAGGGGAGAGAATATACATAGAAGAACATAAAAACCAACTAATGAACTTAAAATCCCGCCAGAAGAGAATACCACATTTAAGTTCATCACTAAATCAACAGATGGCAGCAGCAACTCCAGAATTGCCCACACCACTGGATCAAGCTTTAGTCGCGTAAGAGTCGAAGATGCAAACGATGATTTGTGAACATGTCCACAAAATAGGTACGTAAGTGAAGCAGATGTGTAATAAATATGACTCATCTATAAATTAATAATTAATTCGCTTCCCTGTGGTGTTCATATACAGTTAAATCTCGATACAAAAATGTTTATTCATCATGAGCTTCATTGTTCCTCTCTCCAGCTGAGGTATTCCGTTTCTTTTCTGCTGTTGGGCTTTCTTGATCTTCTCTTGATCTGCCATGTTGCTGTTCTTCTCATGAAATAACATTGTAAGCCTAGAAATAAAATTATATTTTTTTATTATAAAAGTAAACATAAAGCAAACTTGAGTTTAAACACACTGTCTTAGAAAACTTATAATCAAATAAATTTCATACGCACACACATAGTCTCTCTCTCTCTCTCTCTCTCTCTCTCTCTCTCTCTCTCTCTCTCTCTCTCTCTCTCTCTCTCTCTCTCTCTCTCTCTCTCTCTCTCTCTCTCTCTCTCTCTCTCTGCTCTGCACTTTAAATATGAAGCTTCAGAACACTTCACTTCTATAAATGTGCTCATCCAGAAGGTAAATTTTCTATCAGTGTATTGTTCTATTGCATAAGTAACTTTACACCAAAGAAACCTTCTGCTTCTTCTTTTTCTTTATCAAGCATTAAACTTGTGGTATCCATATCAGCTATCGAGATGAAAAGAACATTTAAAATGTAACCCTTATAGTAAATTAGTTATTTCATTATTTCTGAAAACAATACCTCAAAATTTGAAATTAATTAGTCGGTAATTCAAACACAAATATCACTTAAATTTTTACGGATAGAGTCAACATGAAAAATTCAATGCCATGGCCAGGATTTGAACCACGGATCTCCTGGTTCAAATCGTGGCCATGCCATTGAATTTTTCATGTTGAATCTATCCATACAAATCCTTAGCCTATGTGTGGCTAGTGTGAAGAAATGATTAATTTCCATCAATTAACTAAAATCACTTAATTTATTAAATGTTTGTGTTTGAATTACCAACTCATTACACGTGTTTGGAGGCATTTAGTAATAGTGACATCAAAATTAATCTTAGAAACTACAAATAGTTTCTAAGACCAACTCATTACTTTCAAATGTTCAATACATCACTGTCTCTAACCTTTTGATTCTAATAATACCTGTAAATATTCCAATGCTGGGTTTTGCTGATATGGTTGTCTGCTTTTAATATCATTCAAAAGGGCTGTAGCATCTTCGTGTGCCAGCTCATCCTAAAAACAAATGAAAAGTTACTAATACCATACCAAAACTGTAAAATAGACAGCATATTCACATTAATTACTCTCAAATTCTTTAGACTTGTGGTGAATGCCATATCTATCATTATAAGTTGGAGACAAATAATGGAACTAACCATCGTCATCATTAAATGAATCACTTTGATTAAAGGGAACTTTCTTCTGGAAAGCATATATGTGTAAAGATAAGCTACACTCTGATTTTTGCCCTCCCAAAGAACCTTAAATTGTGTTCATTCTGTTGTATATTATAGTGACAGCTAGCATCTTATTATAGTGTCAATATCAAAATTATATACCTTTGGTCTTAACATGCCAAAGAATCATGCACCACTATGCCTATCATTTTCAACATGGTGTTACAACAGTAATAGTAGTCTGTATCAGAAATCTTCCAATTAACAAACTACTCATCTGTATTTCTGATGTTATGTTTATGCAATACAGTCCTTCATTTTGTTCCTGCGCTCTTAAAACCTACTTTAGGTTCATCACACTCAGTAGAGACAAGGAAAATGATGGTAACTTTTAAGACAAGTATTGCGTTAGTTTTAGCAATTGTAAACATAACGCTCTAAGTATAGAGTTAATTGCCCAAGCATAAGTCACCACCACCAGAATCTCGTATACAAAACATTATTTGACAAACTCAACAAGTATATCAGAAGGAGTCAATAGTATTGTCAGTCAAAGTATAAAATTGAAAGAAGTGTAGAGACAGTGAAGCATAGCTTAGCACAAAAGTGAATTGAGAAGATACTGACACACTGCTTCACTCACACTGTAAATAACAAAAGTGAGCTTGTTGTTCATCTTTTTGATCTTGATGACCAAAAAGGGGAGCACACCATTCTTTTCTGTCTCCAATGTAAATTTTATAGCTGGATTTTGTATATTCAAAAGTCTAAGACCATACAGAATCCAGCTGGTATTTACAGGAAACCAACACACACAGATAAGTATATTAGGAACAACAGTTTCAACCCAAAACAACACCAACATGCCATTTTCAACAGTTTAATCTTTCGGATGATTAACTTTCCACTAAATAGAGAAGATTATCAAGAGAAATACCTAAACATAAGAAAAGTAGCTATGTCCAATTGTTTAAACCCTAATTTGGTGGACAAAACAGTTAACAGACTCAACAAAGCTAAGAAAATAAAAGAAACCACCACTTTAGAACCTACAGGAGCAAAAGAGGAAAAAGTTTTTAAAAAATTTACCTTCCATCCATCAGCCTATAATAAATTACAAAAAATCCTCTCAAAACACAACATAATTCTTGCACCTCAAAATAGATTTAATATCAGAAATATGTTAAAAGCCCCCTCCCCCCAAAATTTCAATTACCACCAAATAAAACCAGGAATCTATGAGATGAAATGTGGAACTTGTCCTAAAATTTATATAGGTAAAACAATAAGAAATATTGACATCAGAACTAAAGAACATTTAAGAAACATTAAAAATGGCAAAACAGAAAAATCAGCAGTGGCTTTTAATTTTTTGAATTTTATACATGACATCAATTTGGAAACATCTTTAATAAAATACGTTAATTACCCCATAGACCTTTCCGTGTGGGCAAAATCTTCATTAACAAAAATCGTCATAGTCATGAATTTTGAAACTCCCTCACCGGACATCTTTGACAGGTACATCATGCCATCTAACGACGATACGGAGAAAGAGGAAACCACTACAATTTGCACTAGTTGAGTTCCAGCTGATGATAAGAGCAAAAGCTCTTGAAACAGTGTGAGTGAAGCAGTGTGTCATAATGATGATGATGATGATGATGATGATGATGATGATGATGATGATGATGATGATGATGATGATGATGATGATGATGATGATGATGATGATGATGATGATGATGATGATGATGATGATGATGATGATGATGATGATGATGATGATGATGATGATGATGATGATGATGATGATGATGATGATGATGATGGTTTATTCACTTATAGACATGAAATACATGTTTCAAGTTTCGTCCAAAAAGTTTACTTATTACAATATATATTTAGTTACATACATCAAGATTTACAAATTTTACAATGCATATACAGAAATTAATAATTAATTTAACCGTCTTCATGCTAAAAAAAAAAAGCAATTCGGTTTTCCCTTTCTTTGAGAAGGGTGTCGCAGTTCTTCCTGTCCATTGGTCATAAGGTGAAGATCTCAGTAATATGAAACAGAAGATGTAATAAACTGTATTAGTATTTTCTTATTTGTTATATACTGAATGAACATAAATAATAATAGTAACAACAACAACAACAACAACAACAATAATAATAATAATAATAATAATAATAATAATAATAATAATAATAATAATAATAATAATAATAATAATAATAATAATAATAATAATAATAATAATAATAATAATAATAATAATAACAATAATAATAATAATAATAACAATAATAATAATAATAATAATAACAATAATAATAATAATAATAATAATAATAATAACAATAATAACAATAATAATAACAATAATAACAATAATAATAACAATAATAACAATAATAATAACAATAATAACAATAATAATAACAATAATAACAATAATAATAACAATAATATTAATAATAATAATAATAATAATAATAATAATAATAATAATAATAATAATAATAATAATAATAATAATAATAATAATAATAATAATAATAATAATAATAATAATAATAATAATAATAATAATAATAATAATAATAATAATAATAATAATAATAATAATAATAATAATAATAATAATAATAATAATAATAATAATAATAATAATAATAATAATAATAATAATAATAATAATAATAATAATAATAATAATAATAATAATAATAATAATAATAATAATAATAATAATAATAATAATAATAATAATAATAATAATAATAATAATAATAATAATAATAATAATAATAATAATAATAATAATAATAATAATAATAATAATAATAATAATAATAATAATAATAATAATAATAATAATAATAATAATAATAATACATAAATATGTACTTATTTACTGATTTCAGAAATATATTTTAAAGATTATACTCACTTGTTGAAATTACAAATCACAATTGCAGATATTCATCTATGTCATAAAAGGCCCTCTCAATTAAGTAATTTTTTAAACATTTATTAAACTTAGAACCAGTTGATTGTTTAATTGTGGCTGGCAGCTTATTGTATAAAGTTCTTCCAATTACAAATGGATTTTTATCAAAAAATTTCTTTCTCTTTGCTTCCCTATACATATTCTCTTTAGTTCTTGTATCATATTTATGTATATTGCTATTACTCCTTATATTTGTAGTTCTCCTAACTAGTAAAATAACTCTAAAGATATATAATGCAACCACTGTAAGAATTCTTTCTTTTTTAAAAATTTCTCTACATGAATCCCTTGATTTTAATGAACAAACAATCCTTACACACCTCTTCTGTAATACCAGTAATTGTTTCAAATTCTCTTTAGACATTGCACCCCATAATTCAATACCATAATTCAAATGAGGATGAATTATTCCATAATAAATCAATTTTAAATTAGGTTTATCCAAATAGTGTGCCACGTAATTTAATAGATAGATACCCTTACTTATTTTATTGCATATATAATTTACATGTTTTGTCCATGATAAGTTTTTGTCAATATTCAATCCTAGAAATAAGTGATCATCTGTTGTATCTCTTTCTCCATTTCCAATTTTAATTTTCATATTGTTGTACATGCAATTACTAATTTTAAAATGTATTATGCTCGTCTTGTTTAAATTATTAACTAGGTTGTTATTAGCAAGAAATTTAAGTATTACATCTGTACCTGAGTACATATTATTAGTTAAGTTGTCTAGATCTTTTCCCCAACAAATTATAGATATGTCATCAGCATATGATACAGTTTTAACATTATTAATCACAGGTAAATTGTTAGTGTATAATATAATTAGTAAAGGCCCAAGCACAGATCCCTGTGGGACTCCATATTTAACAGTTGCTAATGAGGATTCATATTTTGTTTCTATTTGGTTTAGTTTACATATTATTTCTGTACTTTGTACCCGGCCTTGTAAGTATGCATTAATTAATTTACCTGCAGTCCCCCTTATACCATAATGTTCCAATTTTCGTAGTAAGACTTGGTGATCAACACTATCGAAGGCCTTTGATAAATCAAGAAAAATCCCCATTACTTGATTGTCATTTTCCATTTTGTTAATTAATTTGTCTATAAATTCTACCGCAGCAGTAATTGTAGAATAACCTTTACGAAAACCATGCTGGGAATTAGATAAAATTTTATGTTTGTCCAAAAAACTTAAAATCCTCTTTAAAATAACTTTTTCCTGTAGTTTAGCAAAAGTAGATGTTAAAGTAATTGGTCTATAATTACTCACATTAGTAACATCACCCTTTTTGTGTAATGGTTTAACAACCCCCTTTTTTAAACAGTTCAGAAAAATTCCTTCCGCTATAGAGGCATTTATTAGATGTACTAGGATGTTAACTAATTCTTCCTTGTATTGTTTCAGGATTTTTTATGAAACTTCACCCCACCCGCTCGAGTTTTTAGATTTTAATTCCTTTATTCCCTCATTCCTATCCATTTTAACGAATTTATTTCCCTTAGGCATTGCTACATTTATGAAGTATTCGTTAAATATATTACCAATGCTTACTGGGTTATCAACCCTTTTGTTCTGATGATTAATTACAATGTTCTCTGAATTTTTACCGTTTTTCTTACTAGCATTTACTACATCCGATATAGCCTTACTTGTATTTTTTGCAGTAACTACCTTATATTTAATATTTTCCGACCTTTTCCGACCATACTCTTTTTTGTAATTTTGATATCTATCATAATACAATCTATTACCATACTGCTTATAAAATATATACATGTCCTTCATTGATTCTCTAATCTTAATTACACTAGGGAGAAGGATTAATTTATTACTTTTTTTTTTGCATTTATTCATAACCCGTTTTGGACACGAAGTATCGAAGTGTTTATTAAATATGAGGTAAAACTTATCCCATTTTTCATTGACACAGTCAGTATCATGTACTTCATCCCATGATTCATGTTTTAGCAACTTTTTCAACACATTCATATTATATGAATTGGTTTTCCTTGTTCTTGCTTTTACAGTATTATCACTTCTAACAATAATTTTTTGAATTTTCATTATCTGTGCCTTATAATCAGAAACAAAACTGTCAAATACTTCTACTTTTATTCTTTTACTATCTATATTTGTGGCAATTTGATCTATAGCGGTAGCTGTTGTCAAAGTAACCCTAGACAGTATTTTAATATGCATTTTAATATTAAACATATTCAATAACTCTGTAAGTTTTGTATACACGTTATTTCCATTGATAGAGTTTATATTTATATCGCCTATTATTACAATTTTGTTACTATATACTGAGTATTTTGTCAACACTGTTTCTAATCCTTTGAAAAAATTTGAAATTTCACCACTAGTGCTAGTATTGTCAATGTTTATAACCCTTGCTTTGCTTGGAAGTGTGACATTAGCTAACATTGCCAATGCAACTATTTCATTCTGAGATGTTTGCTGGATTTGTCATGTAGTATCTCTATAAGACTTTTGATGTATCATGCACACCAAAAATCTCCCTAACAATGTTGGTTACCAGTTTTGTGTTATCCTCTTCTCCTGAGCACTGATTCTAAGAATTAAAGCATATATAAGACAATATAGCTGCAAAGTTTATGATCATGTCACTGTACTGCAATGGCGATGGCAGGTGCCTGCCATTTAAATCTATGATTAGGGAGGAACAGCATATTTCCAGTAGGGCAACAGCTTTTCTACAAGAAGGCCTCCCATTACAGGGTGGAAGTGGACATGGCACTTACACATGTTAACCCTGCAGGGAAGACTAATGAACAATCTCATGGGGCACCAGTGATCTAGCACACCAGCTACTATGTAGCTCTGCTGGCTAATACCTGGTACCTTTTAGGCCATCCTCTGCCCTCTCTGGGCGGCCTAGGCCTGGCCAGACATACGCAATTCCCAGTGAGTGGCGGGAACCACTGCCCCCTTGAGTCCAACCCAATCCAAACAACTCCCTTTTGGGAGGGATTTGAATGTTTGGCCTGAGGTGCTTATAGTAATGTCAGAAGTATGAGTGCTTGGGGTTTGCAGCACTCGGGGTGCCAGCCATGGAAAAAGTTTAAGTAAACCATTCCATCACCTTTGTTGTTGGACGGTACAAGAAGCAAAAAGAGATAACATTCAATGGCAGCACGAACTAGTGTTATGAAGCTGGAAGTGTGAGTCACATTGTAACCATAAAGAATCTGTTCTAGAAGTTTTAACTCCGGAAACCAAGAATGGAACCAGAACTTCTGATTACGTAGAAAATGAAGCTAGCTACAGTGAAGCAATGAATATTACACAAATATAAATATTCGTAACAAAAAACTTCACTTATCTTAAGAACATGGTGTTAATTCTTCTTTCTAATGGAGATCGATTTCACAAACAGATTGCTTGTATCTTCAGTCCATCAATAAACACCGTTGTCAAGGATTACGGTTACCATGTTTATGATAATTACATAAAAAATAAAAGTTTTAACCCTTTTTCACATAAATTTGCTGTTTTTAATACTTTGATTTATAGATTAATAAATGTACCCCTGAATAAAGAATAATTTAATAAATAATAATTTAATAAATAATATAAACATATTATTAATACTGCTTTAATTAATGGTTTTAATAAAGATTATACAAAAGAAGATTGAAAAATTTAAATATCAAGAAACTGTTAATGATATTTCTAACCTTCAACAAATTAAAGAGGATTATAATTTTAAAAAATTTACTTACAAACATTTTGAAATTTTTTTTAAAGAAGTTGGTATAACTTTAGTTCCAAAAAATAAATATAGTATTAAAAATTTACTACATTTTTCTAAAAAAGATAAAATTCCTAATAATAAAAAATCTGGAATTTATCAATTTGATTGTTTAGATTGTGATCAGGTTTACATTGGGGAGACGAAACATAATTTGGAAACCAGAATGAAAGAACATTTTTGTAACATTAAGTATAAACAAACTGATAAATCGGCTGTAGCAGATCATTTTTGGTCATTTAACCATGAAATAAATCCTGAAGTTAAATTATTAAAACAATTAAATTGTTTGATAGATTTAATGGTTTAGGAAAAGATATTTGTTTTAAAAAATAAACATCCTGTAATGAATTTTGAAATACCAGCAGTTGATTCTGTTTTTAGATTTGTTTCGTTTTCAGATTTTGGTAATACTGAAAAAACACAATAACATGGTAACCGAAATCCTTGACAAAAGGGAGTTTATTGATGGACTGAAGATGCAAGTGATCTGTTTGTGAAATCCATCTCCATTAGAAAGAAGAATTAACACCATTTTCTTAAGCTAAATGAAGTTTTTTGTTACAAATATTTATACTTGTGTAATACTACTAGAACTTTCTCACTGCAACTGGCAGGGTTTAATGGTGGAGCAAAGCCTAGCAGTGGAGTAGGTCGAGTTTACACTTCAGTTCAGAGTAAGTCATGAGTGCTGTATGGTCCAGAGTTGTGAATCAGTCTGTAAGAATGCAGTACATTCCAGCTCCGTGGTGATAAGTCAACAAGAAGTGTGTGCAGCACAAAGGAGAGTTAAGCAGTGAATATCAGAGTTGTTGGTCAGAGTTGGTACGCAGAGCAGTGTAAAAGGTACATTGGAGAAATAATAAGCAGAGCAAGTTCGTGCAAGCAGCAGAGGCATAAAGGAATATTAAAGATACATAGAGTCAACATGAAAAATTCAATGCCATGGCCAATGTGCTATCCTGACATTAAATTCTCCATTTGACTTGTATATTACCCTGGTAGACCACTAGGGGCTCTCACATTCAAGATACACCGTTTGTGGCAAGCTACTATCCTAAGTACTTGAGTCCCAGGCTTCATCATTTAACTCCTATAATTTTAGATAATTGATGGAAAATTAATCTCTTCTTCACACTAGCCGTATATAGGCTAAGGTTGTTGATAGATAGAGTCAACATGAAAAATTCAATGCCATGGCCAGGATTTGAACCAAGGATCTCCTGGTTTCCGTCCAAAAGGCGAGAGCCTCTACTGGTCTACCGGGGAAATATACGAGTCAATTGGAGAATTTATAGTCAGGATGGCACAGTTCAATGAGTTAGAGCAACTGGACGGAAACCAGGAGGTCCATGGTTCAAATTCCGGCCATGGCATTGAATTTTTCATGTTGACTCTATCTATCAACAACCTTAGCCTATATACGGGTAGTGTGAAGAAAGATTAATTTCCATCAATTATCTAAAAAAATTAAAGATACATGTTTACACCATGTATTTGTATAAAAGAGAAGGCGATTATAAATTAGAATTAGGCTAATGATTATGCTGATAAATAAAGTGAGTTAAAATGAGCTTCACCTTATCATTTTTGTCACAGTATCCTGTTGAAAAGTAATCCTCTGCTCAAAGAGATATGTAAAGTCAAGAGCATGGAATCCTACCAATATAATAAACTGTAATTTCTAATGGTATGGAAATACTAAACCTTCTCTACCATTGAAAAAAAACTACTTTTAGTTCGTTTTCAACACCCTGTCAATTATATTTTTATTATATGAGAGACTAGTTTCAGAAGCTGTGTCGGACCTCGAAGGTTCGACTATCATCTGTTGTTGTCACATGCTGCTTTCTCTCTGCTAGTAAACTATGAGCTTCTTTTTCAAATGATCGATTGGTGGGATTTTATAGTTTATTACTTGGCCCTTATTTTTCGTTATTAAGATGTTCTCCCACATTATCAGTTTGTTTTGCTTTATCACTCCTTTTAATAATTTTGGTTTTGGGTCAAGATTATGGTTTTCATTGCAGAAATGAAATGCTACAGCTGATTTATCTTCCTATTTCATTCTAATGTTTCTAAAATGCTCTTTGACTCTGCTTTTAGGTTTCTTTTAGTTTGAACTATGTAGCATTTTTCACAATCCTTACAACCAGTCGCAGCTCGTGGAATAAAAATGTGGGTGTTCACAAAATCTACACTTAAAATGCACACTAGCACTATCTGCCACTGCTACCATCACTACTACTAGTGAGTGCTAGCTCAAACGCTCCACAAAATTGTATACAATCTATTAGCCTAGAAAGAATGTACCTATTTATTCCTAACAACTTGCTCATTGTGTCGCATTACTGACAGTCTGTAAGCACTGTCCAGCTGAGCACTAATATTCACACGTCCAAACATGGCAAACTGAATATTTGCATTCTTATGTGAGTGTGAATTCCCACGCTTCTTTATCTTTTCACTAAGATATACCAAGTCGGCACCTACTACTTTTGTCCAATTACTCACTTCAGAGCTAAACATTAGGCATGGAAACAAAAGGCGCTGCAACCGCATAGCCATTTACAGGTTGTATATACATTGTTGTTAAATTTGCGTCTGTAGTCCTGCTTCTGATTTTTGTAACACGCTCAACTGTCAAACTGTGCTGTGGCTGTGCTAGTCGCTTTATTACAACTTTTTCTTCCTACATCAGTTTATCTCTTTTACTTCTTAAAATGGAATCCACGAGTTCATAGCTACCTCTTGAGAGAAGTTCAACAGTCACAAAGATTCGAAAACCTCGTGGATGGTTGCTGCACACAACAAAGAATAGTTGTTTTGCTGTAAAATACTAGTTATAGTTGATGTACTTGGAAACTCATAATTGCCTCGCCTGCTGATCACCTACATATTCCAAGCTTATCTAGTGTTTAAAATAAAACATCTGTTTAGAAACTGGACCATAATTACATACTGAATTCAAAGCAACAATAGTTGATAGCGCCAGGAGTTTTAAACATTATTTGTATTTGGAGATAGTTACAGTTAAATTCTATAGATAGTAGCACTTCCCAGAGTTGAACAAGAACTCTGGTGTTGCTAATGTGAACTAACGTGCACATCGTAATTGTACTATGATCTGGGCATATCCAACCAATGCCTGTCTGTAGCATTTGTCGTCTACGCATACACAGAACTTAAACGTTACTTATGTGCTAGCACAAGGGATGTGTGCTAGTGTGTGTAGTGTGTAGTGTTTAACACCCACTTTTACTACATACGGCACCGCAGGCGGTGACAATGATGATACATGAGATGAAGATGGAGCACCGGTGCAATGAGATGGCGGGGGAAACCGGAGGTCCCGGAGAAAACCCGCCCTAGCGCCATTTTGTCCATCACAAATCTCACTTTGCGGACACCTGGGATCGAATCCGGGTCACCTTGGTGAAAGCCAAGCGGTCTAACCACTGAGCCACAGCGCGGCCGGATGGGTGCTAGTTGCAACGTTGCCACACACTCAAGCTATCGCCGACTACTTACAACACATGCTAAAGGAATTAGCACGGTAAATACAAATAACGAATTAAAAGAGAAAAACGGCTTCTACAAGACAAATATTGGGGGTTCACATGCTCTTGTGCTCCTAAACAGTGGCCGTCCCTGCTTACAACTTATTTGGTATATTCCAGATATATTTGGAGAGGTATAATAACAGTGAAATCCAAATTAATTCATATTGAGGTTGAAAACGGAAGCAACAGGTCCTGAAGCTATTGCCTCAAATAATGAAAGTGTGGGTGTGAAATAGTTTTATGGTAATAATTATAAATGATGATGATGATGATAATGATGATGATCATATAAAGTTTGACTTACTACAAATCAGGGACGTATTTAAGGGGGGGTCCAGGGGTCCATACCCCCCCCCCAAATGAATTGTCATGCCGAGCCTTTAATAAATAAATAGTTGAAATAAAACTAAGTTTAAAATGAATTGAAAAAGTTTACTTAAGTTTCTCTTCTTAACGTCTCTATTCACTGTAGAAAACAAGGCCGCCTAGTGCAATGAAAACTCTTAATAAGTAGATAGAGCCAACATAAAAAAATTCAATGCCACGGCCGGGATTTCAACCACGGAACTCCTGGTTTTCGTCCACTCGCTGTTACTCCATTTGACTCGTATATTTCCCCGGTAAAACACTAGAGGCTCTCGCATCTGAGATACACCGTTTGTGGCGACTTACAATTGTAAGTACTTGCATTGTAAGTACTTACAATTGTAAGTCACCACAAATGGTGTATCTGGAATGCGAGAGCCCCTAGTGGTTTACCGGGGAAATATACGCATCAAATGAAGAACTGAATGTCATGACAGCAAGTTGGCCATGGTAGCTCAATGGTTAAGAGCGACTGGACGGAAATCAGGAGATCCGTGGTTCAAATCCCGGCCGTGGCATTGAATTTTTCATGTTGACTCTATGATAAACCTTAGCCTATGTACGGCTAGTGTGAAGAAATGATTAATTTCCATCAATTAACTAAAATCTTAATAAGTAATTTTATAAAAAAATAATAATAAATAGTTTCACAAGAAATAAACATTTCTGAGAAAAATATTAGCTACAAATGACTAAATGATCAAATAAATTTGAAACTCTGACTCTTTCTTTTGTTCCCGACTGTGCACCTCTTGCTTACCCTCAGGACTGTCTTCAGAACTGAGTTATTTAAACTGAACCAAGGGTCATTGACTAAAGTGAGTGAATATCTTCTTTTGGATGGAAGAAATTTCGTCAATTTTCTGTTATCAGAAACATGTCTATTGATTACGATTAAAATGCTGCATGTTTGAGACACGACAATTTTGAATTTTTGGGGAAAAGGCGATAAACACCTCTTTAATTTCCATTATTATTTAACTAAGAAACCAGGTTATCATAGATAAAAACATCAGGTTAAAAGAGGACGTAGAGCTCATAAAATACGCAACTCCCGCAATTTCTACTTCCCTTGTATCAGCTATTTTCGAAAAATCTCATCCTATATAACAATTGTTATGCACATTTAACAGTCTCAAAATTGCTCCTGGCATAATTTCATAAGAAACCTAGTATTTTATTCATTTATTTTTAATACTTTAACGTCCTTTAACTGGATAATCATATTGGGCAGTAAATGAAACGGGTGATACCATCACATCAGTCTAGAGCAACTAGAACATAAGATTTACCCGACAATCGTCTTATTAAGATAAGGGAATACCCTGTAAAAAGTCCTATTGAGAAAACTATCTTGATCTCGATTGGAAATCGCTTCTGCGGTGCCCAACTTGCGCTCATATGAGCAAAGGTGGATTTTTTTTCACTTCACCTCACTTCCTCATGAAAGCATTTCCCTTTTTCTCGCTCTCTCTACATAATGGAATGTTGCGTCTTATATTCGCAGACAGTGGGTGGAGGTAAACCTTCCTTCCCCTTACGCAGCAAGGTTGGCCAATATCTCTTCACTGGGAGTCAGACATGCTACCACCAAACCATGGAGGCGGGCTCCAGTTGAAATCATTTATAACCAAACAGTTTGCCTGATGACGATACGCAATGGAGCAATCGTGCTTTATATGAGTTGCGAAATTGTGAGAACCAGAGAGACTCATGTCAGTGTACGGGAGTACGGGATCAATGTTTATTGCCTATACCACGTGCTTAGTAAACACAAACGTGTTACATTCCATTTAAAAAGTTGATATTGAGATGTCATCAGGAATGCAAGTTTTGAGGACACCAGAACAGGTGGAAAAAAACTTAAAAATAAATGTCTGCGCGCGCGCTCCAGAATCCAAATATTGGAGGAATATAAAATGTAGGATTTAATTTCGTTATCTTTCAAGGATGCGAAACGAAGACTTTCAATAAAAACGTCCGAAAATGGCTTCAATAATTTGAATTTAAACACTACATATTTAAGATAGCTGCACTACAAATGGAATATCTATTGTGAATTTTCTGAGGATAAACCCTGAATTTTGCTTTACTGGAAGTGAAGTCTGTATAACTATTCTAAACCTAACAGATAAACGAAAGGTTACTGCACAAGTAACTCGTTAAAATACACAAATAATGTCAATTATAATAATGTATAGCAAAGTTAACTAATTCCGATATATTATTTGTTAGTGATTAAAATTCTCAGATACTTACTTAAAGGTATGTAATTTTTAACATCTAAGGTCCTATTCCCTTTTTCATTCAAGGAGAACTAATACTTAAAATGCATCAAAAAGTGGTTCGGTTTTAAATATCTGATTGCTGCTTATATCACTTTATCCCAGGTATAAGAACAAAAGCGTGCAATTAAAGGTCTTTCTATAGACTTTATCCAAAGAAACAAGACAAAAACAAGCTTTTCTGAGAACAATTTGTAGAAGCTTGGGTGGAGAAAGTAATGTGAATGTAATATATTACATCTGTTTTTAGTTTTAGTAACATGATAAAAATACATCCCTGATTAATTATTAAAAGCAAATAATTCAACGTAGAATTTTGGAACCCCCCCCCCCCCCCCCCCAGAAATTGACTTCTGAATACGTGCCTGCTACAAATATAATTACTATGATAAAGGTGGATTTCCTTCTTTTGAAGATACCTAAGAATTTACTTTTGCATTCTTTCACCAGGAGCCAGCATATGGCTGCCCAGCAGACTTCCTAATGGGAAAGCTTTAGGAAATGTTGGATTATAGAATTATTGGTAAAAACATTTGACTAATTACGTAGAAAATGAAGCTAGCTACAGTGAAGCAATGAATATTATATAAATATAACAATTTGTAACAAAAGCTTCACTTAACTTACGAAAATGGTGTTAATTCTTCTTTCTAGTTGAAAGAATTAGTCACTTAATCATTGCCTTTAATTTTTAAAACCTGGTATAGATATATTGATGACATTTTTGCTATAGTTCCTGATAAACAAATAAATGATGCTTTAAAATAACTAAATTTACAAGACAAAGCTATAAAATTCACATTAGAAACTGAAATTGATGGTTTTCTTCCTTTTTTGGATGTGAAGAGAATAAGAAATAATAATAAATTGGATTTTGGTATTTATAGGAAATCTACTCATATTGATCGGGATCAAATGGTTCGAATCTATGGCATTGAATTTTTCAGACTGGCTCTACCCTTCATAGTGCATCCTACACATGGCTAGTGTGAAATAACAATTAATTTCCATTAATTGTACCTAATAGTGGTCCGAACTATAAAGCCCAGGCCTTAAAGTACTTTTAGCATAGTAAGTCGCCATTACGGTAGTTGTCTCATGTGTTTATGAGAACTCCTAAGTGGTTTACCGGGAGAAACACGAGTCAGTTGGAGAATTTAATGTCATGTTGGTCATAGTAGCTCAAATGGTTAGAGCGGCTGAACAGAAACCAGAAGATCCGTGGTTCAAATCCCGGCTATGGCATTGAATTTTTCAGTCTGGCTCTACCCTTTCATAGTGTGTCCTACACACGGCTAGTGTGAAAGCACAATTGAACTACTTTTAATTAAGCAAATTTGACTTATCATTTATTAATAAACAGTACAAAGTTTAGACCTGTAGCTTCATTAATGCAATAATAATGAGTTGCTGAAAGTTAAAACTTACTAAACTAAGAATTATGAATTCAAAGATTGGACAGAAGGTGAGCATGCTCTTCCATTGGTGAAGGTTGCTAGCAATTTCCTGAGCATCCAACAATCTAGGTAACTTGTCAAAAGCAACGGCATATACTCCACAGGTGCAGCAACTGGTGCATCTGGTTGCACTACTCTCTCTTAAGCGGTGGTCTTTCGGAGATGATATAACAGAAGCCACTTCCCTTACAGCAGCCTTTGGACTAGTAGACTACATAATTAACCTAATTTGCCATAGGATATGGCCCTTGTCATGATTGTTAAAGGTTGGTCTGTATAGAGTGACGCAACCATACCAGCTCAACTTGCAAAACTTGGGCAGATATACATGTTTCCTAACCAGAAAATCACTAACTACCTTATGGAAGATCTCTTCTGCCACTTTGGGGTTCCATTGGAACTACACAGTGATCAGAGCAACAACTTCAGGATTTATATAAGTTATTCCTGCAGTTTTCCATGAGAAAATTGGACTAATAATTTATGAAAGTGAAAATTTTCACCTTTTTTTATTTTATTTTTTTACATATAGCTACACATTATGAAACAAGAAAGACATGACATAAAAGCATTTTTACTAAGTTCTCAGAATATGTACCACAATAACCGGTGGCAAAACATGGCATGACATTTAGGGAAGTGGCTCCTGTATATCTACAACTTGTAGATATGAGTTTGAACCTCATTGCGTGTACCGTACTGTTCTGGCCTTAAGAACTCTAAAAGAAATGCGTTCACTACAGCATACACACATATAGATAAGGTGACGTAATGATATACGAGTTACGCACAGATAGAAACCCTGTGAAGATAATATGCAGCCTACTTATTACACAAGCGGCAGCCATTATGTAGCTTGTTACACTGGAGATGAATATTGTTTTTTCAAAGCTTTTTCATCACAATTATCTATAACGCTACTTATAATTTCACGCCCTTCCGAATGCACAACCTTAAATGTCTTAAGATCTCCAGAAATGGTGAGAAGACTAGTAAATCTTACTGCACTGAACTAGTTCTGCATCTTGCTATGCAAGTAGGCTACGTGAGTTTCTGCAGGTGATTGCTGAATGTTTACTATATTGCTCACTCACTGCGGAACCAGACAACGGTTCCCCTCTCCCCCATACCTCATCCAGCAGAGTTCACGAGTCCAGAACACATCTATATATATACATATATTGTCACCCTGGTGGTAGGCTCGCGAAGCCGATGAAAAATGATGGCCGATAGTTACCGGAAGTGAGAGACAGATGAGAGTAGTTGTTAGAGAGAAAATAAACAGTTTGATGTTAGCTAGCAAATTGTGATGGACGAATGTATTTCAAGGAGAATAAAGTGTAGTTTTTGTGTTTCGTAACCTCGTTTTATTATTTCACGAACCCACAAAGTCACAACTGGTGTCAGGAAGCGGGATAACAACATCACCGAAGATTATGACCATGGAATCGGTATTGGAAATGCTTTCGCAGAAGATGAACGAATTAACAGCGAAGTCGGAAGCGGCAAATAACAACTTGGCCGCGAAGATGAACGAGTTAACAACAAAAACAGAAGCGGCAAATAACAACCTGGCCGCAGAGTTGAAAGAAATAAAGACCGAATTGACCACAGAAATGAAGGCAGCGAACGACAGTCTGGCCACGGAAATGAAGGAGGCGAACGAGGTCCTCGCCGCCAAATTTGAGGAACAGTTGTCCGGCGTGAGGGGTGACGTGACGGAGCTGGGCAAGCGGATGGGCCAAGTGGACGAGCGCGTCGAGGACCTGGCGAACCGCTTCAATGACCTAGAGGAAAAGGCCGACAATAGCGTCAAGTCCCTGAACGCCATGGTGGAGGACGTCGTCGGCAGGAGACTGAAGGATTTGAAGGCTGACGCACCGGGACGCGACACAAAATCGGCGCGCGTCAAACCTCCGAAATATGACGGCGCGTCAACATTCGAGGTCTTCTGCCGCCAGTTCGACACAGTGGCCAAGCACAACAGATGGTCACCGGAGGAGGAGGCCACACAGCTAATAGCCAGCCTCCAGGGACGGGCCGCGGAAATCCTAAACGCGGTGCAGACAACGGCGGCGCCCAAGGACATCTGGGAGGCCCTGGAGAATCGCTTCGGGAACCACCGCTTAGCCGCAGCATACCGCAGCCAGCTAAAGGCAAGGTCGCAGCAGCCGGGGGAGACGCTGCAGGAGTTCGCCATAGCGATCGAGCAGCTGGCTAGCAAGGCCTTGGTTGACCTGCCACTGGAGTTCGTATCCCGGGAAGCCGCCTACAATTTTGTCGACGGGGTATGGGACACGGAGATTCGTCAGCGCCTAATGCTCGGCGAATATAAAACCATCCACGAGGCGCTGACATCGGCATTAAGGATGGAGGCGGCCAAGGTAGCATCTATCCCGTCGTCGAGAACGAGGAGTGTCCGCTACGCCGGAGACAGAAGACCAGCTGAGGGACGCCGGCGAACACCTAGTGGCCTGTGTTGGGGGTGTGGACAGCCCGGACACCTGCGGAGAGACTGCCCACACCAGGAAGAGCAGCCGGAAAACGGGTAAGGCCCGGCGTGGAGAGGGGCACGTCGGCGCCATTACCACCATCCCCTCGAGTGACAATCCGCGCCGTCAGCCGGCGGATGGATGACAACCTCATCGCGGATGGTTGGGTAGGAGGAAAGCCGTGCCGCGTGCTAGTGGACACTGGGGCAGCCGTGACCATCATCAAACCTGACGTGGCGAAGGGTTTGCCGACGAGGAAACCGAGCCGACCATACCAGCTTGTGACGGCATCGGGCGACACCATGCCTGTGCAGAAGGAGGCCCTGCTGGAGCTGAACTTGGGACGGAGTGCCGTGCGTCTGTGGGTGTTCGTCGCGAAGGTGGCTGAGGAGGTGATTCTGGGACTGGATGCAAACCCCATTTTTAGGATGATCTTTGCTATTAGGAGTCTCACATTCTTTTGTGGGATACGTGAATTCTTGTTGGCAAGAGCAAGGAATTTTAATGCATCCTTATATCCTACTTTGGGCAGCCAATTTGCCTGAATCTTCAGTTGAATGAGTGATGAAGCTATCTGGAAAAAAAAAGAAGTCAACATACTAATTAAGCATTTACAAATGAGAGGTCTAAGGTATAATACTCCTATGAAATTATATTTTATACTGTATGATGACTAAATGATCCCATCATTACTGGTAGATTAATTATTAATATAATCATTGCCAATCATCTATCATGTATGAGCAATTTACACTCAGCACTTATAGATTTGTATATGTCATAACTAGGGCCAGGAAGTTTAGCCAAAAACAATACAACAGGTTAGTAATGACGGAGTTATGCACTATCTGCATCTCCTAAACATAGGGGAGGGGTTGAGTGCCATGCAGTAGCAGCCCAAAGTCATGGGCAATGATAACACTAGCCAGCGATGAAATTCCTGCCTCCAAAGTTTGAATGTTTTTGGGGTATTTTTAGCATGCTGAAATCAAATTCTAAGCCAGAAAGTTCGTATCACGTACCATTTTTTCACATTTTCAAGTTTTTGTTCCCTTAGAGCGCAATTTTCTTATGTTTGTAGGAACTTATAACGTCATTATATATAGTGTAATGCTTTAACCTGTGTAGCTTTATAATGCCAGGATTTGAAAACAAAATGTTTTTAAGATTGTTCATAGTAATTATGGAAGGCACCGGAAGTTTCTTATCTGATTTGGGAATTTAGAGTGCACTAAACTGCTACGTTGCCATTAGTGTATGTTTATTTGTGGGAGATAACTACTCTATGGATGCACTCTCTTATCTAATGTTTGTGAGCACATACACATGCGGTTTAGTGTCTCTCACACTTCTTTACTCTGTGTTTCATTTGGAAACAAAATCAGTTGCAGGCTTTATCACCAAGTAGAGTGTTGTGATCTATTAGTTCAATACGAAAGTGTTTACCACATCGCATCGCACTTGTGTAAATATGTGGGAAATACACATTACCTAAGCAGAGGCGTAATATTACAGAATTTGTGAAAAAAAGCATATCTTGCCTACTTTGGAATTAAACTTGGAGACCAAAGTAAAGCTTGGGCACCACACTAGGTATGTAGAGCATGCATTGAAGAACTTCGTCATTGGGTCAACAGCAGAAGACCATCGCTATCTTTTGGAATACCTATGGTTCGGAGAGAGCAGATGAACCATAGTGAAGACTGCTACTTCTGTTCGTGTGATGTGAAAGGGTTCAATTCTAAAAATAAGAAGCAAATTGTGTATCCAGTTGTACGGTCAGCCATTTTACCTGTACCCCATGGGCCTGGTGTACCAATCCCTATAGGACCACAAAATCTTGAACAGTTTTCATCCGAGTCTGATGTAGAAGTGGGGAAAATTAAGACGAGTGATAGTGACTATATACCACAATCATGTGCTGCAGAATGTGGGTGCTTTAACCAGAGTGAATTAAATGACTTAGTGAGGGATCTTGTTCTCTAAAAAGAGTTAGCTGAGTTGTTAGGCTCTAGACTCAAAGAAAAGAATCTGCTTTGCCCTGAAACATCATTCTATTGGTACCGACAACATGAAAGAGATTTTAAACCCTATTTCTCCGAAGATGGCTATCTTGTATACTGCAATAATGTGAAAGAGCTTATTCTACAACTTGGACTTCCAAACTATGATCCAGGTGAATGGAGACTATTCACTGATGCTTTGAAGCGAAGTATAAAGGGTGTCCTCCTACACAACGGAAACGTTATTGGTTCAGTGCCTGTTGCCTATTGAGTGATCCTCAAAGAATCATATGCAAATTTGCAACTGATGTTATTGCGAGTGAATTACGGTGAACACAACTGGCAAGTATGTGGCGATTTAAAAGTTATTACTATGCTGATGGGTCAACAATCTGGGTTTACCAAATTCCCATGTTTTCTTTGCCTATGGGATAGCAGGGCACGAGTTCATCACTGGACCAAGAAAGACTGGCCACCTCGAGAAAATTTGGAAGTCGGCTCTCAGAACGTTGTGCGCCAGAACCTTGTGAGTGTTCTAAAGTTCTGCTGCCACATCTCCACATTAAGCTTGGCTTAATGAATCAGTTTGTTAAGGCTTTAGATAAGGAAAAAGACTGCCACAAGTATATATGTGAGAAATTCCCAATTCTCTCTGAAGCAAAATTAAAAGAAGGTATATTTAATGGCCCGGATATAAGACGATTGATTTCTGATGGAGCATTTAAAAACACCATGGATGAAAAGGAGAAAGCTGCATGGATATCCTCTGTGAAGTTGTTTCAAAATTTCTTGGTAACTACAAGGAAACCAATTACCGAAACATTGTGGTTAACATGCATGAAGCATATAAGGAACTTGGTTGTAATATGAGTGTGAACATTCATTTCCTGTTTTCTCATCTAGATTATTTCCCCAAAAATCTAGGATTTCTTAGTGAGGAGCAAGGCGAACGATTTCACAAGGATATGGAGCAGTACGAATGCAGGTACCAGGGACAATGGAGCATAAGTATGCTTGCTGACTATTGCTGGATGTTTACATGAAATACCTGAGGATAAACATTAAAGGAAAGGGACCAGGAGAACTTTCTCAACTAAGAAGCAACGGGTGTAAAATGCGTGTGATACATTCCAATAGTCAATGAGATAAGGCAAAACAAAGCAAAGTAAATAAGACTAAACAGAACAAAAAAAAAGAAAACTCTAGTGACATGTATGAATAACCATACACATAATTTCAATATGTTCTGTATATTATTTATTGTTTTCATTTAAAATAAAAAAAGTATAATGTGAAAGTCTGTGGTCAATTTCACTTAATTCTACGCATATGTATAGTGATTTCGCAAGAAAACTTTACGTGATAGAAATAAATGGATTGAAAATTCTGATTCAGCACGTCAACATTATACAGAATCACATTATTTAGTTTAGGCAACAAACAAAAAGTTTTAATTCACAGGCTAGTGTAATCTATCAAACGTAGTCACATGATGGACACAGTGTCATAGAATATATTAAATATTTATTAATAAATTATACAAAACAAGCTTATCTTTTCTTCATATATGAATATATACAAAAGAAGCATTAATATTTTCAATGAGCACAATAAATGAAAAGCTAATTCGTTGTGACAATACCAAATTATATCTGTGCAAATACCTTGTTACAGTGAATAATATACATTAATATAATTTTGAGTTGCACTAATACTCAATGCCCCACTTATTGCTAGTATTATCTAGAATGTGTTTTGTTAGGATCTTCCTATCATCATCAGCTGTTGTCAACTAATGGACGTCAGTTTGGTGAACTCCTCAGAGGTAATAGGTGCGTCTCTGTCAGTATCTTGGTGAACTTGAAGTATGGGTTTTCTTCAAAGGAAGTGTCGAAATTAAACATTTTTTTTCATATTTCTTTATCAAGATTTTTCCCACTTGGTTAAAGCAGCTGGACTTTGGACACTTTTTAATAAGTGCAGTTCTCGTTCTATATCATGATTCTCCTTCCAAAAATGGTACACTACAGCCGATTTATGTATTTCTTTGTTCCTGATGTTCCTAAAATGCTCTTTAAGCCTAATATTCGAGTTCCTTTTGTTTTCCCAATGTAAAAGTTATCACAGTCCTTGCAATTTATCCGATACACACCTGATTTTTTGTCTGCGGGTATCTCCTTTGTATTATGTGATTTCAAAGGGTGTTGTACACTAAATTTGTTCTGTGGGGCCAAAGTAATATTGTGTTCTTTGAAGACTTTTCGGAAAAGGTGTGTAGCTCTGGGATGATATGTAAATATTCTGTATGAAGTTTCAATGTTGATTGCAGAAAGAGTAGTTACTTGTTTGCATCTTTGCTGTCTTTTGAATTTATCAATTTTCTTTTTAAATAATTCAGCAATTAATCCATTGTATTCTGCAATGTGAATGATATTGTACTCTTTGATATATTCCATCTTGTTTAAAGGTACATTAACCAGCCTGTAAAACTGTTGATAACAGCATGCTTGTGTTTTCTTGGGTTATATCCACCTGATTTTATGAAATTTTATGTGTGTGTTTCCTTCATATGTATGCCAAATTCAAGTTAATTATGTTTCCTAGTAAGTGTTAAATCTAAGAAAGGGATTTCATTGTTTGTCTCTTTTTCTATGGAAAATTTTATTGCAGGATTTTGTAAATTATGTAGTTTTAATGCATCATCCACTTGTTTCTCATTTACTATTGCCCAAATGTCATCCACATATCTATAACAATGTTTGAAAATTAGTGAGAATGCCTTTGTGATATGGGTTTCCAAAAAGCTCATGAAGAGGACTGCCAAAAATGGGAACAATGGGTTGCCCATAGATAGTCCTGATATTTGTTTGAAATTTTTTTATTGAATATGAAAAAGGACTGTTCAATGCAAATATTTGTTAAGTGAAGGTATTCGTCTATGATGTTTTGGACTAATTGTAGGGACTAAAGCCATATTTGCATGTACCCCATGAGTTTGTCTCTTGCCACACTTGGGAACAAAGAGAATACTTCAAAAGATACCATTCTGTCGGTGGGAGAAAATTGTAGATTATTAGTTTTGTTGAAAACAATATACATGTTGAAGCTTTCAACTGAAAACAATCTTCTGTTCTTCTACAGACATGCTCTGTACTGGAAAAATCTTCTTTCTGCATCGCATGATGTGACTGATGTAAATTTAAACCACAAGGAGATGCTATTATTTCCTTTTTGTACATAATCTTCCTTAAATTTTCAAATTTTGCACAGCCTGGAATATTCTATATTTTTCTGAGAACTTGTTTAAGGTTCTGCTGAATCTCTAGAGGTATTCCGTCTCTGATTGGCATGGCCAATGTACAGGAACTTCCACCAACAGCTCGAGTTGATTGAGTTAACAATCTATACCCCTTGCACAACTAACTTCACAAATCTTTTGCTAAACTTCCGGACCCTAGTCATAACAAGCAAACAAAATCTGTTATCCTCCATGTTTAAATTGAATAATTTTATCTACGAGGGCTGTTCAATAAAGAATGATCATAATTTTTTACGGTCATAATTTTTTGCACTAAATTTCAATTGTATTATGTTCTGTTACCTTAATGTGAAACAAACACGCCGTAGTAGTTTCATTGTTGGTACTCCTGGTTCCCACCTGTGAGAACCAGGCAAGTTCAGACATGTTCAGTATCGCCTACCGCTGCATGGAGGTAATGCGTGAGGAGCAATATGCGGCTTTGAAATTCTGCTTTCGTCTCAACAAATCTTTAGTTGAGGGCTATATAATGCTACAGGAGGCCTATGAAGAGTCTGTTCTTCCCTACAGCACAGCTCAAAGGTGGTTTAAAATGTTTAAAGAGGGGATACAGTCAATTTCAAAGGAAGGTGGACCCGGTACTCCAGTTACTACTCTTACGGTAGACAACATCAACACTGCTGCTGCCATTGTGAGAGAGGATCGACCAATTACCTTAAGATCACTTAATGATATACTGAACATTTCATTGGGTGCCACCCACATGTTAGTGACAGAAACATTACACATGAGACGTGTTTGTGATCGATGGGTTCTTAGATTGTTGATTCCCAAACAAAAGGACATTCGCATGCAGGTCTGCATGCAGTTAAAGTTGATGTTAGAGGAAGATCCGGGGTTTCTTTCAAACATAATCACTGCTGATGAAACTTGGCTACATCATTCTGATCCTGGGCGCAAACAGCAAAGCTCATTGGAAATCTCCTTCATCACCAACCCCCCAAAACGCAAAATTGGTTGCTTCTGCTGTGAAAGTTATGGTCATCTCATTCTTTGATATTCATGGAATGGTTTAACAGCATGTTGTACCTGCACACACATCAGTAACTGGACAATACTAAAGGGATGTCCTGAAGACATTGCAAGTCCATATCAGGTGCGAAAGACCACATTTCCGTGAAGCAGGCTGGATGCTGCACCACAATAATGCACAGCCGCATATTGCCAATGTTGTTGCTGAATATCTTGCAAAAATCAACATGAAATGCATCCCTCACCCTCTCTATAGTCCGGATTTAGCCTCATGTGACTTTTTTCAATTCCCTAACTTGAAGAAACGCCTTCGTGGGAGGCATTATCCATCATCAGAAGCAGTGATGAAGGCTGCGGAGGCGATTTTAAAGGATCTCTCAAAAAATTGTTTCCAGCATGTCTTTGAAAACTGGCAGAAATGCTGGGACAAGTGCATCGCATTCAGGGGAGCCTATTTTGAAAAGGACCATCAAAATTATGAGGATGAGTAAAGGTACGTTGTCAAAAAAAATGTGATCATTCTTTATTGAACAGCCCTCGTACTTAGCCTAATTTTGGAAATTGTACTTTTCCTATTATAACATTCCTTTATGATCATTCCCATTATTTCAATCCTAATCAATCTGTGACAGAAACTAATATATGCGCATTCCATTGTCCTATTTACCGTGTATAAAACATGCTTCCTCTTCCACATATACACTCAAATTCTTAAGAGTGGTACCCCTAATCAGAGTCAAGGTAAATTCTCTTTCATTAATTTTTTATTCATTAATGTATGATTATCAAACCCATTTTTGTCTTTGGAATGCCAATGCTCTATTTGCTGTTTGCTTGGATGCTATCTCTTGCTTAGCTTATCCATAAGTATTCATTTCTTTCTTATTCAAGCTATTTTCAAAAGCCTTTCCACAAATTTCAGCCCTAAAACCTAAATCACGCTTTGTAGTTATAGCAGAGGCATTTGAAACACAAGATGAAGAAATATTGTAATTTCTTTTCTAAATTACCAAAAGTCTAACACAGCATTAAAAAGGAATGTATAAAGCAAAACCGGAGGCAGAAGTAACTAGGCAAAAATTATTTAATAAGAAAAAATCATAAAAGAAGAACCCTTGCACAAACAGCAAGAAGTAGTAGTAACTCTTACCCCAAGTGCAGAAATTATAAATTTAGCAACAACAAAAAATAAATAAATAATATATATATATATGGAAACGAAGAAGCATACAATTTTCATTACATCAGTAACAAATGCAGATATAAGAGTAGTTTAAAAAATTGTCAATCAAAGCTTTAAATCATCAGAGAAGAAAATAAAGTTTACAACTGGATGAAATCTAATCATAGAGACAGAAATGCCTTTGACATTAATGAGATAATTATTAACCGTCAAAATTTAAATAAGTTAGAGATGTAATTACCTAAACAGTGAGATCCTCTTGTTATATGATGTTTTAGCAGGAAGTTATGGACAAGTTTAAAAGAGGATTAATATAATTTTGAGTTGAACTAATACCCAATGCTCCACTTATTGCTAGTATTTACCTAGAACACGTTTTGTTAGGATCTTCCTATCATCATCAGCTGTTGTCAAATAATGGACGCTGGTTTGGTGAACTCCTTGGAGGTGATTGGTACGTCTCTGTAGGTATCTTGAAGTTTGGGTTTTCTTCAAAGGTAGTGTCGAAATTAAACAATTTTCTTTCATATTTCTTAATGAAGATTTTTCCCACGCGGTTAATGCAGCTGGACCTTGCACATTTATTAAAAAGCTACAAACTAGTCAATAGTCTATATAACTACAAATTAGTCAGTAGTAAAAAAGGCAATGAGCTTCTGCTGTCTCTTCTTTTGTGTAAGCTACGAGCAGCACAACCTTGCACCCACTTTAACATTAGAAGTTTATTTGGCAATGTTTTGGCTTGACTTTCAAAATGAAGCATCAATTTCTGTGTGCTTTCTTCTGCTTGTGAGTGGGTCATAAGCACACCAGTTCATAAACACTGTCTGAATCTGAATACTGTTCATTTTCAGTAACACTGCAAGATGCAATAATTCCTTTCTCTGTAATCGGTTTGTAACCTCCATCATTGTCCATTTGTAACCAACTGTCAATGTCTTCTTCATCAACATCAAAACATATATCAATATATACAAATATAACAATTTATAACTTAAAACTTCACTTATCTTATAAGAAATGATGATAATTTTCTAATAAATTGTCCGGGATCGCGATTTCATGTTATACTTTTGCACATCCTCAGCCGGAAACAACAAAGCTGTCATCATGGTTACGAATGCTAGATGCTAATATGTTCTTGTTAGTACTACCAAAGTCTGAAAATAAAACAAATTTAAAAATTCTGTTCACTTATCCAGAAGTTAAACCATTAAAGCAATTAAATGGTTCGATAGATTTAATGGTTTGGGAAAGGATATCTACTTTAAAAAACAAACATCGCGTAGTTAATTTTGAAATACCGAAAATTGATTCTGTTTTTAATATTGTTTTATTTTCAGATTTTGGTAGTACTAACAAGAACATATTAACATCTAGCGTTCGTAACGATGACGACAGCTTTGTTGTTTCCGGCTGAAGATGTGTAAAAGTTTTACATGAAATCACAATCCCGGACAAATTGTTAGAAAATTATCATAATTTCTTATAAAATAAGTGAAGCTTAAAGTTACAAATTGTTATATTTGTATATATTTGTTTGCTTCACTGTTAATAGCTTCATATTTTACTTATTTACAGATATCAATATTTTTAAAAATATTTGAGTAATTTACCTACCTAGAATAGCAATTTATCATCTTAAAAACAAGTCTTCATTTACTACGCTAAACAGCATAATTTTATCTATTTATTTATTTTTCCAAAACTGGTCCGGATTAAAAGGTGAGAAGGTACTGCCTATCGCCACAATGCTATTTCTATGATTTTGGGTGCACATTAGTCAGAAACTATTATCGATATGTACATGAAAATTTTCAGGCATGTTGTAAAAACCTTTATCTTTAATAATACCTATTATTATTTGTAAATGTTGTACTGATAATTTGTTATAATTTTTAATTTTTGTAAAAAAAAAAAAAAAAAGCACTGAAATTTCAGATAATTTTATTTTTTGAAACAAGTATTATGAATCTCAGAGAAAAATCCCTTCTTATTATTATTCTTATCAGTCTGCTTAATACACAAAAAATTCATATGTTTTGGTTGATTAATTTTCAAAAAAGTGTACCAGAACCTGAAAAATTGTGAAATTGAGAAAAACAGCTTTAAAGTTTATATATTGATTACTGACTTCTCACATGAGTCAGAATATTCCTGCTGCATAGTCTTGATCATATATATTCTCGCTTGTTCTTTTAAAGTTCCTCTTCATTTTTCTTGCCTTCTTGGCCAGTTCTTCAACCATTTTATCTGCTTTCAGGACTCGCAGCTCATCAACTTCTATATAGGACTACTCTCATGATTAGCACATGTGTTGTGTGAACTGGGCCTACTAACCTCAATATTACATGTAATTTCATTGTCTATTTTAAAAACCTGTAGACGTACAGTCTGGCGTGCCCCAGGGGTCTATTTTGGGAACTTTATTGATTATTCTGTATATTAACGACATAAAAACTCTGGTACAGGGTAATGTAGATTTATGTTTGTGTGCAGACAATGCCACACTGGGTTTCAGCAACAGCAAATTACTAAATCTAGAAATCGATGCAAATTTGACCTCCAATATCGTGGCACAGTATTTTAATGATATCAGGCTGTGTACTAATGCACAAAAAAGCAAATTAATCTATTTTATTTTAAGAGACGTCCTTTCGAACCTCAGCTTAATGTAGGCAATAGTCTAGTCCAGTGTGCAAAAAGTGTAAATATTTTAGGTTTAAACCTTGATGACAAGTTAACTTGGAACAACCACATTGAAGAACTAGAAAGTAAATTAAGTTCAGGACTTTTTGTGTTGCAATATTTAGCCAATTTTCTCTCAGTAGATACAAGTAAGTTAGTATATTTTGCATTGATATATTCACACATTTCTTATGGCATTGAGCTGTGGGGACACACTTCCAAAATAAACTTTAACAGAATTTTTCTCCTGCAGAGAAGAGCTATCAGATAGCTGGCAAAAATAACACGTACGAGTTCATGCAGGCCCCATTTTAAAAAATTAAACATACTTACTCTTGAAGTAATGAGTTGGTATTCAAACACAACATCACTAAAATATCCTTACTTGAACAATTGTTTCGGAGACCGGCTCGTCCCCATCATCAGCAACTATCCAACTGGTTGGATCCGTGGTTTCTTGAAGTGAGCTGGTTGTTTGAGGTGACATCTGTTGATTGTGAGATGAACTTCCAAAGAGAGTTTTCAGGCGGCAATTCGAAATTTAACGTATACTGTTTGTTTTTTATAATTAGCAACTTCTCCCAAACATCGAGCTCAGCTGCATTATTGGCTGGCTTTAATAGTTTTATATTTGGTACGATTTCATGATTGGTAGACCAAAAATGGTGGGCTATTGCTGATTTTTCCATTTGTTTGTATTTCACACATCTCATATGTTCTTGTAATCTAATTTGTAAACTTCTTTTGGTTTTTCCTATGTAGAACTTATTACAGTCTGAGCAGTTTATTTTGTATATACCTGATTTCTTGTTTTCAGGTACTGGGTCTTTCAGGTTGTTGCATAATAAGTTTTTTAAACTGAATTTATTTATTGGGGCTAGGGTGATGTTATACTTCTTGAATATCTTGTTGAATTTATGATGTACTTTGGGATGATATGTGAATTTCTTGAACTGTTTCTCGGATTTTGAATCTGTTAGTTTTGTGGTATCCAATATGTGTTTTTGTTTCTTAAATTTCCAAATTTTCTTTTCTAATAATTTTTTACTGTATCCATTAATTGCAGCTATGTTAATCATTTGGTTATATTCTTTGTTGTATTCATTCTGTTTCAATGGGATGTTGATTAGTCTATGTGCTAAACTGTTCAAAACTGCATGTTTGTGGGGTGTCGGGTTGTAGCTATCGTTCTTGATGTAATTGTCTGTTTGTGTTGGCTTCCGGTAGATGCCAAAAGATATGTTATTTAGTTCATGAATTATCTTCAGATCTAGGAAAGGTAGGTAGCCATCTGTTTCTATCTCTATTGTGAACTTTATTGTTTTATTCTGTATGTTCAGTAGTTTTAAGGAATCTTGTATGAATTTGTGTGGAACAATGGCAAAAATATCATCAACATATCTGTACCAGCATTTGAAGATGTATGGGAAGGATGATGTGATATGTGTTTCAAAGTAGCTCATAAAGAGGTTGGCTAGGAAAGGTGAAAGTGGATTGCCCATTGTTAGGCCTGAGGTCTGTTGATAGAATTGACCGTTGAATGTAAAGAAATTTTGATGTATGCATAAATGAGTAAGTTTTGTGAGATTTATTATGCAACAACCTGAAAGACCCAGTACCTGAAAACAAGAAATCAGGTATATACAAAATAAACTGCTCAGACTGTAATAAGTTCTACATAGGAAAAACCAAAAGAAGTTTACAAATTAGATTACAAGAACATATGAGATGTGTGAAATACAAACAAATGGAAAAATCAGCAATAGCCCACCATTTTTGGTCTACCAATCATGAAATCGTACCAAATATAAAACTATTAAAGCCAGCCAATAATGCAGCTGAGCTCGATGTTTGGGAGAAGTTGCTAATTATAAAAAACAAACAGTATACGTTAAATTTCGAATTGCCGCCTGAAAACTCTCTTTGGAAGTTCATCTCACAATCAACAGATGTCACCTCAAACAACCAGCTCACTTCAAGAAACCACGGATCCAACCAGTTGGATAGTTGCTGATGATGGGGACGAGCCGGTCTCCGAAACAATTGTTCAAGTAAGGATATTTTAGTGATGTTGTGTTTGAATACCAACTCATTACTTCAATTGTTATATACATCACTGTTTCTAACCTTTTGCTTCAAATAATACTTACTCTTCCCTGCATATTTATTCTGCGAACAATACTTTTTGTACATAACAGGAATATAACCTCCACAAATTCTGATGTCCACACATATGAAAAAAGGGGAAAGAATAACTATATAGTTAAATGTCACAGGCTAAAACTTTTTGAACATAAACCCCAATACTTTGGTCCAAAACTACTTAATAAGCTTCCGGAAATTCTAAACAATACTGTGTCAGCTGATAAGTTTAATTCTAAACTGACTAAATTCTTGTTAAGCAGAGCCTGTTACAGTATAGATGAATATTTTGATGACAACTTCGATGATTTTGATTAATTTTTCTCCCATTTTTCTTCCAAAACCTTTTTTCTCCATATTGCAACCTCCTTGCATTCTGTTACATAGTGTTCTATGCTTTCTTTTCCCCCACACAATTCACAAATTCCCTTTTCCCTACCTCTTATCCCTCTTAGAAATATTGTTCCTGTTCTCATCCAAGCTAACCCTTCTCTCTGTTGTCTATTGCAGTAATCTACATATGCTTCTCGTCCCCAATTTCTTTTTATTTGCTTGTAAATTTGTAATGATTTCATATTTTCTAGACTTCCCCATATTTCATGTCTTTTTATATCTTCTATTCTGCATTTTACTAATTTATCCACATTGCTTGTATTCCTTTCCCCTAATCTCCATATATCTCCCATTCCTGTTTTTTCCATAGTTCCTCCTATCTCTGTCCACCAACTATTTAAGTTCTCTAATCTTTTTTGCTATCTCATGCATAATTTTGTAATTTCCCCTTCTTCTTTGGCCAAACAGCTATACCGAAATTTTATTGTTCTTTCCATTTTATTCCATTTCTTCTAGTCTTTCCTAATTGTACTAAAGCAACTTCCCTAGGTGTTGATCTTGGTAAGCCGAGTAGCTCTTTACAAAACCTTCTGTAGTTTTGGTCCACCGTTTTGTTTACCTCTGTGTCCCCCCCCCCCCCCAAATCTCCACTGCATACAACATTTTGGATTCAACTAGTGCTTCATACATTCTTTCTAACCACTTGGTTGTCATTTCTAGTTTATATTTGCATATTCTTATCCCATTCATTGCCGCCCTTCCTTTTGCTTCAGTTTTTCTCCTGTGTGCTCCCCACTTTCCATTGTTATTCAACCTTACTCCTAAGTATTCAAATTCATAAAGTGTAACAGTCAATTAGAGACACATATGCACCAATTCACTGTTGACTTATAACACACCTGTGGAGTTCAACATCACAATCAGTATATTGCACCTCCATGTGACAATCTGATTATATCATTCTCATCTTAAGGCCATTGAATATAAATTATTAATTTAAGCCGCTCATATAAATATGAGTAAAAAGGGTGATGTTACCAATGTAAGCAAGTATAGGCTAATTACTCTGACTTCCACTTTTGCTCAACTCCTTGAAAAAATTATACTAAAAAGAATCACAAGCTTCTTGGACAAAAATGAAATAATGTCTAAATCTCAGCATGATTTTCGAAAGGGCTACTCTACAGTTATGGCTGCCGTGGAATTTATAGAAGAATTAGTGACTAAAATGGAAAATGACAATCAGGTTATGGGGATTTTTTTGGACTTATCTAAGGCCTTTGACAGTGTTGATCATCAATTGTTAATTCAAAAATTGTGCAGTTATGGTATAAGGGGAACGGCAGGTCAGTTAATTAAGACATATTTACAAGGACGGGTACAAAGTACAGAAATAACATGTAAATTGAATCAAACAGAAACAAAATATGAATCCGCCTTGGTAACCGTAAAATATGGAGTCCCACAAGGGTCTGTGCTTGGACCTTTACTATTCACTTTATATACTAACCTGATCCTAATAATGTTAAAACAGTGTTATGTGCTGATTTCACATCAATTATTTGCTGGGGTAAAACAGAGGAGAATTTAATTACTAATATACATTCAGGCACAGATAAAATATTCAAATTTCTTGTTAGCCATTACCTGGTTAAGAGGATGATGTTAAGAGACTTAAGAGGATGTCTGTCAGACTTCAAAATGTTATTGTATTTATCACACTAATTGTTAAAAGGACTAATGTATACAGAATTGTAAGCAACTCTATATATTTATTTATTTTGACGAAGCCCAAAATTCTGTATGAATTGCTATGGTGAATAAATATGAATATGTTGATTGTTAATGCTAGTAAAATGTCCTCTTTCACCGTGCATGGATGTTCCATATTGCACAAAGGTACGAGTAATTTTTTTGGATGTATCTTCTGAAATTGCGTTTGTAATAAATAATTTGTATGAACTCATGCATTCTTTAGATGATGGAAGAGAAGTTTTTATAAGTTCACGTTGTTTCTTTCATTTTTAGATGAGCAATTAGCAATATTGAGTTACAAAATAGCACAGAAATACATATGAGTACCCTTTATATATTTTTATGCTATAAAATTTAGGTGCACTCACAGAATGTCTCACTGGTGTCTAGAAAGTTATCCAATAGTCATTTGAGATGGTAAGTTCAATAGTATATCACTTACCTCATAGTAATACAGTCCCTTTATGAGATAGAAGAGGAGATGTTTGCTGTTGATCTTATGAGCCGCATTTAGCCGTAAATTCATTTGAACATAGTAATTTCGGTTCCATAATTGTGGCACAAGCAGCATTGAGGCCATGTAGTACACGTAGCCCTCTATGCTACGTGATTTGAGGCGACAGGCCTTTGTGGCATGTTCCAATCCTGAAAATTATATCAATTTGAATGCAATTTAATACAGAAATAGAAAAAATACAGCAAATAACAAATACATTTATTTTCTTGTACTGCAACTGCTTTTATAATTTAGCAATATGCAACCTATTCCAGGGAGTTACTTTATGTGCTTAGTCACTTTGAAAGTATTTATCATACTATATAAAGTTAATGGAAATTAATTATTCTTTCACACTGGCCGTGTGTAGGCTAAATTGTAGAAACGTTGAGTCAGACTGAAAAATTCAATGCCATAGCCGGGATTTGAACCACGGATCTTCTGGTTTCCGTCCAGCCGCACTACCATTGTGCTACTATGGCCAACGTGCCGACATGACATTAAATTCTCCAACTCCATTAATTAACCTAATAGTGGTTAACTATAAAGCCCGGGCCTTAAAGTACTTACATGTAGTAAGTCGCCATTAAGGTAGTTGTCTCATGTGTTTATGAGAACTCCTAAGTGGTTTACCGAGAAAATACGAGTCAGTTGGAGAATTTAATGTCATGTCGGCACGTTGGCCATAGTAGCACAATGGTAGTGCGACTGGACGGAAACCAGAAGATCCGTGGTTCAAATCCCGGCTATGGCATTGAATTTTTCAGTCTGACTCAACGTTTCCACTATATAAAGTTAGCTATAAACTGTTGAGATAAAAAGCGGAGAAGTAATTTATGGTGAGAAGACACCAATACATTTATCAAACTGCTAAATGCACTTAACTGCTTAGTTATTAAAGGTCAACATGACTCGCGTTCATGAATGTTCATTACTAATGTTCATTTCTGTATGGTATTAGCTTCATGATAATAGTAACATGCTACTCATTCTCCATTGCAGTTTCTTTGAATTTTGAAAAAAATCTTAGGTGTGCAGTACTGGGCGTATCTCCCATATCGCTCCACTTTTAGAAACAAACTTGAAGTAAACTATCTGAACAATACCTACAAGTGAAACGGGCACACTGGCTTGTAAGAAATGTGAGAAAGACTACGACTCTACTGTCAATATATAGGCAAGGCTAGGAAATATCCATTCCATTGCACGATGTATTAAAAGTAGATAGATCTGTTTATGACATCATCGTGACCTATTTCACTCCTCCAGAGAGAACATCCTGTCAGAAGCCTACAGTTTGAAATTAATCTTTAGCATAGGTAAGGAATATTGGAAATAATCCCTTGATAATGTAGTCATGTGTATGGCCCCCTTAAGGATTGAACTCTGTTGAAGTATCGTGTTGTCCGCCTCGGTAGCGTGGTGGTAGTATGTCTGCCTCGAATCTCGGTTAGGGTGAGTTACTTGTGTAAGGTTTTCTCCGAGGCTATCCCTTAATCTGAAAGACGAATATCAGGTAATTCTAAGCTCTATGGACCCTGGGCTCATTTGAGCATCACTTCACCCACTCCATTCATCGTCCAATATTACTTAACGTTGGAGGACGTAAATTACAAAAGAAAAAAAAGTATCGTGTTGTCACCAGAAGTGAAAGCAATTGTCCTGTTGGATGATTTACTTACTATTCCTCCATAAATCAACATGCAAGTCAAAGGATTTAAAAATTTAAATGTGTAACATAATAGATAAAAGATTAGTTCTGATCACTACAGAATTACATAAATTGATATGCTAGAAGAAATTAGTTGAGCTTAGCATTATGTGCCAACCTGTAGAGGCATATATCCTCTGCAGCTCTGAGTCTCCCCATCGTCCATAAAGATAGCCCAACATACAGCTGATTTTGGACATTCTCCACTGGATATCAAAGTTCAAATCCTGTAAAAGAGCAGATTTACTTGTACATAACAACAGAAACAGTAACATCCTCAAATTATATATATTTCTTTATTTCTTCAAATAGATTTATATCAAGCGAGATGGCTCAAGTAGTTTCGTTTGTGGTACGCATTCGGGAGGTCCGGGTTCGATTCCCCTGACCCATGGAATTTTCCGGGATTTTCCCAGGTTACCAGGAAAATGATGGATAGCTTGATTATATCCCCCAAATTTTCTGTCCTTACATTTCACACAACTCTCATCTTGTGGTCTCTTTCAGGGTAGAAGTGTCGGTGGGTGTCTCGGCGCTGCATGGCAGGATGATATGCTCTGAATGAACCACTTCCTCCTCTGGCCTGCCGGGGAGTTTCTAAATAGTAAAGTGTAAGGACCCTGCCCTCTGCATTGTCGTGACTCCCTGGGACTGCCACCTTCTGTCTCTCGCCCCATCCTTCTTCCCGGTTACCCCCCCTAGTCGAATCCCCTCCATATCGTAATCCAGTACAAGTTATGTTTCCTTTCAATTTTCATGTCCGCTTTAACATCTGATTGCTTTAGGAACAATTGCCCATCGGTAGGGGTAGTGATGTATTTTGAAATCAGAAATTTAGCATTTTGATTTTTATATTTAACATTTTGTATCATTTATATATTTGTAACTTAGCATTTTATAGCATTTTTAAGAAAGTTTGAGTTAATTTTGTTAAATAATGAATATTAATATTATTTATATGAAATTTAAAACATATTTAAGAAGGGATATTAATAATGCTGAGTTAAAAATGCATAAAGTGTCAATTTATTTCACGTTAATATTGGTTAAAGCAATACAAAATTCAGACTGATACAAACAATGCAGAATAATAAAGATGTAGACTGGCTACAAATGCTGTGGCTGTTAAGTTTGTCAGAGTTTGCCCAAGCAGCTCTGTAATGTATTTGGGATGCTACCAACGGCGTAGACGCTGAAAGGTATTTCAGTAAATATAATTTGATTGTGAGTGGCAGGAGGACTCAAATGATATAACAGAACGTTGAAATATGTTCAATGCTTTCATTCAACCATTACTGAGTCATAAACTAAGCTAATTTAGTGTTTTGTCTTTTTTTTTTGTTAGTTTTACATCAGTAAGGATCTATCTTTTTTGTGTTATGTAGTATGCTTTAGTCTGTATCAGATTGTTCTATATTTCTGTGTATTGCTTTAACCTATATTAATGTGAAATAAAATTTACACTTTATGCACTATTAACTCACCGCCATTAATAATAACTCTCCATAAATGTGTTTTAAATTTCATATAAATAATATTAATATTCATCATTTAACAAAATTAACTCAAACCTCCTTCAAAATGCTACAGAATGCTAAATTACAAATGTATAAATGCTACAAAATGCTAAATGTAAAAATCAAAATGCTAAATATTACTACTCCTATTTATCTGCATTACTCATACATTATATGGAACCGGTTTTTCCTATTGGTTTTCTTTTTTCTGATTAAGGAAACTCATCTGTGAGAACTGGTCAAAAAGTGAAGAAAATTACAAAGAAGATTGCCTAATTAAATAGAGTAATTCGTGTACTTCAATTTCCTATTACTTTTAGTGACATGCATTTCTTTAAAAATTGTGGCATGACTATTTAAGTGGGTCACTCTAAGTAGGCACAGTGCCATTTTGGTGATTTTCTCGTGTTTTTAGTTTTCAGCACTTTTCAGAATATAAATTGCTCCACACGATACAGCTTTCAAACTAGAAGCTTGAAACTTTTTGTCCTTGGACATTGATGAGATGAATTTTTTTTATGTGACCAGCGTTTGTGCAATTAAATAACAAAGCACATATTTCACAAGTAAATATTAAAAATTAACAAAATGAAAATTGAATAATTTTTGTATACTAAACCAAGGGTCAGATTAACATTTCATCTCATAAATTTAGTAATAATGTATTTATGAGTATAACCGCAAAGTAATATTTTTTTTAACTAAAATTCCATCATGTGAAACAGTTTAATTAAATGACAATAAAACTTGACAAATATATTAATATTACAAGAACTTGATAGAGTCGACATGAAAAATTCAATGCCATGGCCGGAATTTGAACTACGGATCTCCTGGTTTCCATCCAGTCGCTCTAACCCATTAAGCTACCAATTCCACGTGCTATCAGGACATTAAATTCTCCATTTGACTCGTATATTTCCCTGGTAAACCATTAGGGACTCTCGTATTCGACATACACCGTTTGTGGCGACTTACTATCGTAAGTACTTGAGTCCCAGACTTCATCATTTAACTCTTATTTTAGTTAATTGATGGAAATTAAACATTTCTTACATGGACCTAGTAATGATATTTTTATAGTCATTTCAACAAAGGTTATATATCATGTCATTGTTGTACATTCTTGATCAAAATTTACTAAATTCTTTTGATTTTTTTGGTTAAATTTAACAGCAGCGATAATAAAAAATGTGTGTGTAGTATTCCACATCCTTCATAATCAACAATTTGAAGAACGAAAACAAATAAAAAAGAATGCCACAGAGCCATCATGTACATTTACATGAAGAGTAGCAAATGTGTACATATACCACCGAGAAGGTATCAGTGGGGTACTGGACTAACTGTACTTTGGCTTATTGCACAAAATCATACGCTGAGACCATAATTGTCCTATCTCGAATTGTTCCCCAACATCCCTGTATAATCCTTCAAAGTGTTCGGTCAAATTTTGAAACATCCTGTACATGAACGTCGTTTGATATGGAGACATTTAATGAAGAGGTCTATTGGATACACTCTCTGTATCAACTAAGTCTAAAACTTTTACTGATGCAATAGGAAAACTGTTTTATATAAGGGCTGTTCAATAAAGAACGATCATAGGTAATTTTTTGTGTTCATAATTTTTTGCACTAAAATTCAAACTTATTATATTATTTTAGCTTAATGTAAAACAAACACACCATAGTAGTTTCATTATTGGTACTCCTAGTTCCCGCCTGTGAGAACCAGGCAAGTTCAGACATGTTCAGTATTGCCTACCACTGCAATGGAGGTAACACGCGAGGAACAACAATATGCGGCTTCGAAATTCTGCTTTCGTCTCAACAATTCCTCAGTTGAGGCTTACAAAATGTTACAGGAGGCCTATGGAGAGTCTGTTCTTCCCTACAGCACAGCTCGAAGGTGATTTAAAATGTTTAAACCACCTCACGGAAGAAAACATCAACACTGCTGCTACCATTGTGAGAGAGGATCGACGAATTACCTTAAGATCACTTTCTGAAATACTGAACATTCCATTGGGTGCCACCCACACGTTGGTGACAGAAACATTACACATGAGACGTGTTTGTGGGCGATGGGTTCCAAGACTGTTGATTCCAGAACAAAAGGACATTCGTATGTAGGTCTATATGCAGTTAAAGTTGATGTTAGAGAAAGATCCGGAGTTTCTTTCAAACGTAATCACTGCTGATGAAACTTGGCTATATCGTTTGGATCCTGAGAGCAAACAGCAAAGCTCAGTGTGGAAATCTCCTTCATCACCAGCCCCCAAAAAGCAAAAGTGGTTGCTTCTGCTGGGAAAGTTATGGTCATCTCATTCATTGATATTCATGGAATGGTTTAACAGCATGTTGCACCTGCACACACATCAGTAGCTGAAGAATACTACTGGGATGTTCTGAAAACATTGGAAGTACATATCAGGCGCAAAAGACCACATTTCCGTGAAGCAGGCTGGATGAGGCACCACGATAATGCGCGGCCGCATATTGCCAAAGTTGTTGCTGAATATCTTGCAAAAGTCAACGTGAAGTGCATCTCTCACCCTAACTATAGTCCAGATTTAGCCCCATGTGACCTTTTCCTATTCCCTAACTTGAAGAAACACCTTCGTAGGAGGCATTATCCATCATCAGAAGAAGTGATGAAGGCTGCGGAGGCGATTTTCAAAGATCTCGCAAAAAATTGTTTCCAGTATGTCTTTGAAGACTGGCAGAAACGCTGGGACAAGTGTATCGCATGCAGGGGAGACTATTTTGAGAAGGACCATCAAAATTATGAGAATGAATAAAGGTACGTTGTCCAAAAAAAATGTGATCATTCTTTATTTTACAGCCCTTGTATGTTGCACGTGTGCTACCTGTAGGGACACAGTTTCCCTGGTATTACTATGAAAGCTCCTCTACCAAATATAGTTAAAAAGAAACAAGAGCTACAAATTACATAGAAAATGAAGCTAGTTACAGTGAAGTAATAAATATTACACAAATATAAATATTTGTTAATGAATCTCCACTTATCTTAAGAAGTTGATGTTAATACTTCTTTCTAAGATCGATTTCAAAGGCACATCGCATAAGTCTTTTGCTCATTACATTCATTGTTTGTAATAAACTAAATGTGATCTGTATTCGAAATCGATCTTAGAAGTATTAACACCAACTTCTTAACATAAGTGGAGATTCATTAACAAATATTTATTTTTGTGTAAGAGTTACGAAATTTATTATCAGATAGTGATATAAATATATTTCTTATTATTGAAACATTGCTAAAACCAGGAAACAAATTTAGGATTTCTACTTATAAAACAATACGATTTGATAGGGACAAACCTGGTGATGACGTGTTAATAGGCTATAAAGGATATATGATTCTTTCAAATTATTGTTTAATAGAAAACCCCCGAACAGACAACGATTCAATTTGGTGATCTAAACATTTTTAATGTCTTTAAAATTTCTTACTTTTTTGTTAGCAATACTTTTGAAACAATATACTCATGTTAAACAACAAAGAAAAAACTTTAATTTGTGGAGATTTTAATTAGAGTAATTCTGTTATTCAGGAGCTTTTTTACTCCCGTTTTTAATATATGTGCAACCGCAAGCGGTGACACTGATGAAACGTGAAATGAAGATGGAACACCGGTGGAATGAGATGGTGGGGAAACCGGAGCACCTGGAGAAATCTCACCCTTACGCCGATTGGTAGCCTGGGATCGAACTTTGGTGAGAGCCACGAGAGAGAGAGAGAGGGGGGGGGGCTTTGGTGCAGCCAATCTAGGAAGTGATCACTTTCCAAAATTTATTAAATTTATTATAACGAAAATAAACTGTTCTGGCTAAAATAAGCCATATATACCTATTGGCAGTTGATATTCCTTACATTTTTAACAATCTGCAAGTTTTAAAACAATGGAGCTTGTAAACATGGCAACAATCGGAACGCGAAATAATGGGTTTCTAAATTGACAGGCTTGCAGCAACAATCGCTAAGCCGCAACAAACAAAACAGTTGGAGTAACAACTTTGCCTTCAAGATAAGGATTCAGCTCATATTTCAAGATAACGATCATTTGAATGCTTGGGTGGATTGAGAGAAGCCAGACACAATGTCTAAAAATTATTTTTAAAAATTAAATGCATTTACAGCTTATAGAAAAAATATACATCTTCAAAGAAAGGCGTCTATCTATGTTCAGAAGAAGAGTTTTTAATAATACTACAAAAATGTCCTTGTCTACAAATATTCTATTTGAAAAGGCGGATCACTGGTTTTAAATGCACAAAATGTATTAATTATTTATAAATTATTATATTTTATACAGAACTTTATATTAATAATTATTCCACGCTTATTATTAAAGAAAATTAATAATTATATATCTTTAATAGGGCAAAATAAAATAATCTTATAAAATAACATTTTACTAAATATTATATTAATTAAATATATATTAAATTTATTTAATAAAATAAACATAAAATGACATTTTAAAATATTGTACTTTAAGATTCAAAACTAAATATAATAAAATGTTTTAAATTCTTAAAAGGAATCATCGGGACTCCTTTGGTGCATATTGCTTGTTAGGTTGACAAATTGTATTTTTGTAGACATCTTAAAACAGAATTTCAATAACCTTAACTCAATAGTAGCCAAATTAAAAACTGTTTTCACAATCCAGGCATATTAAATATATCAAAACGATAATCATGATGAAAAAGCGACTTCCCTGTAAACTATTTTAACAAATTTTTCTCCTCCAACTCTAAGTTATTTTAGACGGAAAATGAAAATATATTCAAATGAGTCATGGGGCCATAGAGCTTAGGGTAAACTGACATTCATGTTTCAGGACAAATGCAAAACTCAAAATGTTAAATAAAAAAAGACGATGAATGAAATAATGTTCAAATGAGTCCAAGGCACATAAAGCTTTCGGGTTAAGATAACACCCCTGACATTAAGTTATATCTGATGATAAATCAAATGTTGTTCAAATCAGTCCAAGTTACATCGAGCCTAGAATTACCTGACATTCATCTTTCAGGATAAAGAAAAACCTCCAACGTTAAGTCATATCGGACGATGATTGAGATTATGCTCAAATGAGTTCAGGATACATGTGGTTAAGAGTTACTTGACATTTGTTTTCAGCATAAACCAGGATGCATAGAGCTTAGAGTCAGCGGACATTCATGTTTCAGGTTAAGGGAAACTTGCAACGTTAAGTGATATCCAAGAAGACAAAAATGATGTTCAAATGAGCCCACGGCACATAGAGTTTAGAGCTAGCAATCATTCATCATTCAGGAAAAAGTAAAACCTCAAACGTAAAGTCGTTTTAGATGATCGATGAAATAATGTTTAAATGAGTCCAGGATACATTGAGCTTAGAGTGACCGGACATTCATTTCTAAAGATAAGGAAACACCGCCAAATTTAAGTCATATTGGACGCTGAATAAATAGATGTTCATATGAGTCCAGGATACATTGGACTTAGAGTTACCTGACTTTCGTTTTTCAGCATAAGGGAAAACCTCTAGCGTTAAGTCATATGCGACGATGAATGAAATGATGTTCAAATGAGTCCAGGATACATGGAGCTTAGAATTACCTGACATTCAACTTTCAGCATAAGGGAAAACCTTCAACGTGAAGTCAAATCGGAGCATGAATGAAATGACGTTCAAATGAACCCAGGGTTCATAGAGCTCACAGTTAGCATATATTCATCATTTAGCTTAAGGGAACAACTCCAACTTTAAGTCGTTTCGGATGATAATTAAAATTATGTTCAAGTGAGTCCAGGGTACATAGAACTTAGACTTACCAGATATTCATCATTCAGTATAAGTGCGAACCTGGAACGTTGTCATATCGACGATGAAGGAATGATATTCTAATGGGTCCAGGATACATAGAGTTTAGATTTACATGGCATTTGTCTTTCAGGATTAGGTACAACTTCTAACGTTAGGTCATATCTTTCAGGTAAAAGGAAAACTTCCACCGTCAAGTCATATCGGATTACGAATGAAATGATGTTCAAATGAATCCAAGATACATGGAGCTTAGAATCACCTGACATTCATCTTTATCAGAATAAGAGACAACCAGCAACGGTAAGCCACGTCGGACAATAAATCAATAATATTGATGTGAGTCTAGGATACACAGATCTTAGAGTCATCAGACATTCATTTTTTCAGGTCAAAGGAAGCCTGCGACGTTAAGTGATATAGGAGGAACAAAGTAATGAGGTTCAAATTAATCCAGACTCCATAGAGCTGAGAGTTACCAGACATTCAACTTTCAGCGTAAGGGAAAACCTCCAACCTTACTTCATATCGGACAATGAATGTAATGATGGTTAAGTGAGCCCAGGGTCCTTAGAGCTTGGTGCTACCATACATTTATCTTTCAGGATAATTAAGAACACTTAAAAAGCCTTATCCAGTTAACTCAGCCCCATCGAGTTTCGAAATCAGGACCTCTTGAATGTGAGGCAGATAGACTACCACCACGCAACAGGGGTAGGCACATGTTCCATGTAAGATGTAGTTTGGAGTGTCAGGATTTTTTTAAAACTTCCTGTCGTATCTTTGAAGGATGCTGTACTTAAATTCAGGTTTGACAGTTTTAAGGAGTAAATGGAGAAAAGTAAGTGGAATATTGTATGTGTATTTAAAACAATGCTTTTGTCCAAGTTAAAATTGAAAACATTTTCTCTAAAAAACGTATAGGTTGTATTTGGAGACCTTGCCATTACGAATTTTATTTTTATCTTGGAGAATTTAAATAGTGTATTTTTTCTATTTCTTTAAAATTGCTATTAAAAGCATGGAGTTTAAATTTCAATAATGTGCTATACCTAAAGGGTAAGGACCAATTTAGAATCTATTTTTGGCTTTGAAATTGTAGATATTAAAAAACTAATTGCACAGAATGAGAACATAAATTTAAGTAAAATAATGATAAAAGCTCAAATACCGAATTACCAAATTTCACCTGGAAACTTTAAGCCTTATATGTGATGCTACAAATCCATTTCCTTGAAACTTTTGCAGCAATAAACACAGTACTCATTACTTTCCTGCATTCAACATTTTGAAAAGAAACATTTCTATTTTGGCTAATGAAATTAAGAGTAGCTGTTGTTAGAACATTAAAATATACCTACACATTTTCTACTGTTTGTCTACTTAATAAATAATGAACAATTCAGCTAAAGACTACATTTATTTACTGAAGTGAGATATTCTAGAATAGTTGACTCTTTTATATACTAAATTTTTGGTACGAAAGGCTTGCTTTCATTTATAATAATTTGTAGCAAAATCTGTGAGTAAAAACTTTTTTGGTATGATTGCTAGTATTTATTTACAGTTATCTGAAACTAAATTCCTATTAAAAAGCTAAAGTCCACCTTTTTCTAATTTTGAACATGTTAATTGCTATTTTTGCTATCTCTTAATTTATAACATTTTCAACAACAAATATTCAGCTGTAATCAATAAACCCATGAAAGGTTGACCTTAAATAACTTAGAATATATTTTTTTAAATCACAATTTAGAATTTTTCTTTACTAATGTAACAGATTGTACTGTTGGACACTCTAATACAAGAACGGCGGATGTTTTAACAATGCGATCACAGTGTTGTAGAGTCGACACCTTTGTCGCTTTGTTTCTTTATTGTTTCTGGAGGACAAGAATAGAATCTAAAAAGAGCAAAGCCGGCATTATTGCATCTGCGACATATTAAATATAAAATCAATACCTGCACTGAAAATGTCAACCCTCAAAGATAAAATTTAATGAAATTGAGTATTAATAATACTGTCCTGCGAAATAAAATTTTTGTTCCACGGTTTTGAGATATGAAAAGTAATCTTAACTAATTTCGATTTGCTAAATTAAATGGTCTTTCCATTTTACTCTATCACGTAAAGTTTTCTCATAAATCACAAAATTAATTTTAAAAAACTGTTGTTGGTGTAAACACGAGTGAATTACGTATAAAATAAATACAGAACGCAAAATTAGTGATATGCGAGGTTACATTTAATAAAATGGATATGCTAAATTGAATGATCTGGCCATTTCTATCACTTAAGCGTAGTCGGAACAGCCTATCTAACCAATGTTAAGATGAGCTTTCTGGTGTGCTTAGTTATTTGAAACCTTTACTTGTTATTTTACAACAACTTCGCAATTCATTAAACATAATAAACTTATTTTGGAGTCTTAATAAAGGATATGTAATTTTTTAAATGAATGTCTTAAATGTACTTCCAAAACTTTCCAAATTTATACTTAAAAAATTAAATTTTTACATAACTTGCTACAACTACCTTTAAAAAGCAGTTTAAGTATTGCCTTTAATCCCAGAAAAAAAGTAGACTTGTAGCTGCAGTAGTTTTATAGATGAGCGCACCCAAATTTTACAAAAAATAACACAAAAAACAACATTCAAGTTTTGCTATGTTGGAACTACACATCAGAATTTCCCCAGATTGATATTCTGCATCTTTATCATCATCAGCACCCTCCCTCTATCGTTTTTCACTCCTTCTCTTCTTAGAAAATACTGCAATTATGGAGAATTATGAATTAGGGTGTGGCTTATGCCCAAATTAGGATATAGACTGAAATGTATAGAATGTGCTGTGTGTTTTATGTGATTTTGCATAAGCAATAACTATTCGATGACTTTTTTTTAATTAACACTGCATGCTCCGTTACATCGTAACACTACATGCATTCCTTAAACTTATTACGAGTTGTAGTAATTACAGTTTTTACAAGTGTTACAAATTATCATTATATGATACATTTTTTTGGTTTTGCTTTTACATTTTTTCAAAGTCTATTTTGTTTATGAATTTTAAAAATTGTTTTTGTTAGTGTTTGATTAGATCACTGTTTGTTGCCGGCCACTGTGGCGCATGCCTGCAGGGCGTCGTCAGCTTCCAGCGAGAGCCTGCTTTGTCATTGTGGTGGCTGCCTTCGAGCTGAGAGGAGCTAGCTCCTGGTCTTGCTGTATACTCCAGCTTCAGGTAAGTTCCTTCCATCAAACTTTATTAAGTTAATTAATTTTAAAGCTACAGCTCTCATTGTTAACCCTTCTTTCATTTCTGCATTTCTCTTCTAATGCAATTAATAGATTAGATTAATATTTCCCAAAGTGATGCTTTCAGTAACCATGTTGGCATGTAGAAACACTAACATCTTGCTCATTTTGTAAGATAATTGTGTCGATGTTTCGTTTTTCCATTAACATTGCAATTCAGTAATAAGATTTCAGTGAAGATACAGATTTTGAGATTCCCTCAATTATAAAAAAAACACTTCTAGAAAAAGTTAAGCGTGGGCGTACGTATTTGTGTTACAAGATTTTCATAAAATACCTCCACTCCCTTTGCATGGATGAATTTTCGAAAATTTAGATTTTTCCAAAACCGCTCTTTATAATTTTTATTAAAATATCAAATAATTTAAGATATTTTTATGACAAATGAAATGTATATCTAAGAATGTGTTCATAGTATCTCTACACTCCGGGTGAATTTTGCAAAAGTGATAGAGGAAATGTTACTGCACAAAAAATATAAATCTCGTTAAAACACGCATATTTTTTTTGTTTTGAGTGAGTCATTTCAGAGACGCTTATTTTTATTTGAATTTTTCAATACTTATACTTTTCTCAAGTGGGAAGTCGTCATTCCGCGTTTCTCTCTTGGTCATTCTAAGAGATTGGAATTTCAACCATCACATAGTTAGTAGCTCTTAAAAGATGTAACGATCCTTAAAGCGTACGATATTCCTTTATTCCCCCTGTATCCACAAGACAATTAACAATAATGTAATTTCTGAAAAAGTTAATCTCGTTTAACAAGAAGTAGGTGAGATGCGCGCAGTACCGCACATCTAAGCGTTTTTCAAAATTTAAATGCTTATTGGAAATTAAGTGCATTCTGGAACAAATACGATAAATATATAGGGATTTTATAGGTCATCAAAATGCATTTTTACACATTTTTATAATAAAGTAATTTTTTTAACATTGAGATGCATTTTCCGATCATTTTCTTTCTTTTTTACGAATTTATTGGGCGTTTTCATTTGTAGTTCACATTTGCGAGGCCCGAGTTCGATTCCCGTGGCACACCTGACCCTGACCCCTAACCCTGGGCGTTTTGAGAGGTTCTAAAATAATCTGTGATTAAAAGTTCATATCGTGTAAGCCGATATCTTGTCAGAAGAAAACTTCAGAACTGATATTTTTGAACAGGATTTAACAAGCAGTGACATAGTGTTGTTCAAATATGCACCTATAACATCTGTGGAAGTGGAGAGAAGTTTCTCAAAGTATAAAACAGTTTTAGCTGACAACCGCCCTTCCTTTACTTTTGATAACTTGAAGATGACCATGGTGGTGTACTGCAACGCTAAGTAAGGTATATTTTGGCTAATGGGCACTGTAGCTTATTTTTTCTTGTTTTATAAAATTGAAAATGACCTGATGAATTTTTAATTTATTTATTATTTAGTAGCAATAATTGCATTATTTACTAGGAAGGTTAATCTTAAAATGTGGTTAATCGAACCTATATTCATTAATTGTTTGTGACAGTTATTAATTTATTAATATGAAAGAAATTGTTCATTTTTGTTAGGTCATTTTCTTACATTTTATGTGCATTAGTTTATTTTAAGGACATTTTATAGCTTATTTTTATAGAATTTTTAGGTCAACAACTTCCGGGCTCTACTAATAACGTAGGGAAACAGCATTCATGAACGCGAGTCATGTTGACTGCTGAAACCTAAAGTAAATATTAGTGATAACTGCGCATCTCAGGGTTTCCCAGTACCGTCCAGACGTAAATAAATTCAGATTTCTAAATAAACGAAGAGGAACTGCATAATAAATCACAAGATAATTATTCTTATCATAAATATTGTATTTTTTAGATAAAAACAGAACACGGTAACACGATAATATATTTTTCATAGCGTTCTTTCGAGAGTATCACAACAAAATAAAAATGTCTTAGAACGAATTAAACATTTTTTAAACACAGTCAACATTTTTTTAAATTACCTCCTCCAACGTTAAGTCATATCGTTCGGTGAATGGAATGGGTGAAATGTTGCTCAAATGAGTCCAGGGTCCATGGAGCTTAGAGTTACCCGACATTCGTCTTGAAGGCTAAGGGAAAACCCCAGATAAAACCTTATCCAGGTAACTTACCCTGACCGAGATTCGAACTCGTGACCTCTTGAACGTGAGGCAGACATGCTACCTACCATCTACGCTACCGAGGCGGGCTGATCACATCTATAAAAATTAATGTTCTCTTGCCCTATACATTCAATATGTCCAATCCTTGTACGATACACACTGAACCCAAACCTCGTCTGTGATTTCTAAGCAAATGATACACTCTGTTAGAACACTTCAATCAACACTGGTTTTGGTTTCAAAATTTAATTTTCTTTTAGTCTACTAAGGCTCTTCACTATTTCCAATTTCTTTTGGCACAGACCTGGAGCAGAGACGTATTTAAGGACGTATTTAATTCCGATATATTATAATTTGTTGATTAGAATTCCCAGATACTTACTTAAAGGTATGTAATATTTAACTTCTAAGTTCCTATTCCCTTTTTCATTCAAGGATAACTATTACTTCAAATGCACCAATCAGTTGTTCGCTTTTTAAATATCTGATTACTGCTTATATCACTTTATCCTAGGTACAAGAACAAAAATTGTGCAATGTGCAAGTCCTTTCTGCAGACTTTATCCAAAGAAACAAGACAAAAAAAAACTTTTCTAAGAACAATTTGTACAAGCTTGGGTGGGGAAAGTCACGTGAATATAATGTATTATATGTTTTTTTATGTTTTACTAACATGATAAAAACACATCCTTGATTAATTATTTATTAAAAGCCAAGAATTCAACGTAGATTTTTTTTTTTCAACGTAGAGTTAGAGGTAGGTTCTGCATTTATAGATACAAGAATAGTTTAAAGAATAGTTTGTTCCAGAGTAGAGAAAGTCATGTGAGTGCAACACATTGTTTCATCTTGTGCCATGTTATTGTGTCCTTAGCATAAAAATTATTTCTCCAAACTGAAAATTATAAAACATTTATATAGTATTTGGTATTATATGCATGAAAATATATGAATGTGCAATGCGTTTAAAAGGAATAATTTTGAAATGTACTTTTTTCTTAGGCTTATGCAATAGATGACTCATTTTTTCAGGAGTGGCTTTGACACGTACGCACTGGTAATGCGATCACGTTTTTATTACATCCATGGATATCAAATAACTGATAGTGAATAATAGAAATGGTTTAAAACAATGCTCTGTTATATGATGTAACTTTACCTTACCGATAATACTGTCTTTATTTCCTTGCAAAACACCTGACAATAAAACACCACCTGCATTGACAACGTGGAACTTGTCACGTCCGTCAGTCTTTAAAGTTCAGCCGAGATTTTACTTCAATATCGAGTCATCATAACATTTACAGGTACATTACAGAATTACATTAAAATTACAGAATTACAGAATTAAAAGATTCCACTCGCCCGAACTTAATCCACCAAAACTTTTTTTTCTTTTCTGATTAGTGATTATCGCCACATAACTCATGGAAAACTAATTAAATATATTTGACTTCACATCTAAAAAAACATTTATTTTTTGTGAAAATATTCATTTAATTTTTACGCGGTTAACCGTCATTTTTATTACGTATATTTACGTGTAGATCAGGAGCAGTCCTTTTTTGTATAGAGTTTAATATCTACTTTTCTGTCCCATAGTTTTAAAAGTCCTAAATAGACCCATTTTGAAAATACTGCACAGTGTGCCACGCCCCTATTAGCCATTTCTCTCCTTGGCTGTAACATTATTGAATATATTCCAGAGCACATCCTTATTAGCAAAGAAAGTCCTTGTTTTTACTATTAATATAAATCTGTACGTTGATATTAGTTCTTCCATAATTTATTTAGTATGTTTTGAGTTACTAATGCTGTTATTTGGTGTAAGAATTTGGCATGGGAACCAGTATAAACAGTTTAAGTAATCCGATTACATAATTAAAGAGTTACAACCCCTAAAATGGAAAAAGTGTAGTAACATATGACAATATATTGACTTCGTCAAACCTAACCTCAAACATTGGCAATGAATGTGAAATGAAAATTGGTTCTTCAAGCAAAAACATTGGTTTCTTCATTATGTAATGGCAGTGATGAAAATTTAACTAAAGTAAATAATGATATTAGATCAACAAGTTCTCACTTAGTAGATTTAGAAACTTTGTACAGTGTAAATTTTGTGAAAATGAAAATTGTTGTCGTATCAAAGGACACCAAGAAACGAAATGGATTATTAGCTACATTATCACTCAGTTGCCAAAAGTGTAATAAAGAATATACATAGCAAAACTGTTTTTCCCCGTTTTATTCTTTTTAAACTTTGGGTGCGCTCATCTATAAAACTCCTGCATCTACAAGACTACATTTTTTCTGGCTTAAAGCAATAGTTAAACTGTTTTAAAGGTACTTGTAGAAAGATATCTGAATATTTTGAAATTTAAAAAAAAAAATCTTGAATATTTTTAGAATTAAATTTGAGACATTTACTTAAAAAATCACATATCCTTTATTAAAACTCCAAAATAAGATCTATTATCTCTAATAAGTTGTGGAAGTGTTGTAAAATAACTATAATTATCCTTTTATAATTATAATTATAATTATCCTTTTCAGGGTCTATATTTAAATTCTAGAGGCAACCGGAAGGTTCCATTAATTTCTGACAGAATTAAGGACAAAAGTCCTGCTGTCGCAAGTAGAACGTCCGTTTAGGTTAAATATGCTCCTTAAACTATACAATTCCAGAAACTTACGGCAAATTGAAATAATCAACCCGAATAGCCTGGTATCATTTATTTACCACTAGCAGGACTGCACCCGGCATTTTGACAGATGCGCTGCTTTAGAAGACTTATTTCTTGCTTATATTTCTTTCTACACTTCCCATGTTCTACGACTTTTAATAAATACTTATGAAAAACACGTGCACAAAGAATTAAGATCGACGTCGTCGATCAAATGTCTCGACTGTACACAGTGAAATATGGATGCAGAAGGTAGCCTATGCATGTTTTTTTTTTTCAATGTGTTAGCCTTGGAAGCTATTAATGCATGGGTACTCTATAAGGAAGTAACAGGTGAAAAAGTAAGCAGACGTCAGTTCATATAAAACTTAGCAGCAAGAGTTTGTGGACCATGTTTAGGCAACGCTGATTACACGTGTGTTAGGTGCTACGATGGAGCAGGTGGCTTTGAATGAGCGAAATCAGGTTTATAAGTGTTCTTTATACTATATACTATGGTATTCAACATTTTATGTTGAAACACATGTGTTTGCTAAGGGAAGTTGTCCATTTTACATTTGGTTATCGCATATATTGGATTAATTTTTAGACTCAAAATGTTCATTTTACTATGTAATTGTTCAAACAAAACTAAAATTATATACTGGTAAACTTTATTAATAATATTAAATAAACTGGTATGCATTAAAATTTGTTTACCATTTTAAAAAGGGCAAATCTGCACCGTCAAAATGGCGGGTTGGTCCTTCTCGGTAGACCATACTTGCCGTCCTTCTAGTGTTCATTCAAGTAAAAATACTCCCAACTGTAAGAACATATTTCACACCTGCAAAATGAACAACCAGTTAAACAAGCTTCTCATCCACCCACCTGTGTCTCTAGGCTTTTTGAAGATTGTGCAGCAGAATACCACCAGTGCTCCATTTACACAGATGGCTCTAGGATAGCTGAAGGACCATATAAAAATGCTAAAGTAATATGTGCATTTGTAGTATTTTCTCGCACCATAGAATGCCATTCTTCCATGTTCAAACTTGCTAAGGAGTGTTCAGTCTTTCAAACTGAATTATTAGTAATTCGTGAAGAGTGAAATGGTACACAAGTTACAATGTAACGCTCGCCTTTACAGTATCTGGGCTGAAATAAGGAATCAATTATGAAGCGGTCCTCATCTGTGTAGGTATTTCATGAGTCAGAGGGCGCGTGGGGATTGCCGGAAATGCACGCGTAGATGAGCTTGCAAAGAGAGCTGCGACTTCAGATCTTCCAGAGACTTACACTCCATGCCCTATTTCTTATGTGAGGCAAACATTAAATGAGATTGACATCAATGACTGGAATAAATACTGGTTAAAAAGTGATTGTGGTGCTTTGACTAAGGATTTATATTTCTCAACAGTTTCTGACAGACATAAATGTAAATTCGTTAATCCTAACTATGTTCTCACTCAATTCTTACCTGGACATGGCAAATTTTCAGCTTACTTATTTCAATTCAAAATCAAATCTACATCTGATTGTATTTGTGGAACTCATCTTCAAGATGTCCCTCACATTTTATTTGATTGCCCATTTTTCTGTTTTGCAAGATACGAACTTGAATTATTGCTTCAATCCTTAGGTTACACTTTTTCAAAACCACTTACACATATTTTGATGAATTACAAAACTTATCAATATTTCATGACTTTCTTAAACAAAATATTTCTTAAGCTAAATGATTCATCTTGATGTTTACTGTTTGTCAGCTTGATATTGAATTTTGTTATGTTTTTGTAAATTGTATTATATTCATAAATTTGTAAACTATGTTCCTAATATACCTTTGGGTAAAATAGGAATAAAAAATAGGGTATTAAACGAATGAACACTAACAATAGCGATGATACAATTGGGTTCCCAAATTGTGAGTGAAAAATACAGACTTACAGGTGATACATTAGTGATATTAGGAAAGGAAGTTTAAACTTTCATGGAAATTTTAATCGATTAACTTCAAATAGACTCACAAAACAAATTATCGAGTTTTACGAAAATAGAAGTAAAGCGCAGGTGGACATGAAATGGATTGGTGAAGTAAAAAATGGTTGAACATTGGTAGGAATCACTCAAGACGATATCCTAGACAGGGACGTCTTTAGAATGAGGGTACATAAGTGGCAAGTTGACCAAGAAGACAAACCAAAGAAAAAGACTGGAACAATGTGTGGAAAGGTAGAGTCAGACTGAAAAATTCAATGCCATAGCCGGGATTTGAACCACGGATCTTCTGGTTTCCGTCCAGCCGCTCTAACCATTAAGCTACTATGGCCAACGTGCCGAAATGGCATTAAATTCTCCTACTGACTCGTGTTTTTTCCAGTAAACCACTTAGGAGTTCTCATAAACACATGAGTAGGGAGCGGATTTATAGGCACTAAAAATGTGTGAAAGATACAGGTAAAAAGGCACAAAATTGGCTAAAAAGGGACTAAAAATTTACGAAGTAAACAAATAGAAATACACAATTTTAGTCAAATGGCTCCTGAAATGCACTATAACAAAATGACAATCATCGCAGCATATGCTGCAACAAATTCGCTAAACACATACTATTTTGTGGTTCCCTAGGCGAAATAGTTCTACATTTATTCCAAATACATATAAATCCACTTCACTAAGTAAGAACCATAATGTGCAGAAAGGTGTGAAGTAAATAACTATGTCAAAAAACAAAAGCATGCATTTGGGAAGCCTTAAAGGTGAAAATTTAAATATCTGAAGCTTTTGTTACATTTGTTTCAAATTTATACTATTTATTTTTGTGATGAATCAAGAATGGAATAATACCAAGTTTCAACTTTCTAGTTACGATAGTTTCTGAGGAATTAACAGTTTATGTCTAATTTACAGGCGATATTTAAAATGCCCTACATATTGTAATTTTAAAAATTAATGCTTGGGGTATAAGTTTCTGCAACCATTTTAAGCTATTAATGACCTGTACCTATGTGAAATATTTCTCTTCGCCATATCAACGAAGGGAAAAAATAATCATAACCTATATAAAATTTTTTATTTTTCTAAGCGTTTTCAGTAAGAAGTAAGCATTACAATCCTTTTCAATACAAATAACAAAAACACAACAAATGTAAATGGATACACTTAATATGCAGTTGCCCTTACAGACATGTTTAGAATTTCATGCAGATTAATAAAAAACTGCATCCTGTGGAACATTTTGAAGTTAGGAAAATGTAGAAAATATGGAATATGACAAATCTGAGGTTAAAATTACGTAATAGCAGCTACGATACAGCTGTAGTGTTATTTAAGTAGTCATGTGACGTTTTCTGTACTGCCGCTAGAGAAAAAAGAAACTTTATATTACTGAAGTATGTATATATTAATTTTAAGACAAAAAATTAAATTTGGTATTGTAAGTTTTGGGCTAATTTGCACAGATGTGTCTTCTTAATAAACCCTCTTTTGTGTATCCAATGTGCCGCAGTAAGAAATTTCTCTTCCCAGAAAACTTCACGTTGAAACCAACAAATCCAAAAGTTGTTGGCACAAATTACAAACAGAAGAAATTGGCTAAAAAGGCAGTTTTAGGCACTAATAAGCAGAATAGACACAAACGTATGAAATAGGCATTTATAGGCACTACAAAACTAAGAAATTAGACTAATAATTGTAGGAAACGGCTTATAACTTAAAAGCCTACGTTTCTGAATAAAGGAATAAAATAGGAAAATAGGGCAAAATCCGCCCCCTGATAATCAGCAACTGTAGCTCCAGTTGTCATTTTGCTAGAATAAACAGACATGTTCCATTTAAAAAAGCGCAACTTGGTGTTGGTAGTGTTATTTGTTTACCTTTATGAATTGTGCATACCCTCTCATTGTGTGAGCCCCTGACATATGTATAGTCCTGGACATTTAGAATTTTCATACCTTGTTACATTTCAGAGATATTTGAGGTCGCAGAGTTAGGTGGCACACCCTGTATTTGTAAATTCAGATAGAATTATTTTACACTGCCCCTTCAATAATTAATGACCTGTGAGATCCTGACATATAAGTTCTGTGGTTTAATAAGATAAATTTAAAATTCAAACCTAAATATACATATCGGAAATATAGGGAAATAAACAAAAATACTCAAAGCGAGTTTAGGACAAACCCTTAAGTTAAACCATGGAAACAGACCTACGAAACTATTGGGACAAACAACAAATATATATTGCTTGGCTGCTTCAATACTCACTTTAATATTTCTTCCCAATTTAAGTGCTAAACAGTATCTAACTTCAAAGGAGACAACGTCTGACTCAGTTCAGGAATAAGAACCTCAAGCAGGCGTAAAAGAGAACGACATCCACAAATAAAAATCAGTATTAATTAGATTTAAAACACTATCACAAAAATTTGTAAATATACATGTTCTAGCCTTTTTTCCACAGGAGAGTGATTTTGAACCTTATATAATTATCCCTGCCTTGTTTTTCATTTTGCCTGTGTATAATGTATCTTTTATGTTCAATATTCAGGTATATATGCTGTTTTCTCTGACATGTTCAATGTTCACAGGCCTTTGTAGCTACTAGTGAACTCATTGCACGCATATCAATCTAATCTAACTTTATTTATATCTACTTTCCCACCTACCTACTTCAGTACCTGCCTGCCCGCTTACCTACCTCCCTACCAGCCTGCCTGATGCCTAACCATGTACCTCACAACCTTCCTCCCAGCCTGCCTCCTAGGCATCTACCTCCCTGCTACATACCTATCTACATCCCTATCTACCTGCCTGCAGCCTACCCACCTCCCCTCCCTGTAGGCTACGTACCTGCCCTCCTGCCTGTCGGCTGCCTACCTATCTATCTCCCTAGGTGCCTGCCGCCTACCACCACACTTCCCTTCCGGCCTGCTGCTTACCTCGCTAACCCCCTAACTGCCTGCTGCCATCCTAGCCACCTCCATAACCATCAGCTGCGTACCTACCTACCTCCCTGCCGGCCAGCTACCTACCTCCCTGCCGGCCAGCTGTCTACCTCCCTACCTCGCTAACTGCCTGCTGTCTACCTACCTACCTTCGTTACTGTCAACTGCCTACACACCTACCTACCTGTCTGCTACCTACCTATATCCCTTACTGCCTTCTGCCTATCTACCTACCTCCCTACGTGCCTGCTGCCTACCTCCCTAACTGCCTGCTACCTACCTTCCTAACTGCCTGATTACTTAGCTACCTAAGTAACTGCACAACTGTCTGCCTTCCTACCTCCGTGCCTGCCTACCTACATACTTACCTAGGTAGCTGACAGCCCACCTACCTAAGTACCCGCCCACCAACCTAAGTACCCACCTACCTACCTAAGTACCCGCCTGCTTATCTACCTACATCCCTACATAAGTACCTGCCCGCGTAACTTGCTATCTGCCTACCTACCCGCCTGATTATTTTTCTACCTAACTACCGGCCTCCTTTTCTTCCTACAACTGCATCTACACACCTACCTGCATACCTCAAATCCTACATGCCTGCCCCCTGGCTACCCGCTTACCTATCTGCCTACTTCGCTAAGTGCCCGGCCACCTGCCTAGCTACCTCGCTAACTAATCCCCACCCGCCTGCCTATCTCCCTACCTGGAGCTACCTACCGCGCTACTCCCGCTCTGCTGCCTACCTAACTGCCTACCGACATGTAATTTGTGGTCTAAAGGATAGCATCTATACAGCCTTCTAAAGCATGTTCGTTTTGGACACTTTAAAATTTTAGTTTTATGTTTAACCAAAGCATATCCTTCTTCGCTTTCCAGTATTAACAATTTACGTGTTTTCTTGTACATCATTTTATCTTGATGTAGATTTTTTAAATCATAAGAAGGTTCACTGTTGCATGCGTATTCCAAGTTATTCTTAGTTAATCTTAGGGAAATTCAAGGAAAACCTTTTATGTGATTTTTGTTTTGTTTATTTTTCTTCAGATATGTCGAACAAAAGTAAACTGCAGCTCGTGTCTGTGAGGTACACAAAGGGAGGCAAATTGGTATCTTTTGCTACAATTAACCGAATTTCTGGTCTTGAAGAAGGTGATTCTGCTTCCAGATGTTTTCCTTTTTCTTTCGGATCAGACGCTTTTAATTCTGGAAGTGATCCTTTTTCTTTTGGAAATGGTTCTTTTTCATTTGGAAATGCTCCCCTTAATAACGGAACAGGTCCTGCTACTGCTGGTGAAGGTCCTAATAATTCCGTCCTAGCTCCTTCAACAGCCGGCGTGGTTCCTTCTACTTCCGGCCCAGGTCGTAATTTCAGCGCAGGTCCTTCATATTCTGGAGGTGCTTCAACTTCTAAAGTTTCTTCAACTTCAGAAGATTCTTCAACTTCAGGAGATTCTTCAGCTGCCGGTGGTCCTTCAACTTACCGGAAGAGATCTTCAAAGTCTAGACGATCCCGGCGACAAAGCAAACGCTGCAGGTTGTGCGCTGCCAAGAAAAGAGGTAAGGACAATAAAAATTCTTATTCCTGTTACCATATTCGCTCATCTAGTTCTGCTAAATACACTCTCAACATTGAGTACTACCACCTAGAGAGCCTTAGAGAATGTATGCAAAATTACGAGAATAATTTCTAGTCCAAGGGAGGACACGAGTTCAGCGTGTGACGTCGCACCGCTCTGTACTGTTGCGGTCTTAAAATGGTATTTGTCTCCTGTCTTTTCAAACGTGCTAAGCTCGTGTTCAGTGCGAGCTGACGTCACACCGGTACTGCCTGGCCTCCCTTGTTCTACTTGTACGTACCGCTGGAATGACACTTCAAACGCATTGTACTCAAGTTTTAAAGTATCTTAGTAGTATTATTATCATTGCTTCCTTAGTAGAATAGGTTCAAACGGGTCTGTCCTAAAATTCTGGCCATTTGTGCTTGCACAGTAAAATGTTTCAGCAACGCGTTTTACGTTATTCCATAGAAAATTGTTTGCTCTACAAAATTGTGATTAGTTCTTTTTAACTTAGATATTTAGGTATACTTTTTTCAATATCAGTAACATGGGATGTCAAATCGACAACAAAGCATTTTTGACACCTTCTGCTAGACTTAACAGCTTCTGTGGCTTTGCACCTCAATTAAACGCAAAATGTAGGTGTGGAAAATGCTTTACGTTTTCAACTTAACACTCCATTTTATTGACTTGAAAAGAACAAACATTAAATATATAAATACAGTTTTTTGTAGAGAAAATAATTTTTATCGACTAGCATAGAACGGCATTGCTCAAAAAATATTTTGCACGCTCAACTTTGACTCAAAGAAAAAGTAAACGTCAGAACTTATGGGGGAACCTACTACACTTATATGTAAAATTTAACTTTTTCTCTGGGTTTTTTATTTTAATATGTTAGTATCCCTAATTTGAGTGTGCTGAATCAGAATATGAACTTAGTTTTTCTCCATCACGTATCAATTTTTCACAATATAGAAAATAATAAAATATGCATTTTTATACTAGCCTCTATCGAATTTATGTTATATTATTAAATATAAGTTAATAAATCCATAAATGTAAACACAACACTCTTCATAATTGACTAATGTCTCCCATCATCACTTAAATTTGCACATTTGACCAGTTTTTTACATAATGCCTTGGAATGAAATGAACGTTTTGTAGAGTTCCTACTATGGAAAGAATTAGATACATCTCTTTTCAGCGACCAGCAATAATCAGCTGTCATATTCACATTCCACTTTCCTAGTTAGCATCTTTCCATTTCCTTTATGCCCTGGTGAAATCTTTCACCCTGCTCCTCACTGACACAGCCGAGATTCAATACAAATGAGAGTGCAGGAAATGTACTTTCACACTCATATTGTAGCCCAGCTTTCGAAAGTTCTCAAGCTTATTATCTACAATATTTTTTTTGTAATTTGGATCCTTGTAATTTCCCCACAATGTTTTTGATGACACTTTTAAAACCAATCCATGTCTGTTTTTCAGTATCTCTCATTGTTTCTTTAAATAAGGTATCAGAAATCAACTTCGTAATTTGTGGGCCAACAAATACTCCCTCTTTAATGTTAGCATCAGATATTCCAGGGAACTTCTTGCAGATATACTTCTAGCAGTTGCCATCCTTATACAAAGTCTTCACATATCGCTTCATTAAGCCTAATTTTATATGAAAATGTGGTAAAAAATATTTTTGGGGTCCACAAGACATTCATGAATTTACATTTTTCATTCCTGGCACGAGACTGTCTCTCTGCTTCCAATTTTTCTTGTCCAGTGCTTGAACATCAAAGTTGCCACACATATAGCAAAATATATCAGGATTATTTTTACACTTTCTGGAAGACAATTGCTTCACATTCTATTCACAATTACCTATCACAAAAACAGATCCTCACTATTTGAAAAGCAGTTATAGACGGAGCTAAATTTGAACACTACTGTAGAATGCCGGATATAGTAGAGTAATAAATAATTATTTCATCGGCTTATATGATAAATTAACTTCACTGAATGAGTAAATAAACAAATAACGAATGAATAAATGATTTAATAAATAATAATGATGCTAAAATATCATGGCATAAAATTTAGCCATAGCACTGGTTGAGTATTTCTGCATTATGTAAGTCCAACTTTGGTGTTAAGCTTACAGCAGCTTTTTTTCAATTTATTACATTTTGTAATTAATTCTGTTTAGACTCATTTATAGCCTCACTAGCAAAATTATCTACAGTCTGATTTTTAAAAAAAGATACGCGAAGGTCATTAGGTAAGGGACGCGGAGGATAAGAGGTGAAGGTCGTTGCTATGGAAACGTAAACAAAGGTTGCCAGATTGGATACACTGGTGAATCACATACTCCTTAGCTCAGTTATCACTAGCTGTATGCGTGAAGCAGAGTTCGCTTGAGTGTGCAGTTGCGCTGTGTATTGTTAGCCTACTTTGTTAAAACACAATTAAAATACGTTTTTATGGAAGGAAGACGTAGTGGCGGTAGGATTAGAGGTGGACCGAGGAATCATGGCCCAATGCAAAGAGCAGCTTACATTCGGGTTGTTACATTGCATAGCCAAGCTAGAGAATTTGTCTGTTCTCTGAGAGAATTCTTCCAACAGGAAGACGAGAGTTTGCTCCTTATCAATGAACAGCTTATTTCTTTTATCCAAAAGCGACAGTCCCATGTGAGTAATTATGCTTGCACGTAAAAGAATTCCTGTGGGTCAAAATTCCGGCATATCGGCGGCGTTGATATGAGCATGTCAATTTACAAAGTCGTTAATAACAGCACATTGCGGTATTAATGTATATGGAACGAGGAAAGGTTTGAAAAAAACAAGGCGCTTGCACCGAGTTTTTTTAATTCTCGAGATTCCATTATGTGCTTACCACATGTGTGTTGCACATTATTTTTTGGACTATGTGTATTTATATGAATCTGAATTTTAGTAGTGAAATATTAATAAACATAACTGAAGATAAATGTTAGATTTTAGAACGCGAATCGCTTAGGTATATGTGTTTCTGTGGAGAAATACTTACCGCAGTGTGCGGGAGTGTCAACTTACGATGCATAGCAACAATAACGGTAAGTATGGAACATTAGTTACATAGTACAAACAATTATTTAAAAGAACTCACACTGTGAAGACGCTACAACTCAGTGAATGTGTGAACAACTTATTTCTGTTTTTAAAATAGGCTAATACAGATTAACTGTGCATGTTTTTTGTTGAGGTGAAATAACTCGAACCCTTGTTTATTTTTTGAGTGTTGAGAGGATAAAGAAAGGGCAACATTGCAGCACCCACGAGGAGAAACAGATGACCTTCACGTAGCTTTTAAAAATCAGACTGTATTTATTAGATTGGCATAAGGTCTGATCATATCCATAGTTTTATAGAATACGACAACTTGGTAAAAAGTAACAGGTTGTTGACACAGTGAATTCCTCTTTCAGTAGCTTCGTCTTGGTACGGAACGTTATCAAAGTCTCGAACAATAGAGCAACCAAAGGTAATGGCTCATAACGTTGTTATGTGTTTCTTGATAAAGTTACTTTATGACTTGATGCCACATGATGGTGGTGTATCAACGTTCAGATTACACGTGTTTCCTTTGTCATGGACATATTGCCTGGAGAATAATTACAGAAACCAGTACCTTTAAGAAGTATTGGCTTTGGCTGTTGAGACACTTGTCCCACTGTGACACAAGGCAGTGAATGTCAGGCTCATGAAAGTTCCGGGGATGCGATGTGAGGCAGTTCCGCACGAACAGCTGTACGTCGTCGTCCGAGGGGAATCGTTTGCCCCTCAGAGCCTTTTTAAGGAGACCAAAATGGCGTTAAGGGGAGCCAGGACGGCATTCTGGGGTGAAATTTCACAAAATGAGTTATTGCCAAGATAATCTTTCCTGATATTTGTAGAAGCAAATAGCGATATTAATTTTCCTGCCCCATAGTTTTAAAAGTCCTAAATAGAACCATTTTGAAAAGGCTCACAGTGTGCCACGACCCCTATTAGCCATTTATAACTAGGGAGCGAATTGATAGACACTAAAAATGTGTGAAATAGGCAGGCAAAAAGTCACTAAAATAGGCAAAATAGGCACCTAAATAGGCACTAAAATTTTGCTAAGTAAACACTTAGAAATAAACAATTTTAGTACAATGGCTCCTAAAATGCACTATGCATATATGCTGCAACAAATTCGCTAAACACATTCTGCGGTTCCCTAGACGAAATAGTTCTACATTTATTCAAAATTTCATAAAAAGGCTCCACACCAAGTTAAAATAACAGATATTGTCGTATAATTAAAATACATATAAATCCACTTCACTAAGTAAGAACCATAATGTGCAGAAAGGTGTGGAGGAATTAACTATGGCAAAAAACAAAAACATGGGTTTGGGGGGGGGGGGGTTAAGGGTGAAAATTGAAATATCTGAAGCTTTTGTTAGCTTTGTTTCAAATGTATACCATTTATTTTTCTGATCGATTAAGAATGGAATAATACCAAGTTAGAGTTTTCTAGTTACAATAGTTTCTGAGGAATTAACAGTTTATGTTTAAATTACAGGCGATTTTCAAAATGTCCCACATATTGTGATTTTAAAAATTAATACACGTAGTATAAGTTTCTGCACCCATTTTAACCCATTAATGACCTGTATCTATGTGAAATATTTGTCTTCGCCATATCAACGAAGGGAAAAAATAATCATACCTATTTAACAATTTTTATTTTCCTAAGTGTTTTCAGTAAGAAGTAAGCATTATAATCCTTTTCAATACAAATAACAAAAACACAACAAATGGAAATGAGTACACTTAATATGCAGTTGCCCTTACAGACATGTTTAGAATTTCATACAGATTAATAGAAAACTGCATCCTCTTGAACATTTTGAAGTTAGGAAAATGTAGAAAATATGAAATATCACAAATCTGAGGTTAAAATTACGTAATAGCAGCTACGATACAGGTGTAGGATTATTCAAATAGTCATGTGACGTTTTCTGTAGTGCCACTAGAAAAATAACTTTATATTTTTGAAGTAAGTCTATATTAATTTTAAGACAAAAAGATTAAATTTGGAACTGTAAGTTTTGGACCAATTTGCACAGATGTGTCTGCTTAATAAACCCCTTTTTGTATATCCAATGTGCAGCAGTAAGAAATTTCTCTTCCCCGAAAACTTCACATTGAAACCAACAAATGCAAGAGCTGTTGTCACAGATTACAAACAAGAAATTGGCTAAAAAGGCAGTTTTAGGCACTAATAAGCAGAATAGGCACAAACGTATCAAATAGGCATTTATAGGCACTATAAAATTAAGAAATTAGACTTATAATTGTAGGAAACATGCGTACAACTTAAAAGCCTACGTTTCTGAACAAAGGAATAAAATAAGCAAATAGGGCAAAATCCGCCCCCTATTTATAACTGTTCTCTCCTTTGTTGTAAACTTATTGAAGCTATATTCCAGAGCACACCCTTATTAGGAAAGCAAGTCCTTGTTTTGTCTATTAGTATTAATCTGTGCATCTGATGTTAATTCTTCCATGCTTTGTTTATGTATGTTTTGAATTACTAATGCTGTTTTCAAGATGGGAAGAAGCAATAATTTTGGTGTAAGAAATCGGCATGGGAACCAGTACAAACAGTTTAAGTAATCTCGATTACATAATTAAAGAGTTACAGCCCATAAAATGGAAAAAGTATAGTAACACATGGCAATATATTGACTTCGTCAAACCTAACCACAAACATTGGCAATGAATGTGAAATGAAAATTAGTTCTTAAAGGAAAAAAAAAAAAAAAAAAAAAAAGATTTCCTCATTGTGTAATGGCAGTGATGACAATTTAACTAAAGTAAATAATGATATTAGGTCAACAAGTTTTCAGTTAGTACAGTACTTTGTACAGTAAATTTTGTGAGAATGAAAATTGTCAATTCAGAGGATTGGATTATTAGCTACATTATCATTTATAGTTCACTGAATTATGTGGATAATACACTGTCCACCTCCCATCTTGAAACGTTCAAGTCGCTCGTCACTTGTCATTCGTTCTTCGTTTTAAATTTACGTAATACTGAGTTAAAACATGCATCGAAAGGAATATGCCGATCTCGCCTTTCCTTCAAGTAAAATAACTTTGCTATTTTATAATTCACTGAATTATGTGGATAATACACTGTCCACCTCCCATCTTGAAACGTTCAAGTCACTCGTCACTTTTCTTTCGCTCCTCGTTTTAAATTTACGTAATACTGAGTTAAAACATGCATCGAAAGGAATATGCCGATCTCGCCTTTCCTTCAAGTATTAATAACTTTGCTATTTTATAATTCACTGAATTATGTGGATAATACACTGTCCACCTCCCATCTTGAAACGTTCAAGTCACTCGTCACTTTTCTTTCGCTCTTCGTTTTAAATTTACGTAATACTGAGTTAGAACATGCATCGAAAGGAATATGCCGATCTAGCCTTTGCTGTGAGTATTAATAACTTTGCTATTTTATAATTCACTGAATTATGTGGATAATACACTGTCCACCTCCCATCCTAAAACGCTCAAGTCACTCGTCATTTGTCCTTCGCTCTTCGTTTTAAATATACTGGGAGGCATTATCCATCATCAGAAGCAGTGGTGAAGGCTGCGGAGGCGATTTTGAAGGATCTCTCAAAAATAGTTTCGAGCATGTCTTTGAAGACTGGCAGAAACGCTGGGACAAGCACATCGCATTCAGGGGAGACTATTTTGAAAAGGATCATCAAAATTATGAGGATAAGTAAAGGTACGTTGTCCAAAAAAAGTGATCATTCTTTGTTGAACAGCCCTCGTAGTATGTTATGCAACGAGACTATGGTGGTAGTAATTAAAACCCCTTATCACCCCTTGAACTGACATATTACATCTCCAAGGCGCGAGGACTAGGTTTGTTGACACTGTGTGCCTTACGCGCTGCTTACATTTGCCTTAAACTGTTGATTCATGGATGCCTTGGTTCTCGAGATATACATAATTTTATTTCTTTGACAGCTTTGTGGCTGCAAAGATTTATGTGCACTTTTACGTGCTGCAAGTTTTTATAGAACGAGTATTACCCAGCGACAACATTTTCCATTGCCTAAACGAAGAAGACAAACACTTTGCTTTAAACTTATTTTTTAAAGACATATGTTTGCACATTACGTAGAAAATGAAGCTAGTTACAGTGAAGCAATAAGTATTATTCAAATATAACTATTTGTAACAACAAACTTCACTTATCTTAAGAAAGTGTCAATTTTTCTTATTAGTTGAATTAGTTGAAGTTGAAATCGATTTCACGAACCCTTGTCCTCATTATCAGTCAAAGAAAACCACAGGAGAAAACAAATTCGTCTTTAAGGAAGTTACCATGTTATGTTTTTTCAGTATTACCAAAATCTGAAAACGAAACAAACTTAAAAACAGAATCAGATGCTGGTATTTCAAAATTACGCGATGTTTACTTTTTAAAATAAATATCTTTTCCCAAACTATTAAATCTATCGGACCATTTAATTGTTTTAATAATTTAAATTCAGGATTTATTTCATGGTTAAATGACCAAAAATGATCTGCTACTGCCGATTTATCAGTTTGTTTATACTTGATGTTAGGAAAATGTTCTTTCGTTCTGGTTTCCAAATTACGTTTTGTATTTCCAATATAAACTTTATCACAATCGAAACAATTAAACTGATAAATAACAGACTTTTTATTATTAGGAATTTCATCTTTTTAGAGAAATGTAGTAAATTTTGAATACTATATTTTGAGGAACTAAAGTTATACCAACTTCTTTAAAAAAATTTGAAGCTGTTTATTAACCCAAGGATGGTAAGTAAATTTTTTAAAATTATAATAGCCTTTTATTATTTAAGGAAATAGAAATATCATTAACAGTTTTTTATATTTAAATTGTTCAATCTTCTTGTGTATAAAGTCTTTTTAAAACCATTAATTAAAGCTGTATTAATAATATGTTTATATTCTTTATTAAATTCATCTTTATTCAGGGGAATATTTATTAATCTATAAATGAAACTATTAAAAACAGCAAATTTATGTGGGAGAGGCTTAAAACTTCTATTTTTTATGTAATTTTCGATATGAGTAGACTTCCTATAAATACCAAAATTCAATTTATTATTATTTCTTATTATCTTCAAATCCAAAAAGGCAGAAAACCATCCATTTCAGTTTCAAATGTGAATTTTATAGCTTTATCTTGTAAATTTAGTAATTTTAAAGCATAATTTATTTGTTTATCAGGAACAATAGCAAAAATATCATCAACATATCTATACCAGGTTTTAAACATTTGCATTTCGAAAAAAAAAAAACACTAATTAACTAACAAACTAACTTCAACTAATTCAACTAATAAGAAAAATCGACATAATTTTTCTTAAGATAAGTGAAGCTTTTTGTTACAAATAGTTATATTTGTGTAATGTTTGCGCATTTTGATATAATCTAAATACCAACTTGGCCTAATAATCCAACTTTTTTTTTCATTACAATATTTTTGGTTTAAAATCATATATCGGAACGTTCGGAGCGAGAAAGATGTTAAAAATTTGCTTTCAACATTGTTTTAAGTTTTATTATTTAAAACAAATGTTGAGATATAAGGATGAACCATTTAACTTGAGACAGTAAAATATCTCTGAAACTAAGCGCTGTAGAAGGAAATGTCTTGAATAACAGTCATTTGATGTTATGGGAGAAAATAAATGCCATTAGTCGTCTTTTATTTGGAGGACATTGTGATGGTCGTTTAGGAACAATTCAATTTTTTAAAATGGGAACCTACCATTTCTATTTTGTTTTCTCACTCATAGAAAACTAAACAACTTTTATATAAAGCGCTTTGCAATTGTTCTTACAGCAACGTAAATAACGGCGAATGTTCCTAATTTCCCCATTGGATCTTAATTGCTGGCTCCTTAACGGATTAGTTGCCGTTTTTGTTAGAACATGTCTCATTACAAACAAGGTCACAAATGTGAACAAGCAAGATGGATGCCCTGCACACTATGCACGTGCTGCTAGGCACGTTTTAAATAAAAATTGTGATGATCGTTGGATAGGCCGCGGAGGTCTCATTGAGTGGCCAGCTCAACCTGATCCTACATCAATGGGGTTACCTCAAGGAAAAAAGTGTATTGTGAAAGATCCATGTAATATGCAGAAAATTATTTTTAAAAACTAGTGTTGCGTGATTTAATCGATTAATCGAAACGATGAATCGATTAGTTTTTTATCTTATATTAAAGATTAAAAATGTTAGTCGAATAATTGAGTCGATTAAAATTAATCGATTACAATAAACATTAATTAAAACTCTTTTAGCCAAATTTGGCCCTCTTTGTTTTGATGTATTGCTTCCGACGTAAGCAGTCTTTCCAACTCATCAAGCTATCACTAGACACGTAATGTTCTTTGAACTTTGAGATAATATAACTCCTGATAGCTAAAGGAAATCACTCTGAACCCCCCAGAGAGTCTAAATAACACTTCTGTTGTGAAATATTCTAAGAGGTAGATAACTACATATAGATGCTGACAGAGAGGTTACTTTCCTTACAGCTTGTGTGTGACAACATATACTATACAACTGATTATTTATCGCTTGCTAGCATAAACTGAACTGTACAACCTTGAACCGAACACTTCGATTACGCAGCTATAGAAACAATAGCTGATCCCTCTTGTCAGGGATGGTGATGGTGTAACTTTGCTGTAAAGTGCACTAAGCCAGTAACGTTTCGGAGTTCGTGAGAGTGACTGAAAGTTTTGTGTTAGAAAAGTTAAAATAAGGAAAAACGTTCTGTGCCGAGTGATATTAAAATTATGGATACGAAAATTTGCGAGGGAAACTGGATGTACATTTGGGCATTATGCTAAATGAATCTGGTAAAGTGGCTGACAGAAAAAAATAGTATTTTGTAATGTGACTAGGTGTGTCTTCATGTAAACTATTATTTTCATGTCAGTCTCACAAGTCTTAGTAGATATTGATATAATACGTTACTAAATAATAACTTACAAAAATATTGTAAATCCAATTCAATATAACGCATGTGCACTTGATCCAAACATAAATTTTGAATCTAAACAAGTCGAAGTTTCATAAATAATTAAATATACAGAGTATTTAAGTACTTTATATAATCGTTATACCTAATTTTCGAACAGATAATATCTCGATTGATCGATTAAAATTTTGATCTATCTGCATCACTAATAAAAACTGTTTATTCTGTAATGAGGAATAAAGAAACCAAATAATAATGTTGGTTCCCAATTACGATAAGTAAATTGACCCTCAAATGGCCATCCACGGATGGTCCAACCAATCACGCTCTTCGTACAAAGTCATTCAGTATTTTCTTCATTACTTACGTTACTGTAAGAACAATTGCAAAGTGCCGTACACAAAAGTTATTTGGCCTTTTATTAGAAGTGAGAAAACAAAATAAAAAAGGTAGGTTCCCATTTTAAAAAATTGACCATCACAGAGTCTTCCAAATAAAAGACGACTGTTCCCCATAATATCAAGCAACTTTTATTTAAGGAATTTCTTTCTCCAGCGCTTAGTTTGGGAGATATTGTACCGTTTCAAGTTAAATGGTCCAACCTGTATGAAAGATCTTTCGTGCATAACATCGCATTCTTCGACACATTTCATACCGAAATGCACACTCATATTTGATCTAAGTCGCCTTTGAAAACACAGATATTTGGCATCGACGCACTTGATCCAAAATAACCCAATATAATATAATAATTAATAATAATAATAATAATAATGATGATGATGATGATGATGATGATGATGATAATGATAATGATGATGATAATGATAATGATGATGATGATAATGATAATGATGATAATAATAATAATAATAATAATAATAATAATAATAATAATAATAATAATAATAATAATAATAATAATAATAATAATAATAATAATAATAATAATAATAATAATAATAATAATAATAATAATAATAATAATAATAATAATAATAATAATAATAATAATAATAATAATAATAATAATAATAATAATAATAATAATAATAATAATAATAATAATAATAATAATAACAATAATAACAATAATAACAACAACAACAACAACAATAACAACAACAATAACAACAACAATAACAACAACAATAACAATAATAATAAAATAATAATAATAATAATAATAATAATAATAATAATAATAATAATAATAATAATAATAATAATAATAATAATAATAATAATAATAATAATAATAATAATAATAATAATAATAATAATAATAATAATAATAATAATAATAATAATAATAATAATAATAATAATAATAATAATAATAATAATAATAATAATAATAATAATAATAATAATAATAATAATAATAATAATAATAATAATAATAATAATAATAATAATAATAATAATAATAATAATAATAATAATAATAATAATAATAATAATAATAATAATAATAATAATAATAATAATAATAATAATAATAATAATAATAATAATAATAATAATAATAATAATAATAATAATAATAATAATAATAATAATAATAATAATAATAATTAATAATAATAATAAAAAATATATCTCACAATCTCAATTACAAGTTTTACAATTCTAATCTATGTACAAATTTGTCAGCTGCTTATATTATGGGCTGATAGCGGTGTTGACTCCCTGACGGTTAACCTCTAACCTAGCCCTTATACGATCTTGACCTAATGTTCGGATTGTGTCTTCCATTTCTCTACCTCTTACATTCTTGCACTTGTCAACCATTTCTCTTTGATTTTGTCAGAAAATTTCCCCACCTCCCTCAAACTTTTCTCTCTTTTCAATGTAAGCATTTTTATTGTTACTACGTAAGCCCCTTTATTATCTCAGTTCTTATCCTATATTAATTTCCTCCAGTTTTCAGTTTCTTTACACTCCACTACATAATGTTCTAAGCTTATTTTCTTTCCGCATATAATGCACTCCTTTGGTGAACCCACTCTCAGTATAGCTCCTGTCGTTAACCAAGCTACACCCTCCCTCACATATCTATCACATATGTCTATATAAGCCCGCCTCGGTAGCATAGACGGTAGCATGTCTGCCTCATGTTTAAGAGGTCCCGAGTTCGAATCTCGGTCAGGGTGAGTTACCTGGGTAAGGATTTTTCCGGGGTTTTCCCCTGCCCTTCAAGACGAATGTCCGGTAGCTCTAAGCTCCATGGACCCTGGACTCATTTGAGCATCATTTCACCTAATTCATTCACCGTCCGATATAACTTAACGTTGGAGCGGACGTAAATTTAAAAAAAATGTCTATATATGTTTCCCTTCCCCATTCTGTCTTTATTTTCAGGTATACATTTAGCGATTTCTCCACGTCACTTGTATGTCAATGTCCTCTATCCTATTCTTAATAATTATCTAAAAATCTTTTACATTTTTTCACTCTCATGCCATATATACCCCATCCCTATTTTGACGAGCTTTCTCTCTAGCTCTGCCCACCAGCTGTTCCTGTTGAATTCTTCTCATGTTCTAGACAGATCTTTAATATATTATCATAATTTTTTTATACAACTATACCAATATTATAAACATCTTTCTATAAGTACCCCACTCCTGCAAGGTCTTCCAAGTTCCTCTCTAGCTACTCCATTTGTCGTTGACGTATTCAAACGTAATATCTCTTTACAGAACTGTTCCTATTTATGAAAGGGTAGAGTCAGACTGAAAAATTCAATGCCATAGCCGGGATTTGAACCACGGATCTTCTGGTTTCCGTCCAGCCGCTCTAACCATTTGAGCTACTATGGCCAACGTGCCAACATGACATTAAATTTTCCAACTGACTCGTATCACTCCACTAAGGTCTGGTTTTTTAAATTAAGGTCCTCCAACTTCTTGATATAAAACACAAATGAAATGGGTGAACTTATGCTCTAATGAGGCCAGAGTCCATAGAGTTTACAGTTACCCGATGTTCATCTTCCAGATTTGAACTCGGGGCTACTATCTATGCTACAGAGTCGGGAATTAGGAGGCTGTTCTGTATCACATGTCACATGAAATGGTGCTGTTTTCTTCCAGAAGGCTTTACATATTTTCACATGATGTATACCGTTTCGGTAAGTCTGTCGACTTCACTGCGACGCACCAGCTGCACTTTGTATCGTTTAAAACATAAGCGACTTCTTAGAACACGCCGCAAATGGAATGTTGACTTTCTGGGTCTTTGTGCAAAAGCGGCTGCAATTTCCTCCACTGCCTCTCAAAGTTTGTGGGCGTCCAGGGCATTTTCCAGAGCATAAACATCCGATGGATATGAACTTTACTACCCACTGTGAAATGCAGTTTTATTTTGTTCTAAAGGGTTTCTGTACTTCTACAGTATCCTCTGCCTACACAATACACATGTACCACCACAAGCAGCCATTTTCTCTATCGGCTAAATGTGAACAACACGTAGCACCTCTAGCGGCTTTACTTTTGTTTCTATATGTCACTTCCATAAACAATAAATGAGCTTTAATGAATTACTCTGTATTTCCTACAGGTGTCCTGAAGTTATATTTCCAAAATACGAGGGTTTGTTCAATAAAGAATGATCATAATTTTTTACGGTCATAATTTTTCGCACTAAAATTCAAACTTATTATATTCCATTAGCTTAATGTGAAACAAACACGCCATAGTGGTTTCATTGCTGGTACTCCTGGTTCCCGCCTGTGAGAACCAGGCAAGTTCATACATGTTCAGTATCATCTACTGCTGCAATGGAGGTAACACGTGATGAATAATATGTGGCTTTAAAATTCTGCTTTCGTCTCAACAAATCTTCAGTTGAGGCCTACAAAATGTTACAGGAGGCCTAAGCAGAGTCTGTTCTTCCCTACAGCACAGCTCGAACAAAAGAACATTCGCATGCAGGTCTGCATGCAGTTAAAGTTAATGTTAGAGAAAGATCCGGAGTTTCTTTCAAACGTAATCACTGCTGATGAAACTTGGGTACATCATTTTCATCCTGAGAGCAAACAGCAACGCTCATATCACAATTTTTTGACAACTTTACTCATCCTCATAATTTTGATGGCCCTTCTCAAAATAGTCTCCCCTGAATGCGATGCACTTGTCCCAGCGTTTCTGCCAGTCTTCAAAGATATGCTGGAAACCATTTTTGAGAGATCCTTCAAAATCGCCTCCGCAGCCTTCACCACTGCTTCTGATGATGGACAATATCTCCCACGAAGGCCTTTCTTCAAGTTATGGAATAAAATAAAGTTACATGGGGCTAAATCCGGACTATAGAGAGAGTGAGGCATGCACGTGACGTTTATTTTTGCAAGATATTCAGCAACAACACTGGCAATATGCGGTCGCGCATTATCGTGCTGCAGGATAACGCCTGCTTCACGGAAATGTGTTGCGCCTGATATGGACTTGCAATCTTTTCAGGACATCCCTGTCGTATTGTCCAGTTACTGATGTTTGTGCAGATACAACATGCTGATAACCTTTCCATGAATATCAAAGAATGAGATGACCATAGCTTTCCCAGCATAAACAGCCACTTTTACTTTTTGGGGTTAGTGATGAAGGACATTTCCACACTTAGCTTTGCTGTTTGCTCTCAGGATCAAAATGATGTAGTCAAGTTGTATCAGCAGTGATTACATTTGAAAGAAACTCCGGATCTTTCTCTAACATCAACTTTAACTGCATGCAGACCTGCATGCGAATGTCCTTTTGTTCGGGAATCAACAGTCTTGGAACCCATCGCGCACAAATACATCTCATGTGTAATGTTTGTCTCCAACATGTGGATGGCACCCAATGAAATGCTCAGTACTTCAGAAAGTGCTCTTAAGATAATTCGTCGATCCTCTCGCACAGTGGCAGCAGCAGCGTTGATGTTTTCTTCCGTAAGAGCAGTAACTGGAGCACCGCGTCCACCTTCCTTTGAAATTGATTGTCTCCTCTCTTTAAACATTTTAAACCACCTTCGATCTGTGCCGTAGGGAAGATCAGACTCTCCATAGGCCTCCTGTAACATTGTATAGGTCTCAACTGAGGATTTGTTGAGACAAAAGAGGAATTTCAAAGCCGCATATTGTTCTTCGTGTGTTGCCTCCATTGCAGTGGTAGGCGATACTGAACATGTCTGAACCTGCCTGGTTCTCACGGGCGGGAACCAAGAGTACTAACAGTGAAACTACTACGGCGTGTTTGTTTCTCATTAAGCTAACAGAATATAATAAGTTTGAATTTTAGTGCGAAAAATTATGTCCGTGAAAAAATTACGATCATTCTTTATTGAACAGTTCACGTAAGGGTGTTTGCTGTTATTTTTATAAACACTGAATAAGTATTAATTTCTGCAGGGCGACAGAAGCATTAATTCCCAAATTATTTTGTTAACAAATGTGACATCCTATGGATTTATTATAAGGGTAGAATTTTAAATGACTAAGTTAATCAACAAATGTTGTTATGGTTGTCAAGTTGTGAACAGCTGATCTGAATGATGAAGGTGTATGTTCACTAAAAGTAAAATAAAGAGAATAATTTATTTTAAAGCTTTAAGTTAGACCGTAGTATTTATTGGATCCTGAAGCATAAGTTAGTTAAGCTTAGCACAAATTCTAATCCCATTATGTTAAAATCTTAATCAACCAAATATTACACGATAGAATTACATGAACAATAAAGTCCACATAAGACACATACATTCTCTCTCACTCACTCACTCGTAGATATGTTCTCTGTCTTTACGGTATATTTGTGTATAGGTATATTAAATTATAATTATAACTTAACTGTTTCAATATCTAGGATTTTGGTTTATTTACAGCAAAACTAGCTAAAAAGGCTACAGTCGTAAGGATGCCTTGCAGAGTTCCAGAAGATGATGTTTCCTGTTGGCCATGGAGCACTGAACCAAGCACTTCTCGTGCAGTAGAAGTCAATCCGAGTTTCCAGTCCACTCCTCGAAAAAACTCAGGTCTACGCTGCAAGAATAAAGGCTACAAGGTGCATCCAATGGATCGCCAGGTTACTGTTCAAGGAGCCAAAAAGAAAGGTTTCAAATGTTGATATTTTATTTATTTATGTTCCTATGTTACACTAGACGAGGTTTTTAAGAGTGAATTTGTATAACTAGATATGAGTATACAGAGATTCCCATAAATAATCGGACAAAGCAGAGTACTAAGTTTTGAAAGTTAAAGTCAACATTTGATGTCCTGTGTTATTGAAATTAATGATAATCGACAGTTACACGGTTGCTTCTTGTAAGAAAATGAATGTTATTTCACATAAAAATTATATAATGCGCGCTTTTTTAAGTACTATAAAGAAATATGACATTTTTTGGCTCTCAAAAGTAATCGGACATAACAATTTGAGTGTGATACAAAATATGGCTTAGTGCTTTGTGACTCTCCCTCTTTTTTTCACTACTTCTCGCAACCTATTTGGCATACTGTGAACCAGGTTTTTCTGGAAGGCTGTAGAAAGTTTGCTCCATTCCTCTTGCAACCTCTCCTTCAAGTGCTGCTTGGAGTTGATGGGGTATTCCGCACGGCCTTCTCCAGTTTATCCCATACTGCTTCTATGGGTTTGAGATCCGTGGTCTTGGGGGGGGGGGGGCAGGATGCAGCACATGAGAACAGTTATAAAGAACCACAGCTGCACAATGTGGGACGTATGCTTCGGATCATTATCCTGATAAAATAAGAAGCTGTACAAAATACAAATACAAATCTGTGAAATACAAAGTCTGTCCGATTATTTATGGGATTCAGTGTATATGATCCAAAGCAGGGTCGTATTTAGACTTTTATAGAACTAAACATTTCAAAATTGCCTGACCTTACTTCTTCAACATGAGTTTTGATCTTAAAACTGCTTAAAGATGAAGCATCTATATGTCTGACATTTAAAAAGCTAACTCCATACATTTGATAGAGTCGACATGAAAAATTCAATGCCTCGGCCGAGATTTCAACCATGGATCTACTGCTTTCCGTCCAGTCGCACTTACCCAATGAGCTACCATGGCCAACTTGCCGTGCTGACATTAAATTCTCCATTTGACTCGTATATTTCCCGGTAAACTACTAGGGGCTCTCGCATTCGAGATACACCGTTTGTGGTGACTTACTATCGTAAGTACTTGAGTCCCAGGCTTCATCATTTAACTCTTATTATTTTAGTTAATTGATGTAAAGTAATCATTTGTTCATACTTATAAGAAATTTTGATGCTTTTCTTATAAATTGTCCAGGACCGTGGTTTCACATCTTCAGCCCAAATTAAACCCAGTTATTAACAATAAATTAATTAATGATTAAATTATTAAAACAATTAAATGGTCCATCCGATAGATTTAATGGTTTGGGAAAAGATATTTATTTTAAAAAACAAATTTCGCATAATAAATTTTGAAAAACCGGCAGTCGATTCTGTTTTTAAATTTGCTTTATTTTCAGATTTTGGTAATACTAACAAGAACATATTAACATTTAGCATTCGTAACAATGACGACAGCTTTGTTGTTTCCAGCTGAAGATGTGTAAAAGTTTTACATGAAATCGCCATCCCGGACAATTTATAGGGAAATTATCATTTCTTATAAGATAAGTGAAGTTTTTAATTACAAATTGTTATATTTGTATATAGCCTAAGAATGTTCTGATAAAGTATCTCTGTTTCTCTCATTGCCCCCTCACATATGTTTACAACAGGATCGTTCTAGCCTGAGACAGGTTATAGGTCATTCTTTGAACGCAAGATGCAAGTGACCATCGGTCCCAGAATTTCCATGGTTGAATGCTATAGTCCATTTCACTATTAGGCTGATATCAGAAGCAGACGCGTTCTTCATTGACTGGAGTAGAATTCGTTGCACCTTAGTCGCGATGTCAGTATAATCATGTAATGGACTTTATTTCCGAACTTGCAGTATAAGGGGAAGTCCATTGTCAGGTAAAATATTTACCTATCATTTTCTCCGTTTTCTTGCCCAGAATTTCATTAGCTACCTAGACAAACATGACAAAAATATTAAAAGATTATACATAATGGAAATTAATTGTTCTTTCACACTAGCCTTGTGTAGTACACACTATGAAAGGGTAGAGGCAGACTGAAAAATTCAATGCCATAGCTGGAATTTGAACCACGGATCTTCTGGTCTCCGTCCAGCCACTCTAAACCATTGAGCTACAATGGCCAATGTGCCAACATGACATTAAATTCTCCATCTGACTCGTGTTTATACGTAATTACATTGCATTGACGCATATTTACCTTTACTGACGAACATACATTATATGAAAAATAAACTATTGGTCAAATCTTAGCAGAAACTCACACATTAAGCATACATTCTGGCAGTAGATAAATGTGCATTTGTGATAAAATGCCATTGCTGCAACGAAAACAATATTTGTTCAGCTCAGTCGGTAGAGCACCTGCCTGCCGTGGTAGGGGTCCACAGTTCGATTCCCGGCGGTAGGGTTGGGGACTTTTCTCCGTCCAAGATAATTCCTCATGTTCCCCAGAGTCTGGAAGTATGAATGAGAGTGCGAATGTGTTTGTGATGTAATTATTAAATACCAACCGTACAAGATTTAACACCTTCGATACGTACCAAAGGAGAACGGGCGCTGATATGACCATTTCAGTTAAAGTCGTGGTATAAATGGAACAAAAAATATATGTTCATGTTTTACGGGTGCTTCTCCGTACATCGCAAACTGTAGATAATATACCTAAATATCCTTTCAGGGATTGGAACCCCATATTATGAAGTTGTTTGAAAATATTTTTGAACTTTAGTAAATAATATTTAAATTAAACGTTTGTTTAAAAGTTAATTTGCCTTATTAAACAATAAAAACCAGCTCATAAGCCTAACACCTATGATGCAATACAAATTCACTAAAATAGCGTATTTGCAAAGAGTTTTTTTTTGTGAAAACTGTCATTTTTTGCATATCTATGAAAATAGGGAAAGTTTCTGATTAAGGGTAATTCTGGTATAAGTGTATTAAAGGGCAGAAATGGGAATTATTGAATCTATGCATGAAGCAACAGAAAAGCATTAACAACACAAATAGTTGGTGGTCGGAATTGGAAAAAATGATATCGAAGATAGGCATGGGAGATCTATGGAGAACAGAGGACTCAAATTATAGCGGTTTTTCTAAGGAAGTGGAACCAGGGTACTGTATATAGATAGGCAGGAGATATGGGAAAGTATAGAAGAAAAGAAATCTTTGAAACTTTATAAGCAATTAAAGACAGAATGGGATAAGGAAAAATATATAGATCAGTGTGACAAAATTGGAAGAGAAGGCATAGCATGGATGAGAGTAGGAATATTATATGTGGAAGGGTTGAGAAGTAATGAGGAAGGCAAACTAATTTTTTGGAGATGAAGAGAGCACTGTTTATTATCTGATAGAATGTAAGGAGTTAGCAAATTGCAGGAGAAAATATGGGATAAGAATTGGGACAGTGTGAGCAAAGACGTCAGCAATTTCATGTATTTGTACAGGATGTATAATTGTGCTTGTTAGATGTCAAAGTCATTGTAGTGCAAATTTAATGGAAACTGTACAAAAGAAATATCATAAAAAAGATTTAGGATGATATCATATAGATTTTATAGGTATAAGAGGGTAAGCTGTGGTTGATTAAGCAATAAATATGATTGTAACTTGAAGGTTCTCTAGGCAAGTTTATTTAAAAGTTTAAGTTGTAGCGCTTATGGCATCCTAATCAATTAGTTAGCAGATAAAGCCAGAACATATATAGATTCCTGGAAATAAGAAGGATTAACTGGTATGAAATTACAAATATCTTGTGGTCCAAAATTAGGGTTCTTGAGGCTTTCCCTTTCGATTGTTAAGGTTGAAATGTTAAAAGCATACGTCATATACCAAGGCACATCTAAAGGCAACCACAATTATCAGGGGTGGAATGACCTCATGTACTTCTGTGGCGCTTCAGAACGCGAAGATTCGCAGTTTGCCGGCCTCACGCCCACTTCACGGCAGCGGTGTACGAGGTGACCTCTCAGCTGGAAATGTGGTTCTCGAGGACAGCATCACAGGACATGAGACCTAACACACAAATATATTTTCTTTTATATTTTGTTCCTAAAGTAATAGCTATATCAAATTATATCTACAGGTTGTTTCGAAACGACACCGAACGAATATAGCCGTTTCATAGTTTGTAACTTAACTAATCCTTGTTTCACATAAGCTTGCCTCGTATCTCTTAACGGCCACGTGACCTAAGCACCTGTCATTGGCTGTTATTGTGTTATAGACTGTTGTGGGGTAAAAATTAGTTTGTTATTTAACATGGTGATATATTTTTATATGTTGGAAGAGAATTGTCAAATTTAAATTTTCGTAACTGTTTGAATTAAATATATTACGCAATAGAGTTGATTTTCTGAAAAGCATGTTAATTCTTAAATGAAGTAAAGAGAAGGTTCCTTTGCTGTCAAGCCCATCTTTCACATGGCACGATAGCATGTGCTTTAGCGGTAAAGGTGACATATTTGTTTATATCACTTTTATCACTGAACTTGTTATGAACCGGATTAGTTATATATCACCATTCTAAGGCGTGTTGTGCCGAATGCGAGAGCTAAATTATTTTATTGATCGTTTATTGTGCTTGTACTTATTATATGTATAATGGCAGAGTCTACCGCCAGTTTTTCGCTGTAGCATCGCAAGGGTAAACCTTTACAAAGCGGCAAAGAAAGGATTGTGGTGCATGTGTTTAAAATACTCACAGAGAAGAATCCATCTTCGTCAGTGACAGAAGTCGAACAGCTGTGCTCTGAACTTGCAGGTGTGAGTGTTAGGTCCGCAGGAACATCGCAACGTGAAATTGAGACAACAGGAAAACTTACCACTCCAGGGGCGGTATTGCTGTGTGGCGAAGAAGTTATTTAAAGTTTAATCAGACTGTACCGGGATACAAGTCGCAAAAACCTCAACGAGACTTGGGTGAATGAAGGACATACGACAAGTAAAGTATGGTGTGACACGACTTATAAGACTGAAAGACAAGCAATTTTACAAGTTATGTGTTGGTTTTTAAAAATCCCAGTGGAACAGGCCAAAGGCCTTTCGTTATAAACTTGTTTCAGTTTCATTGCTCATTCATTCAGTTTCAACTTGCTCAGTTTCATTATAAACTTCATTATTTTTGCATGCCTTCCTATCCTTATTTGTATGATTTTATCTATGTTCCTGGCAATTATTATGACGTTTACTGCAGGTTTAAATGTGACGGGAAGGCACCGCCTATGGTCTATGGCGCGAAAGCATTAGCCAATTTGGAAGAGGGTGAAAGTTGTTGCACGCGGAGTGATACATGTCAGCGGGGCAAGGTTATATGAAACAGAGATTAGTTCGAATTTCGGTGTCAACAGTGTACATGCAACCCAACGAATATAAAATTGTTGTATTTCACTGGATATCGTTTTGTTCTCAGAGATACCAGCAGCACAAGGGGCCCCTTACAGATATACACCCCAGACATCTTACCAGACTGACCAACCATCGACCAGTTCAGGAATAGTCAATCCAGCTTATGAAGTTACTGAGCATGAATCAGATACTTCTGCTAATGATTGGAAAAATCAACAGTTGAACGAGCAGCCAGGCGAAAGCAGAGGTAACAAACTTATCTATTTTATTTATATTATGTTCCTATGCAATTAGATAAACATTTAATAGCGAACGCCACGTGACCTAATCACCTCTCATTGGCTGTTATTGTGGTATAGACTGTTGTGGGGTAAAAATTAGTTGTTTATTTAACATGGTGATATATTTTTACATTTTGGAAGGGAATTGTCAAATTTATATTTAAGTAACTGTTTGAATTAAATATATTACACAATAGAGTTCATTTTCTGAAAAGCATATTAATTCTTAAACGAAGTAAAGAGGAGGTTCCTTTGCTGTCAAGCCCATCTTTCACATGGCACGATACCATGTGCTTTAGCGGTAAAGGTGACATATTTGTTTATATCACTTTTATCACTGTCCTTGTTTTGAACCGGATTAGTCATATATCACCATTCTAAATGAAATGAGTTGTGTTTAACGCCTGCTTTTACTACATACGGCACAGCAGGCGGTGACACTGATGATGCATGAGATGAAGATGGACCACCGGTGGAATGAGATGGCGGGGGAAACCGGAGGTCTTGGAGAAAACCCGCCCCAACGCCGTGTTGTCCACCACAAATCTCACTTTGCGGTCGCCTGGGATCGAACCCGGGCCGCCTTGGTGAGAGCCAAGCGGTCTAAGCACTTAGCCACGGCGTGGCCTTCACCATTCTAAGGTGTGTTTTGCCGATTGCGAGAGCTAAATTATTTTATTGATCGTTTACTGTGCGTGTACTTATTATATGTATAATGGCAGAGTCTACCGCCAGTTTTTCGCTGTAGCATCGCAAGGGTAAACCTTTACAAAGCGGCGAAGAAAGGATTGTAGTGCATGTGTTTAATGCACTCACAGAGAAGAATCCGTCGTTGTCAGTGACAGAAGTCGAACAGCTGTGCTCTGAACTTACAGGTGTGAGTGTTAGGTCCGCAGGATTATCGCGACGTGAAATTGAGACAACAGGAAAACTTACCACTCCAGGGGCGGTATTGCTGTGTGGCGAAGACGTTATTTAAGGTCAATGAGACTGTACCGGGATACAAGTCGCAAAAACCTCAACGAGACTTGGGTGAATGAAGGACATACGACAAGTAAAGTATGGTGTGACATGACTTTTAAAGACTGAAAGACAAGCAATTTTGCAAGTTATGTGTTGGTTTTTAAACATCTTAGTGGAATAGGACCAAGGCCTTTCGTTATAAACTTGTTTCAGTTTCATTGCTCATTCATTCAGTTTTAACTTGCTCAGTTTCATTATAAACTTCATTATTTTTGCATGCCTTCCTATCCTTATTTCTATGATTTTATCTATGTTCCTGGCAATTATTATGATGTTTACTGCATGTTTAAATGTGACGGAAAGGCACCGCCCATGGTCTATGGCGCGAAAGCATTAGCCAATTAGAAAGAGGGGGAAAGTTGTTGCACGCGGAGTGATACATGTCAGCGGGGCAAGGTTATATGAAACAGAGATTAGTTCGAATTTCGGTGTCAACAGTGTACATGCAACCCAACGAATATAAAATTGTTGTAGTTAACTGGATATCGTTTTGTTCTCAGAGATACCAGCAGCACAAGGGGCCACTTACAGATATACACCCCAGACATCTTACCAGACCGACCAACCATCGACCAGTTCAGGAATTGTCAATCCAGCTTATGAAGTTACTGAGCATGAATCAGATACTTCTGCTAATGATTGGAAAAATCAACAGTTGAACGAGCAGCCAGGCGAAAGCAGAGGTAACAAACTTATCTATTTTATTTATATTATGTTCCTATGCAATTAGATAAACATTTAATAGCGAACGCCACGTGACCTAATCACCTCTCATTGGCTGTTATTGTGGTATAGACTGTTATGGGGTAAAAATTAGTTGTTTATTTAACATGGTGATATATTTTTACATGTTGGAAGAGAATTTTCAAATTTATATTTTAGTAACTGTTTGAATTAAATATATTACACAATGGAGTTCATTTTCTGAAAAGCATATTAATTCTTAAACGAAGTAAAGAGGAGGTTCCTTTGCTGTCAAGCCCATCTTTCACATGGCACGATAGCATGTGCTTTAGCGGTAAAGGTGACATATTTGTTTATATCACTTTTATCACTGTCCTTGTTTTGAACCGGATTAGTCATATATCACCATTCTAAATGAAATGTGTTGTGTTTAACGCCCGCTTTTACTACATACGGCACAGCAGGCGGTGACACTGATGATGCATGAGATGAAGATGGACCACCGGTGGAATGAGATGGCGGGGGAAACCGGCGGTCTTGGAGAAAACCCGCACCAACGCCGTGTTGTCCACCACAAATCTCACTTTGCGGTCGCCTGGGATAGAACCCGGGCCGCCTTGGTGAGAGCCAAGCGGTCTAAGCACTTAGCCACGGCGTGGCCTTCAACATTCTAAGGTGTGTTGTGCCGATTGCGAGAGCTAAATTATTTTATTGATCGTTTACTGTGCGTGTACTTATTATATGTATAATGGCAGAGTCTACCGCCAGTTTTTCGCTGTAGCATCGCAAGGGTAAACCTTTACAAAGCGGCGAAGAAAGGATTGTAGTGCATGTGTTTAATGCACTCACAGAGAAGAATCCGTCTTTGTCAGTGACAGAAGTCGAACAGCTGTGCTCTGAACTTACAGGTGTGAGTGTTAGGTCCGCAGGATTATCGCGACGTGAAATTGAGACAACAGGAAAACTTACCACTCCAGGGGCGGTATTGCTGTGTGGCGAAGACGTTATTTAAGGTCAATGAGACTGTACCGGGATACAAGTCGCAAAAACCTCAACGAATCTTGGGTGAATGAAGGACACACGACAAGTAAAGTGTGGTGTGACATGACTTTTAAAGACTGAAAGACAAGCAATTTTGCAAGTTATGTGTTGGTTTTTAAACATCCCAGTGGAACAGGCCAAAGGCCTTTCGTTATAAACTTGTTTCAGTTTCATTGCTCATTCATTCAGTTTCAACTTGCTCAGTTTCATTATAAACTTCATTATTTTTGCATGCCTTCCTATCCTTATTTCTATGATTTTATCTATGTTCCTGGCAATTATTATGATGTTTACTGCATGTTTAAATGTGACGGAAAGGCACCGCCCATGGTCTATACCGCGAAAGCATTAGCCAATTAGAAAGAGGGGGAAAGTTGTTGCACGCGGAGTGATACATGTCAGCGGGACAAGGTTATATGAAACAGAGATTAGTTCGAATTTCGGTGTCAACAGTGTACGTGCAACCCAACGAATATAAAATGGTTGTAATTAACTGGATATCGTTTTGTTCTCAGAGATACCAGCAGCACAAGGGGCCCCTTACAGATATATACCCCAGACATCTTACCAGACTGACCAACCATCGACCAGTTCAGGAATAGTCAATCCAGCTTATGAAGCTACTAGGGATGAATCAGATACTTCTGCTAATGATTGGAAAAATCAACAGTTGAACGAGCAGCCAGGGGAAAGCAAAGGTAACAAACTTATGTATTTTATTTATATTATGTTCCTATGCAATTAGATAAACATTTAACAGCATAAGTTCGCATTCTAAGAACAGGGTTTTGTTTACACTAAGATATGATAGCATATGGGGATTCATATACAGTACACCACAGGAGAGAAAGTCTCCGGGGCCAGAGACGCAGGGGGGTTGCAGAAGGTTCCCACACTCTCTATGGACAGGTTTATGACACCCCATGTCAGTACAGTTACAGACCATTCAACAACATTCTGACAGGTTCTACTTTTGTAAATGAATCCTCTCGGTTCTAGTGTACAGAGTGAATAGGGTGCATGTTTATTTAGAGTCTGTCTAGTGAACGCGAGTGCAGTGTGCCCCTCAAAGGAGACTCACCGTACTGCCCACTAATGACTGTCATAAATCTACCTCCACACTTCAGAAATGGAACACTGTCGTTGAGGACCAATAGCAGCCTTGATTTTCTGGAAATTATAGTCGCATGTTTACTCCACGTGGAGTCTCATTTGCCAAAGTTCCAACTTCCAGTTGATCTGTTTCATTACGTGCAGAAATTCGTTGTATGTCACCATTTGGGGACCGTGGGAGGGAAATGCAGTGGTAAATGCAAATTAAGTAGTAGATAACTTTCAATCAAGTGAAAATAATCAAAGTGAAGACAATAGTGTGAATGAATTGGAAAGTGCTGCTGGGTCGAGTTATGTTACTGGAGAAGCCTCAAAAAACAACGTTATATCGGGAACTCTTTCTAAGTAAATTCAAGCGCTTGTTTTGAACACATATAAATATGTGCTGAAAAGTAATCTTGGTAAGGAGTCATGAAATGAACCTGATAAATTCTGGGTATTCACAGAAATACAGTAGGAAAAATTGTGACGAAAGAAATACCAAATTCGTTGAGAAATTTATAAATTCCATGCAAAAGGGAGAGAGCCCAACTTAGATGAATTGGTTGCACATTTGCAAGAAATTTGTGATTTGCCTTATGGGCGCTGCACTTTGTGCGGTCTCCTAAAGGAGCTGGTTTTCAAACACCCCACTTTGAGTAAGATAAGTGTTATTATTGGATTTTTTTAAAACTAAGGAAGTTTCGCAGTAATGGACGTAAGATAATTTATTTAGACGGAACCTCGTACGATACCCAAGACGTATCGAGGAAGGTGGCAACCTTGCAGAAAGGTCTGAGAGAAGGAGGGCCGGTGTTGTAAAATGATTATAAGGGTTCGTCAAAGGAAGGGGCGGACGTGCACATGAGTTAACTAAACAGGCTCTAACCGTTCTGCTCCTTGTGTAACATAGGTTCTCTGTCACATGCATTCGCTGTCCTTGTCCCACTGTGTAAGGGAGCACATTCCTCTCAGAGACCTTCTTTGCGTTGCTGGACAGTACATAATACGAGGGTTGTTTGATTAGTCTCGTAAATTTCCCTGAAGGGATTGGAATTTTTTGTTGCAATGGGTGGTAAGTTGGATTATTCAAATAATTGTACAGAACATTTGAATATGCTACAATACAGTTCATTGTGCTGTTATTAAACATTTTCATTTGAAGGGCTGGACTAATGCAAAAGTCAAAACAGAATTGGATGCAGTTCATGCGGACTCTGCACCAACATTGAAAACCATTTACTTTTGGATCAATATATTTAAGCATAGTCGTAGAAGCACCAAAGATAAATCGCGCTCTGGTCGCCAAATTGAGGTCACCACACAGGACAGCATGGAAAAAATTCACACTCTGGTTATGCAAGACTACCATATCAAAATTTGTGAGATTGCTAAGACTGTAGGCATCTCAACAGAGAGAGCGCACAAGATTCTGCGCGAAAAATTGGCAATGAAGAAGTTGTGAGCAAGATGGGTGCCGCGATTTCTCACGGTCGAGCAAAAGCGCATCCAGAAGATCACTTTCACCTTGTGTCTTGCGATGTTTAATCGCAATCCGCAAGACTTGCGCCGATTTATGACCATGGATGAAACATGAATACATCATTGCCAGAGCTCGGAAGTTCGTAACGACTTCCTTGAGCAGTGTAAGAGTGGCCGGGCATGGCTATACAACGCAGTGCTACTAGCAAGGACAAGGTTCATGCTAGAATGCAACTCAATACTGCAAAACAGGTGTAACTGCATGACACAGAGCATATTGGTAGGAAGCAAGATATTCGAATAACTTCTTTGTTGTGCTTCAAAGATTAGCAACTACGAGGGCTGTTCAATAATGAATAATTGCAATTTTTTTTAACAATGTACCTTTACTCATCCTCAAAATTTTGATGGTCCTTCTCAAAATAGTCTCCCCTGGATGCGATGCACTTGTGCCAGTGTATCTGCCAGTCTTCAAAGACATGCTGGAAATCATTTTTTGGGAGATCCTTCAAAACCGCCTCCGCAGCCTTCACCACTGCTTCTGATGATGGATAATGCCTCCCACGAAGGCGCAAGTTAGGGAATAGAAAAAAGTCAGATGGGGCTAAATTCGTACTATAGGGAGAGTGAGGGATGCACTTCACGTTGAGTTTTGCAAGATATTCAGCAACAACATTGGCAATTTGCGACCGAGCATTATCGTAGTGCAGCATCCAGCCTGCATCATGAAAATGTGGTCTTATGATCATTCTTTAGTGAACGGATCTCGTATTATCCAAATTTTAATGAAAAAAGGGCATTTTCCGAGGAAGAAGAAACTGATTTGGTTCATTATTTGAAAATTGCTGCTTATCTGCATAATGGTTTGACAACCTATCAGACTAGGAAACTTGCCCGCCTTGGTAGCGTGTCTGCCTCACGTTCAGGAGCTGAACTGAAATCCAGCATCACGATCAAGTGTGCTTTTCTCGGAGGAAATGGCCAAAGCCTCCTTAATTCTCTGCTCCCAGTAAGTGTTGCATTTTGTCAAGATGGTCGTCTCCCGAAAGTTGGCTCTATGGTCGTTATCAAAACAATGCTCTGCCAGCCCAGATTTCTCAGGTTACATCGCTACCAGAAGAAACGAACATGAACGGAGCATTCGTTTAATATTTGAGAGGGCCACGCTACATAAATATTGTCTCTGCACCTATGAACGGTAAGGTGACATCACAATTAGTTGCACATCCACACATACAGATTGTTTCCTCTCTTTATACGAGGCTGTTCAATATAGTTTTTTGACAACGTACTTTTACTCATCCTCATAACTTTGATGGTCCCTATAGTATTGTCCAGTTACTGATGTGTGTGCAAAACCATTCCATGAATATCAAAGAATGAGAGGACCATAACTTTCCCAGAAGAAGCAACTGCTTTTGCTTTTTTGGGGGGTTGGTAATGAAGGAGATTTCCACACTGAGCTTTCCTGTTTGCTGTCAGGATCAAAATGCTGTAGCCAAGTTTCATCAGCAGTGATTACGTTTGAAAGAACTCTGGATCTTCCTCTAACATCAATTTTAACTGCATGTTACCTCCATTGCAGCGGTAGCTGAACATGTCTGAACTTGCCTGGTTCTCACAGGCGGGAACCAGTAGTACCATCAATGAAACTACTACGGCCTGTGTGTTTCACATTAATTTAACCTAATATGATAAGATTAAATTTTAGTGCGAAAAATTATGACCGTAAAAATTATGATCATTCTTTATTGAACAGCCCTCGTAATATGTTTCTTCTTCTTCTTCTTCTTCTTCTTCTTCTTCTTCTTCTTCTTCTTTCTTCTCTTCTTCTTCTTCTCTTCTTCTCTTCTTCTTCTTCTTCTTCTTCTTCTTCTTCTTCTTCTTCTTCTTCTTCTTCTTCTTCTTCTTCTTCTTCTTCTTCTTCTTCTTCTTCTTCTTCTTCTTCTTCTTCTTCTTCTTCTTCTTCTTCTTCTTCTTCTTCTTCTTCTTCTTCTTCTTCTTCTTCTTCTCTTCTTCTTCTTCTTCTTCTTCTTCTTCTTCTTCTTCTTCTTCTTCTTCTCTTCTTCTTCTTCTTCTTCTTCTTCTTCTTCTTCTTCTTCTTCTTCTTCTTCTTCTTCTTCTTCTTCTTCTTCTTCTTCTTCTTCTTCTTCTTCTTCTTCTTCTTCTTCTTCTTCTTCTTCTTCTTCTTCTCTTCTTCTTCTTCTTCTTCTTCTTCTTCTTCTCTTCTTCTTCTTCTTCTTCTTCTTCTTCTTCTTCTTCTTCTTCTTCTTCTTCTTCTTCTTCTTCTTCTTCTTCTTCTTCTTCTTCTTCTTCTTCTTCTTCTGCTCCTTCTTCTTCTCTTCTTCTCCTCCTCCTCCTCTCCTTCTTCCACCTCCTCCTCCTCTTCCTCCTCCTTCCTCTTCCTCCTCCTCCTCTTTCTCCTCTTTCTCCTCTTTCTCCTCTTTCTCCTCTTTCTCCTCCTCCTCCTCTTCCTCCTCCTCCTCCTCTTCCTCCTCTGATCCTCCTCCTCCTCTTCCTCCTCCTCCTCTCTCCTCCTCCTCCTCTTCCTCCTCCTCCTCCTCTTCCTCCTCCTCCGCCTCCTCTTCCTCCTCCTCGCCTCTTTCCTCTTCCTCTTCCTCCTCTTCCTCCTCTCTCTCTTCCTCCTCCTCCTCCTCCTCCTCCTCCTCCTCCTCCTCCTCCTCCTCCTCCTCCTCCTCCTCCTCCTCCTCCTCCTCCTCCTCTTCCTCTTCCTCTTCCTCTTCCTCCTCCTCTTCCTCTTCCTCCTCCTCTTCCTCTTCCTCCTCCTCTTCCTCTTCCTCCGCCTCTTCCTCCTCCGCTTCCTCCTCCTCTTCCTCTTCCTCTTCCTTCTCATTCTTCTTCTTCTTCTTCTTCTTCTTCTTCTTCTTCTTCTTCTTCTTCTTCACTCCATGGTTTGGGCATATCGCCCGTTCTGGCTTCATAGATCTCTCCAGCGTTTTCTGGGTCGTCCTCTGTTTCTTCTTCCTTTTGGATTATAGTTTAATTATGCATTTGGATATCCTCTATTGTCGATTCTTAATATATGTTCGTGCCATTGTTGCCTTCAATCTAAAATTTTATCATGGATTGATTCAATTTCTAATTCCTTTCTAATGTCCTCATTTTTTATTTTGTCCAATATTGTATAACCTTTAACACTTCTTAAAACTTTCATTTCTGCAGTCTGTATTTTATTTAATTCATTTTGTGTTGGCACCCAGGTTTCGCTTCCATATAGTAAAGTTAGAATAGCCATTACCTAATATATTTTCATTTTTGTAACCTTTCTCACTCTGTTTTATACAAGTTCTTTGGATTATCCCACATATTGCTCGGAATTTGTTTACGTTTTCCTCTACATCAGCATTGTTTCTAAAAGTTATGTTACATCCTAAATATTTAAAACTCGATATTTGTTCTAAAGTCTTTTTTCCTAAAACATTTTTTGATCTTACATTATTGTCATATATCTATAATTATATGACAAATGTTCTAATAGCCTGGATTTGGTTTATTAGGAGAGACCTCATCTGGAGCTGAATGGATGCCTTTCAAATACGATTCAGATGAAGACACCCTCTGGTCTTGGGCCTTTGAGGATAAATCTCGCAAGAAGTAAATAAGACCAGCTTTCGAAGATTCTCATGATAAGGAAGAGCGTGCAAGCTCCACATGGGCCAGAAGGCAAAATGAGTACTTCAAAATTACGGCTTTTATATTCTGTTTGGATGTTTAACTAGAGGAGTATTTTAATATCATTCCTAACAATAGGAATTTAAATTATCTAAAAGAACTTCACATTTTGGATTTTCATGTAAAATTTAGCCAAATGTTTAAAAAGCTTCTCAATATTACACAGCTAACTAAAGACTTCAAAATTACTTCTCTTTAACCAACATAATACTAGTTTAAAATTGATTTGTTCTGACAAGACTACATAAGAATTTAAAGCCTTTGGCATTTCTTTTCAGAAATGTCTATACAAAGTCAAAGAAATGAACCATTTCAACATAAGGAAATTACATATACTTTTGAAGTCTCTGGGATAAACATGTATGCCTAAGGTATTTAGAGATAACAAACCCATTTACCTATGTTTATTCATAACTATATAATCGGTTATGAAATATATATACATATATAGAGTTATAAGATATATAAATATGTTTATCCTATAATGAGTTTATAGATATACTATATGATGTAAGTTATTATATAATAGCTTTAGATTAGAAAACTCTAATTAAGCATATATTTAGCAAGACATTTAAAAGCAGATTATCCATTTATCTGTTTTTGATGTATAAGGCACATGATACATATTGAATTATTCCAATATTGAGCTTTGAGATGTATAATGTCTCTCATATATTGCGTTTAGATTAGAAAACTATGTAAGTGTTAAGCACATATGTTCCAAGACATTTTAAGACAGACTTTGTCTATATTTTTTAAATATTGTGAGTTTTCAGATATATTTTGTATTTCCTATAATGAGTTTTGAAGTGTCTTTTGGCTTACATTTATAATGGGCTTTAATAAGGAATTGCATATAAATGCCAAGAAATTTAAACACAGAAAATCCATTTCTCTTGTTTTGATGTACAGGATGTTTCGAAACGTCACAGAGGTGATCTTGCCATTTCAGTTTGTACTCCCGGAGTACACTCTCCACTTTTAATCTGACCTTTAAGATTGGGTAGCCCTGTCTTACATCTAGGCTGATAGTTTCTGTCTTAAAACCATTATCCATGCTAATACAAGTCCCTTCATGCATTTTCTTTAGCATTAAAATGAAGTGTTGAGGATATCTGTTTTCAGTCATTATATCCCATAGCTTTTGCCATATAACTTTGTCAAATGCTTTTACATAATCAACAAATAATATATGGGTCTCTAAATTAAATTCTGTTCTCTTTTTTTATTATTTGTTTTATTGTTTAGACTCAATCAGTACAGGATGTGCCTTGCCTGAATCCGTGTTGTTCACTCATATTTAATCTGTTTGCTAAAATTTTTGCTAATATTTTATAGCTTGTATTTAAGAGACTCATTCCTCTATAATTTTTACATTCATTTCTGTCTCCTTTTTTGAAATATTGGCTTTAGTACAGCCCACTGTAGAATTATTTGGTATTATTCTCTGTTCTTTTTATCATTTAATGCTTCCATCCCCAATCTCTTTAGAATTAACTTCCCTCTAAAAGGTTGAAGTTGCATGTCCTCCAGCTTATTGGCCGTCATCGAGTGTTCAGAATTACATAGAATACGGTAATTTAATGCTATAGATCTTGGAGAGTACAAAACAAAATGAAACGCTTACCCACAAGTTGATCTTTTTGGCTATTATTTGTTGAAGACAAATGTCACCTGTTAAAACTATGAAACAGCATCTTTCAGTCGGTGTCATTTCGAAACAACCTGTATAATGAGTTATGAGATATATAATTCTGTATAATTGGTTTTAGATTACAGAACTGATAAAGATGTAAACAAATGTATGCAGAAAATACTCTTAAATGACAATAAAGTGTTAACATTCAACCCCCATCTTAAAAAACTAATTCCCACAGTTAAAACACCTTCTCCTAGATCCGAACTTGGGTTATATCAAGTAAATGACAGAACTGGATGGTAAATTTTTGTAGAATTAGAGGAGCTAGTGCCTGTATGTTGTTATCTTTTTAATTCAGTTATTAATATGACCCATCCTGAAGTATTTAGCATTGAAACCAAAAGACAACCTCGGTTCTTAGTCAAGTATTTATTTTATGGGGCTTGCTGTCCATATAACATTTGTTGATCTGATAATAATTTAAGAATTAATAACTTTGCAACTGTAATTGGATAGCTTAACTGCCTTTTCTATAGAGTACCAGTTATTCTAATATTATTTCTATAATTATTATTACATTCACCTCACAATGCATTAGCAGAATGACATGAGCATGTAATATGCAGAATAAAATTAGACATATACCACACTGACACATAACTTAGTACATATAAAACAGTAGTTTAGTCTATTTTGACAGATTTAATCATGTATAGCACAAATCAATGGGATACCTTTAATACCTAAACAAATAAGGAATAATGAAATAACAAGTAGCATAATACACAAATATATATACACAACAAATATAGTACATACAAAATACAAAAAATATAAAATAAATACACAAATAATGAATCTTCTAGATTACGTAGAAAATGAAGCTTAATATTCATATTTATTGCAACTTAATACAGTGGTTGAACACAATTAAGCCATGTCATTTGTAATACAAACCCTCTCTCTTAAAAGTAAATGATCAGAAATATAAAAAAAATGTCATTCATCTTCTCTCTCTCACACACACATGTATATATATATACAAAACATTATTATTCAAAATCATCAAAGTTTTCTGGGGTCGCCAGACAAATGATGTGTAGATTAATTACATCCGCCGAATTTCCTGTCCCTCCATTTCATCTCCATTATCATTTCACTTAAACTGTCTCATCTGGTGGTAGAAGTATCGGCGAGTGTCTTGACACTGTCGTGACTCCTTGTGTCGGCCGCCCGATGTCTCCTCTTGCCTCATCCTTCCTTCCGGGAATGCCCCTCTTGGGTACAATAAACCACAGGTTTCGGTGCCAAATCCCCTCCATAGTAATCCTAATCCTAAGTCATTCGAAGATTATGATGAAGAACATCGAGCTCAAGATGAGGAAAATGAAGACTTCACCATAGGAGAATATGAAATTGCTCCTATAGTCAAAATGAAGTGTTGAAAACATTTTGATGTTGTGTTCGTGTGATTAGATTTGATCTCTTTATTTGTGAAGCCAAACAAGACATTTATAGTGAGGTGAAGACAATACACAAAACATTAAAATATTCGAAGGTATAGAGCCAGACTGAAAAATTCAGTGCTATAGCCCGGGTTTGAACCACGGATCTTCTGGTCTCCGTCCAGCCGCTCTAACCATTGAGCTACTATGGCAAACATGCCGACATTACATTAAAATCAACTGATTCGTGTTCCTCCCGGTAAACCACTAGGAGTTCTCATAAACACATGAGACAATTACCTTAATGGCGACTTACAACGTGTAAGTACTTTAAGGCCCGGGCTTTATAGTTCGAACCACTATTAGGTACAAGGGTAGAGTCAATGGTTAGAACGGCTGGACGGAGACCAGAAGATCCGTGGTTCAAATCCCAGCTATAGCATTGAATTTTTCAGTCTGGCTCTATCCTTTCATAGTGCGTTCTTCACACGGCTAATGTGAAAGAAAAATTAATTTCAATTAAAATGTTCTATCACAAAATATTTTGAGGCTGGCCCCGTAGCTCCTGCCTGCCATGCTGAGGGTCACGGATTATTTTCCCGGCTGTGGGGGTGGGGATTTCTCTCCGACCAAGATAATTCATCTTCCCCAGAGTCTGGAAGTATGAATGATGGTGCGAATGTGTGCGTGAACTAATGATTAAAACACAACGAATACGAGTTAACCCCTTCGATATGTCCCAAAAGGAGAACGGAGTTAAAGGCGGGGTAAATGAAACAAGGAGAAATTGTTTTGAGAAAGTAAAAGAGGTTAGATAACAATGTGGATTTTACTATTTTCTTAAGTACTAAAAGCTAAAGACATTTTTCATTGTTTGGCAAAACATTCAACAACTTTAAGCATAAGGTTTAAAAATTATATTCAATTGTAATTATAAAACTTGAGCATGTTGAATAATTGTTCATATTCCTTTTCACATACAGTAAATATTCTAAACTAAAAGACGACGTACTCTTAATATTCTCAATTTTACCAAACTTTGTTTACAATTACTCCTCTATAGAACTTCTCAGATTATTCCAATGATCTTTTGCTGCAGATGAAATTATTTATTTACTGAAGTTTTGATACCCCACACTTTAGAGCCATATGCAAGATGACATAGTAAACGTTTAATAAGGATTCCAACTATTTGCAACAAAAACTTCACATATCTTAAGAAAATTATGTACATTTTTCTGATTAATTGATGAGATCGATAGGGGCATAGAGCTTAGAGTTACCAGACATTTGTCTTTCAGGATATGAGAAAACCTCCAACGTTAAGTCATATCGGACGATGAATGAAATGATGTTCAAATGAGCCCATGTTACATCGAGCTTATGGTTACCAGACCTTCATCTTTCAGGATAAGAGAAAACCTCCATACCGGACGATGAATGAAATGATGTTCAAATGAGCCCATGTTACATAGAGCTTAGAGTTACTAGACCTTCATCTTTCAGGTTAAGAGAAAAACTCCAACGTTAAGTGATATCGGACGATGGATAAAATGTTGTTCAAAGGAGTACAGAGTACATAGAGCTCACAGTTCCCAGACATTCATCCTTCAGAATAAGGGAAAACCTCCAACGTTAAGTCATATCGGACGATGAATGAAATGATATTCAAAGGAGTACAGAACACACAGAATTTTGAGTTACCAGACATTCATCTTTCATATAAGAGAAAACGTTCAACATTAAGTCATATCGGACGATGAATGAAATGATGTTCATCTGAGTAAAGGTTACATAAAGCTTAGGCTTTCTAGACATTTCTCTTTCTGGATAAGGGAAACCTCCAACGTTAAATTCTATCGGGCGATGAATGAAATGATATGCAAAAGAGTACAGGGTACATAGAGCTTAGAGTTACCAGACATTCATCTTGAAAGAAAAGAGAAAACCTCCAATGTTAAATCATATCAGAAGATGAATGAAATGAGTTTGCTCTGAGTACAGGGTACATGGATCTTAGAGTTAGAGATTCATCTTTCAGGATAAGAGAAAACCTTCAACGGTAAGTCATATCGGACGATGAATGAAATGATGTTCAAATGAGTAAAGTTTACATACAGGTTGGAGATACAAGACATTCATCTTTCAGAATAAGGGAAAACCTCCAACGTTAAATCGTATCGGATGATGAATGAAGTGATATTCAAAGTAGTACAGCGTACATAGAGCTTAGAGTTACCAGAAATTCATCTTTGAGCAAAAGAGAAACCTCCAACGTTAAATCATATCCGACGATGAATGAAACGGTGTTCAACTGAGTACAGGGTGCATAGAGCTTAGAGTTACCAGACATTCATCTTTCATGATAAGATAAAAAAACTCCCAACGTTGTCATATTGGACGATGAATGTACTGATGTTCTTAACCTGAAACATGCATTTTTAATAACTCTAAGCTCTATGTACCCAGGGCTCATTTCAACACCATTTCATTCATTTGTCCGATATGACATGAAGTTCCATTTTTCCCTTAACCTGAAACATGAATGCTTCGTACCTCTAAGCTCTGTGTACCCAGGCCTCATTTCAACATCATTTCATCCATTTATCCGATATGACTTGACGTTGCATATTTCACTTAACCTGAAACAGGTATGTTTGCTAACTCTAAGCTCCATGTAACCAGGGCTCCTTTCAACAATATTTCATTCACTTATCCGATATGACTTGGCGTTACATTTTTCCCTTAACCTCAAACATGAATGTTTGTAACTCTAAGCTCTATGTACCCAGGGCTCATTTCAACACCATTTCATCCATTTCTCCGATATGACTTGACATTGCATTTTTCCCTTAACCTGAAACATGAATGTTTGATAACTCTAAGCTCTATGTGCCCAGGGCTCATTTCAACTACATTTCATCCATTTATCCAATATGACTTGACGTTGCATACTTCCCTTAACCTGAAACATGTATATTTGTTAACTCTAAGCTCCATGTACCCAGGGTTCATTTCAACACCATTTCATTCATTTGTCCAATATGACGACGTTGCATTTTTCCCTTAACCTGAAACATGAATGTTTGGTAACACTAAGCTCTATTTACCCAGGGCTCATTTGAGCATCATTTCATCCATTTCTCCGATATGACTTTACGTTGCATTTTTCCCTTAACCTGAAACACAATTTTTTGGTAGCTATAAGCTCTATGTACCCAGGGCTCATTTGAACACCATTTCAACCATTTGTCCGATATGACTTTACGTTGCATTTTTCCCTTAACCTGACACATGATTATTTGGTAACTCTAAGCTCTATGTACCCAGGGCTCATTTCAACACCATTTCATCCATTTGTCCAATATGACTTGATTTTACATTTTTCCCTTAACCTGAAACATGAATGTTTGCTAAATCTAAGCTCTATGTATCGAGGGCTCATTTCACCACCATTTCATCTATTTGTCCGATATGACTTGACGTTACAGTTTTCCCTTAACCTGAATGATCAATGTTTGGCAACTCTAAGCTCTATGTACCCAGGGCTCATTTGATTACCATTTCATACATTTATCCGATATGACTTGACGTTATATTTTTCCCTTAACCTGAAACATGAGTGATTGGTAACTCTAAGCTCTATGTACCCAGGGCTCATTCGAACTCCATATCATCCATTTGTTCCATATGACTTGACGTTACAATTTTCCCTTAACCTGAATGATCAATGTTTGGTAACTCTAAGCTCTATGTACCCAGGGCTCATTTCAACACCATTTCATCTATATGTCCGATATGACTTGACGTTACAACTTTCCCTTAACCTGAATGATCAATGTTTGTTAACTCTAAGCTCTATGTACCCAGGGCTTATTTGAACACCATTTCATCCATTTGTCCGATATGACTTAACGTTGCATGTTTACCTTAACCTGAAACATAAATCTTTAATAAGTCTAAGCTCAATGTACCCAGGGCTCATTTGAACACCATTTCAACCATTTGTCCGATATGCCTTGACGTTGCATTTTTACCTTCACCTGAAACATGCATATTGGGTAACTCTGAGCTCTATGTACTCAGGGCTCATATCAACACCATTTCATCCATTTATCCGATATGACTTGACGCTACATTTTCCCTTAACCTGAAACATGAATGTTTGCTAACTCTAAGCTCTGTGTACCCAGGGTTCATTTGAGCACCATTTCATCCATTTGTCCGATATAACTTGACGTTGCATATTTCCCTAACCTGAAACATGAATGTTTGCTATCTCCAAGCTCTATGTACCCAGGGCTCATTTGAACACCATTCCATCCATTTGTCCGATATGACTTTCGTAGCATTTTTCCCTTAACCTGAAACATGAGTGATTGGTAACTCTAAGCTCTATGTGCCCAGGGCTCATTTGAACACCTTTTCATCCATTTGTCCGATATGACTTGACGTTACATTTTTCCCTTAACCTGAAACATTAATGTTTGGTAACTCTAAGCTCTATGTACCCAGGGCTCATTTGAACACCTTTTCATACATTTGTCCGATATGACTTGACGTTGAATTTTTCCCTTAACCTGAAAATGAATGTTTGCTATCTCTAAGCTCTATGTACCCAGTGCTCATTTGAACACCTTTTCATCCATTTGTCCGATATGACTTTGACGTTGCATTTTTCCCTTAACCTGAAACATTAATGTTTGGTAACTCTAAGCTCTATATACCCAGGGCTCATTTGAACACCATTTCATTCATTTGTCCAATATAACTTGACTTGCCTTTTCACCTTAACCTGAATGATCAATGTTTATTAACTCTAAGCTCTATGTACCCAGGGCTCATTTGAACACCATTTCAACCATTTGTCCGATATGACGACGATGTGTTTATCCCTTAACCTGACACATGAATGTTTGCTAACTCTAAGCTCTATGTACCCAGGGCTCATTTGAACACCAGTTCATCCATTTATCCGATATGAATGAACGTTACATTTTTCTCTTAACCTGACACATGAATGTTTGCTAACTCTAAGCTCTATGAACCCAGGACTCATTTCAACACCATTTCATCCATTTATCCGATATGACTTGAAATTACATTTTTCCCTTAACCTGAAACATGAATGTTTGCTAACTCTAAGCTCTATGTACCCAGGGCTCATTTCAACACCATTTCATCCATTCATCCGATATGTCTGAACGTTACATTTTTCCCTTAACCTGAAACATAACGTTTGCTAACTCTAAGCACCATGTAACCAGGGCTCATTTCAACACTATTTCATCCATTTGTCCGATATGACTTGACGTTACATTTTTCCCTTAACCTGAAACATGAATGTCTGCTAACTCTAAACTCTATGTATCCAGGGCTCACTTTAAACCATTTCATCCATTTGTCCGATATGACTTGACGTTACATTTTTCCCGTAACCTGAAACATGAATGTCTGCTAACTCTAAGCTCTATGTATCCAGGGCTCATTTCAAAACCATTTCATTCATTTCTCCGATATGACTTGACGCTACATTTGTCCCTTAACCTGAAACATGAATGTCTGCTAACTCTAAGCTCTATGTATCCAGGGCTCATTTCAAAACCATTTCATCCATTTCTCCGATATGACTTGACGTTACATTTTTCCCTTAACCTGAAACATGAATGTTTGGTAACTCTAAGCTCTATGTACCCAGGGCTCACTTCAACATCATTTCATCCATTTATCCGATATGACTTGATGTTGCATATTTCCCTTAACCTGAAACATGTATGTTTGCTAACTCTAAGCTCCATGTCCCCAAGGCTCATTTGAACACCATTTCAACCATTTGTCCGATATGACGACGTTGTGTTTTTCCCTTAGCCTGAAACATGTGTGTTTGCTAACTCTAAGCTCCATGTACCCAGGGCTCACTTCAACACCATTTCATTCATTTGTCCGATATGACTTGACGTTGCATTTTTCCCTTAACCTGAAACATGAATGTTTGCTAACACTAAGCTCTATGCACCAAGGGCTCATTTGAACACCTTTTCATCCATTTGTCCGATATAACTTCACGTTGCATTTTTCCCTTAACCTGAAACATGAATGTTTGGTAAATCTAAGCTCTATTTACACAGGGCTCATTTGAGCATCATTCCATCCATTTCTCCGATATGAATTGACGTTGCATTTTTCCCTTAACCTGAAACACAAATTTTTGGTAGCTCTAAGATATATGTACCCAGGGCTCATTTGAACACCATTTCAACCATTTGTCCGATATGACTTAACGTTGCATTTTTCCTTTAACCTGAAACAAGATTATTTAGTAACTCTAAGCTCTATGTACCCAGGGCTCATTTCAACACCATTTCATCCATTTATCCGATATGGCATGAAGTTACATTTTCCCTTTAACCTGAAACATGTATGTTTGGTAGCTCTATGCTCTATGTATCCAGGCCTCATTTCAACAACATTTATTCTATTTGTCCGATATGACCTAACGTTACATTTTTCACTTAAAGTTAAAAACGAATGTTTGGTAACTCTAAGCACTATATACCCAGGGCTGATAACAACACCATTTCATTGATTTATCCGATATGATCTGACGTTGCATTATTCCCTTAACCTGAAACATGAATGTTTGTTAACCTTAAGCTCAATGTGCCCAGGGCTCATTTGAACAGCATTTCATCCATTTGTACCATATGACATGACGTTACATTTTTCCCTTATCCTGAAACATGAATTTTTAATAACTCTAAGCTCTATGTACCCAGGGCTCATTTCAACACCATTTCATCCTTTTGTCTGATATGACTTGAAGTTACATTTTTCCCTTAACCTGAAACATGAATGTTTGGTACCTCTAAGCTCTATGTACCCAGGGCTCATTTCACATCATTTCATCCATTTATCCGATATGACTTGACGTTACATTTTTCCCTTAACCTGAAACATTAATGTTTGCTAACTCTAAGCTCCATATAACCAGGGCTCATTTCAACGCTATTTCATTCATTTATCCGATATGACTTGACGTTACATTTTTCCCTTAACCTGAAACATGAATGTTTGTAAATCTAAGCCCTATGTACTCAGGGCTCATTTCAACACCATTTCATCCATTTGTCCGATATGACTTGACGTTACATTTTTCCCTTAACCTGAAACATGAATGTCTGCTAACTCTAAACTCTATGTATCCAGGGCTCACTTTAAACCATTTCATCCATTTGTCCGATATGAATTGACGTTACATTTTTCCCTTGACCTGAAACATGAATTTTTTGGTAACTCTAAGCTCTATGTAACTAGGGCTCATTTTAAAACCATTTCATTCATTTGTCCGATATGACTTGACGTTGCATATCTCTCTTAACCTGAAACATGAATGTTTGCCATCTCTAAGCTCTATGTACTCTTGGCTCATTTGAATACCTTTTCATCCATTTGTCCGATATGACTTGACGTTGCATATTTTCCTTAACCTGAAACATGTATGTTTGCTAACTCTAAGCTCCATGTACCCAGGGCTCATTTCAACACCATTTCATTCATTTGTCCGATATGACTTGACGTTGCATTTTTCCCTTAGCCTGAAACATGAATGTTTGTTAACTCTAAGCTCTATGTAACGAGGGCTCATTTCAACACCATTTCATCCATTTATCCGATATGACTTGACGCTACATTTTCCCTTAACCTGAAACATGAATGTTTGCTAACTCTAAGCTCTGTGTACCCAGGGTTCATTTGAGCACCATTTCATCCATTTGTCCGATATAACTTGACGTTGCATATTTCCCCAACCTGAAACATGAATGTTTGCCATCTCTAAGCTCTATGTACTCTTGGCTCATTTGAATACCTTTTCATCCATTTGTCCGATATGACTTGACGTTGCATTCTTCCCTTCACCTGAAACATTAATTTTTGGTAACTCTAAGCTCTATGTACCCAGGGCTCATTTGAACACCATTTCATTCATTTGTCCAATATAACTTGACTTGCCTTTTCACCTTAACCTGAATGATCAATGTTTATTAACTCTAAGCTCTATGTACCCAGGGCTCATTTGAACACCATTTCAACCATTTGTCCGATATGACGACGTTGTGTTTTTCCCTTAACCTGACACATGAATGTTTGCTAACTCTAAGCTCTATGTACCCAGGGCTCATTTGAACACCAGTTCATCCATTTATCCGATATGAATGAACGTTACATTTTTCTCTTAACCTGACACATGAATGTTTGCTAACTCTAAGCTCTATGTACCCAGGACTCATTTCAACACCATTTCATCCATTTATCCGATATGACTTGAAATTACATTCTTCCATTAACCTGAAACATGAATGTTTGCTAACTCTAAGCTCTATGTACCCAGGGCTCATTTCAACACCATTTCATCCATTCATCTGATATGACTGAACGTTACATTTTTCCCTTAACCTGAAACATGAATGTTTGCTAACTCTAAGCACCATGTAACCAGGGCTCATTTCAACACTATTTCATCCATATGTCCGATATGACTTGACGCTACATTTTCCCTTAACCTGAAACATGAATGTTTGCTAACTCTAAGCTCTGTGTACCCAGGGTTCATTTGAGCACCATTTCATCCATTTGTCCGATATAACTTGACGTTGCATATTTCCCCAACCTGAAACATGAATGTTTGCCATCTCTAAGCTCTATGTACTCTTGGCTCATTTGAATACCTTTTCATCCATTTGTCCGATATGACTTGACGTTGCATTCTTCCCTTAACCTGAATCATTAATTTTTGGTAACTCTAAGCTCTATGTACCCAGGGCTCATTTGAACACCATTTCATTCATTTGTCCAATATAACTTGACTTGCCTTTTCACCTTAACCTGAATGATCAATGTTTATTAACTCTAAGCTCTATGCACCCAGGGCTCATTTGAACACCATTTCAACCATTTGTCCGATATGACGACGTTGTGTTTTTCCCTTAACCTGACACATGAATGTTTGCTAACTCTAAGCTCTATGTACCCAGGGCTCATTTGAACACCAGTTCATCCATTTATCCGATATGAATGAACGTTACATTTTTCTCTTAACCTGACACATGAATGTTTGCTAACTCTAAGCTCTATGTACCCAGGACTCATTTCAACACCATTTCATCCATTTATCCGATATGACTTGAAATTACATTCTTCCCTTAACCTGAAACATGAATGTTTGCTAACTCTAAGCTCTATGTACCCAGGGCTCATTTCAACACCATTTCATCCATTCATCCGATATGACTGAACGTTACATTTTTCCCTTAACCTGAAACATGAATGTTTGCTAACTCTAAGCACCATGTAACCAGGGCTCATTTCAACACTATTTCATCCATATGTCCGATATGACTTGACGTTACATTTTTCCCTTAACCTGAAACATGAATGTCTGCTAAATCTAAACTCTATGTATCCAGGGCTCACTTTAAACCATTTCATCCATCTGTCCGATATGACTTGACGCTACATTTGTCCCTTAACCTGAAACATGAATGTCTGCTAACTCTAAGCTCTATGTATCCAGGGCTCATTTCAAAACCATTTCATCCATTTCTCCGATATGACTTGACGTTACATTTTTCCCTTAACCTGAAACATGAATGTTTGGTAACTCTAAGCTCTATGTACCCAGGGCTCACTTAAACATCATTTCATGCATTTATCCGAAATGACTTGATGTTGCATATTTCCCTTAACCTGAAACATGTATGTTTGCTAACCCTAAGCTCCATGTCCCCAGGGCTCATTTGAACACCATTTCAACCATTTGTCCGATATGACGACGTTGTGTTTTTCCCTTAGCCTGAAACATTTGTGTTTGCTAACTCTAAGCTCCATGTACCCAGGGCTCATTTCAACACCATTTCATCCATTCATCCGATATGACTGAACGTTACATTTTTCCCTTAACCTGAAACATGAATGTTTGCTAACTCTAAGCACCATGTAACCAGGGCTCATTTCAATACTATTTCATCCATTTGTCCGATATGACTTGACGTTACATTTTTCCCTTAAACTGAAACATGAATGTCTGCTAACTCTAAACTCTATGTATCCAGGGCTCACTTTAAACCATTTCATCCATTTGTCCGATATGACTTGACGTTACATTTTTCCCGTAACCTGAAACATGAATGTCTGCTAACTCTAAGCTCTATGTATCCAGGGCTCATTTCAAAACCATTTCATTCATTTCTCGGATATGACTTGACGCTACATTTGTCCCTTAACCTGAAACATGAATGTCTGCTAACTCTAAGCTCTATGTATCCAGGGCTCATTTCAAAACCATTTCATCCATTTCTCCGATATGACTTGACGTTACATTTTTCCCTTAACCTGAAACATGAATGATTGGTAACTCTAAGCTCTATGTTCCCAGGGCTCACTTAAACATCATTTCATGCATTTATCCGATATGACTTGATGTTGCATATTTCCCTTAACCTGAAACATGTATGATTGCTAACCCCAAGCTCCATGTCCCCAGGGCTCATTTGAACACCATTTACACCATTTGTCCGATATGACGACGTTGTGTTTTTCCCTTAGCCTGAAACATTTGTGTTTGCTAACTCTAAGCTCCATGTACCCAGGGCTCATTTCAATACCATTTCATTCATTTGTCCGATATGACTTGGCGTTGCATTTTTCCCTTAACCTGAAACATGAATGTTTGGTAACTCTAAGCTCTATGTACCCAGGGCTCATTTCAACACCATTTCATCCATTTATCCGATATGACTTGATGTTGCATTTTTCCCTTGACCTGAAACATGAATTTTTTGGTAACACTAAGCTCTATGTAACCAGGGCTCATTTCAAAACCATTTCATCCATCTGTCCGATATGACTTCACGTTGCATATCTCCCTTAACCTGAAACATGTATGTTTGCTAACACTAAGCTCTATGCACCCAGGGCTCATTTGAACACCATTTCATCCATTTGTCCGATATAACTTCACGTTGCATTTTTCCCTTAACCTGAAACATGAATGTTTGGTAAATCTAAGCTCTATTTACCCAGGGCTCATTTGAGCATCATTCCATCCATTTCTCCGATATGAATTGACGTTGTATTTTTCCCTTAACCTGAAACACAAATTTTTGGTAGCTCTAAGATCTATGTACCGAGGGCTCATTTGAACACCATTTCAACCATTTGTCCGATATGACGACGTTGTGTTTTTCCCTTAGCCTGAAACATGTGTGTTTGCTAACTCTAAGCTCCATGTACCCAGGGCTCATTTCAACACCATTTCATTCATTTGTCCGATATGACTTGACGTTGCATTTTTCCCTTAACCTGAAACATGAATGTTTGCTAACACTAAGCTCTATGCACCAAGGGCTCATTTGAACACCTTTTCATCCATTTGTCCGATATAACTTCACGTTGCATTTTTCCCTAAACCTGAAACATGAATGTTTGGTAAATCTAAGCTCTATTTACACAGGGCTCATTTGAGCATCATTCCATCCATTTCTCCGATATGAATTGACGTTGCATTTTTCCCTTAACCTGAAACACAAATTTTTGGTAGCTCTAAGATATATGTACCCAGGGCTCATTTGAACACTATTTCAACCATTTGTCCGATATGACTTAACGTTGCATTTTTCCTTTAACCTGAAACAAGATTATTTAGTAACTCTAAGCTCTATGTACCCAGGGCTCATTTCAACACCATTTCATCCATTTATCCGATATGGCATGAAGTTACATTTTCCCTTTAACCTGAAACATGTATGTTTGGTAGCTCTATGCTCTATGTATCCAGGCCTCATTTCAACACCATTTATTCTATTTGTCCGATATGACCTAACGTTACATTTTTCACTTAAAGTTAAAAACGAATGTTTGGTAACTCTAAGCACTATATACCCAGGGCTGATAACAACACCATTTCATTGATTTATCCGATATGATCTGACGTTGCATTATTCCCTTAACCTGAAACATGAATGTTTGTTAACCTTAAGCTCAATGTGCCCAGGGCTCATTTGAACAGCATTTCATCCATATGTACCATATGACATGACGTTACATTTTTCCCTTATCCTGAAACATGAATTTTTAATAACTCTAAGCTCTATGTACCCAGGGCTCATTTCAACACCATTTCATCCTTTTGTCTGATATGACTTGAAGTTACATTTTTCCCTTAACCTGAAACATGAATGTTTGGTACCTCTAAGCTCTATGTACCCAGGGCTCATTTCACATCATTTCATCCATTTATCCGATATGACTTGACGTTACATTTTTCCCTTAACCTGAAACATTAATGTTTGCTAACTCTAAGCTCCATATAACCAGGGCTCATTTCAACGCTATTTCATTCATTTATCCGATATGACTTGACGTTACATTTTTCCCTTAACCTGAAACATGAATGTTTGTAAATCTAAGCCCTATGTACTCAGGGCTCATTTCAACACCATTTCATCCATTTGTCCGATATGACTTGACGTTACATTTTTCCCTTAACCTGAAACATGAATGTCTGCTAACTCTAAACTCTATGTATCCAGGGCTCACTTTAAACCATTTCATCCATTTGTCCGATATGAATTGACGTTACATTTTTCCCTTGACCTGAAACATGAATTTTTTGGTAACTCTAAGCTCTATGTAACTAGGGCTCATTTTAAAACCATTTCATTCATTTGTCCGATATGACTTGACGTTGCATATCTCTCTTAACCTGAAACATGAATGTTTGCCATCTCTAAGCTCTATGTACTCTTGGCTCATTTGAATACCTTTTCATCCATTTGTCCGATATGACTTGACGTTGCATATTTTCCTTAACCTGAAACATGTATGTTTGCTAACTCTAAGCTCCATGTACCCAGGGCTCATTTCAACACCATTTCATTCATTTGTCCGATATGACTTGACGTTGCATTTTTCCCTTAGCCTGAAACATGAATGTTTGTTAACTCTAAGCTCTATGTAACCAGGGCTCATTTCAACACCATTTCATCCATTTATCCGATATGACTTGACGCTACATTTTCCCTTAACCTGAAACATGAATGTTTGCTAACTCTAAGCTCTGTGTACCCAGGGTTCATTTGAGCACCATTTCATCCATTTGTCCGATATAACTTGACGTTGCATATTTCCCCAACCTGAAACATGAATGTTTGCCATCTCTAAGCTCTATGTACTCTTGGCTCATTTGAATACCTTTTCATCCATTTGTCCGATATGACTTGACGTTGCATTCTTCCCTTAACCTGAAACATTAATTTTTGGTAACTCTAAGCTCTATGTACCCAGGGCTCATTTGAACACCATTTCATTCATTTGTCCAATATAACTTGACTTGCCTTTTCACCTTAACCTGAATGATCAATGTTTATTAACTCTAAGCTCTATGTACCCAGGGCTCATTTGAACACCATTTCAACCATTTGTCCGATATGACGACGTTGTGTTTTTCCCTTAACCTGACACATGAATGTTTGCTAACTCTAAGCTCTATGTACCCAGGGCTCATTTGAACACCAGTTCATCCATTTATCCGATATGAATGAACGTTACATTTTTCTCTTAACCTGACACATGAATGTTTGCTAACTCTAAGCTCTATGTACCCAGGACTCATTTCAACACCATTTCATCCATTTATCCGATATGACTTGAAATTACATTCTTCCATTAACCTGAAACATGAATGTTTGCTAACTCTAAGCTCTATGTACCCAGGGCTCATTTCAACACCATTTCATCCATTCATCTGATATGACTGAACGTTACATTTTTCCCTTAACCTGAAACATGAATGTTTGCTAACTCTAAGCACCATGTAACCAGGGCTCATTTCAACACTATTTCATCCATATGTCCGATATGACTTGACGCTACATTTTCCCTTAACCTGAAACATGAATGTTTGCTAACTCTAAGCTCTGTGTACCCAGGGTTCATTTGAGCACCATTTCATCCATTTGTCCGATATAACTTGACGTTGCATATTTCCCCAACCTGAAACATGAATGTTTGCCATCTCTAAGCTCTATGTACTCTTGGCTCATTTGAATACCTTTTCATCCATTTGTCCGATATGACTTGACGTTGCATTCTTCCCTTAACCTGAATCATTAATTTTTGGTAACTCTAAGCTCTATGTACCCAGGGCTCATTTGAACACCATTTCATTCATTTGTCCAATATAACTTGACTTGCCTTTTCACCTTAACCTGAATGATCAATGTTTATTAACTCTAAGCTCTATGCACCCAGGGCTCATTTGAACACCATTTCAACCATTTGTCCGATATGACGACGTTGTGTTTTTCCCTTAACCTGACACATGAATGTTTGCTAACTCTAAGCTCTATGTACCCAGGGCTCATTTGAACACCAGTTCATCCATTTATCCGATATGAATGAACGTTACATTTTTCTCTTAACCTGACACATGAATGTTTGCTAACTCTAAGCTCTATGTACCCAGGACTCATTTCAACACCATTTCATCCATTTATCCGATATGACTTGAAATTACATTCTTCCCTTAACCTGAAACATGAATGTTTGCTAACTCTAAGCTCTATGTACCCAGGGCTCATTTCAACACCATTTCATCCATTCATCCGATATGACTGAACGTTACATTTTTCCCTTAACCTGAAACATGAATGTTTGCTAACTCTAAGCACCATGTAACCAGGGCTCATTTCAACACTATTTCATCCATATGTCCGATATGACTTGACGTTACATTTTTCCCTTAACCTGAAACATGAATGTCTGCTAAATCTAAACTCTATGTATCCAGGGCTCACTTTAAACCATTTCATCCATCTGTCCGATATGACTTGACGCTACATTTGTCCCTTAACCTGAAACATGAATGTCTGCTAACTCTAAGCTCTATGTATCCAGGGCTCATTTCAAAACCATTTCATCCATTTCTCCGATATGACTTGACGTTACATTTTTCCCTTAACCTGAAACATGAATGTTTGGTAACTCTAAGCTCTATGTACCCAGGGCTCACTTAAACATCATTTCATGCATTTATCCGAAATGACTTGATGTTGCATATTTCCCTTAACCTGAAACATGTATGTTTGCTAACCCTAAGCTCCATGTCCCCAGGGCTCATTTGAACACCATTTCAACCATTTGTCCGATATGACGACGTTGTGTTTTTCCCTTAGCCTGAAACATTTGTGTTTGCTAACTCTAAGCTCCATGTACCCAGGGCTCATTTCAACACCATTTCATCCATTCATCCGATATGACTGAACGTTACATTTTTCCCTTAACCTGAAACATGAATGTTTGCTAACTCTAAGCACCATGTAACCAGGGCTCATTTCAATACTATTTCATCCATTTGTCCGATATGACTTGACGTTACATTTTTCCCTTAAACTGAAACATGAATGTCTGCTAACTCTAAACTCTATGTATCCAGGGCTCACTTTAAACCATTTCATCCATTTGTCCGATATGACTTGACGTTACATTTTTCCCGTAACCTGAAACATGAATGTCTGCTAACCCTAAGCTCTATGTATCCAGGGCTCATTTCAAAACCATTTCATTCATTTCTCGGATATGACTTGACGCTACATTTGTCCCTTAACCTGAAACATGAATGTCTGCTAACTCTAAGCTCTATGTATCCAGGGCTCATTTCAAAACCATTTCATCCATTTCTCCGATATGACTTGACGTTACATTTTTCCCTTAACCTGAAACATGAATGATTGGTAACTCTAAGCTCTATGTTCCCAGGGCTCACTTAAACATCATTTCATGCATTTATCCGATATGACTTGATGTTGCATATTTCCCTTAACCTGAAACATGTATGATTGCTAACCCCAAGCTCCATGTCCCCAGGGCTCATTTGAACACCATTTACACCATTTGTCCGATATGACGACGTTGTGTTTTTCCCTTAGCCTGAAACATTTGTGTTTGCTAACTCTAAGCTCCATGTACCCAGGGCTCATTTCAATACCATTTCATTCATTTGTCCGATATGACTTGGCGTTGCATTTTTCCCTTAACCTGAAACATGAATGTTTGGTAACTCTAAGCTCTATGTACCCAGGGCTCATTTCAACACCATTTCATCCATTTATCCGATATGACTTGATGTTGCATTTTTCCCTTGACCTGAAACATGAATTTTTTGGTAACACTAAGCTCTATGTAACCAGGGCTCATTTCAAAACCATTTCATCCATGTGTCCGATATGACTTCACGTTGCATATCTCCCTTAACCTGAAACATGTATGTTTGCTAACACTAAGCTCTATGCACCCAGGGCTCATTTGAACACCATTTCATCCATTTGTCCGATATAACTTCACGTTGCATTTTTCCCTTAACCTGAAACATGAATGTTTGGTAAATCTAAGCTCTATTTACCCAGGGCTCATTTGAGCATCATTCCATCCATTTCTCCGATATGAATTTACGTTGTATTTTTCCCTTAACCTGAAACACAAATTTTTGGTAGCTCTAAGATCTATGTACCGAGGGCTCATTTGAACACCATTTCAACCATTTGTCCGATATGACTTTACGTTGCATGTTTCCTTTAACCTGAAACAAGATTATTTGGTAACTCTAAGCTCTATGAACCCAGGGCTCATTTCAACACCATTTCATCCATTTATCCGATATGGCATGAAGTTACATTTTTCCTTTAACCTGAAACATGTATGTTTGGTAGCTCTATGCTCTATGTATCCAGGCCTCATTTCAACACCATTTCATCTATTTGTCCGATATGACCTAACGTTACATTTTTCACTTAAAGTTAAAAATGAATGTTGGTAACTCTAAGCACTATATACCCAGGGCTGATAACAACACCATTTCATTGATTTATCCGATATGATTTGACGTTGCATTATTCCCTTAACCTGAAACATGAATGTTTGTTAACCTTAAGCTCAATGTGCCCAGGGCTCATTTGAACAGCATTTCATCCATTTGTACTATATGACATGACGTTACATTTTTCCCTTAACCTGAAACATGAATGTTAAATAACTCTAAGCTCTATGTACCCAGGGCTCAATTCAACACCATTTCATCCTTTTGTCTGATATGACTTGAAGTTACATTTTTCCCTTAACCTGAAACATGAATGTTTGGTACCTCTAAGCTCTATGTACCCAGGGCTCATTTCAACATCATTTCATCCATTTATCCGATATGACTTGACGTTACATTTTACCCTTAACCTGAAACATTAATGTTTGCTAACTCTAAGCTCCATATAACCAGGGCTCATTTCAACGCTATTTCATTCATTTATCCGATATGACTTGACGTTACATTTTTCCCTTAACCTGAAACATGAATGTTTGCAACTCTAAGCCCTATGTACTCAGGGCTCATTTCAACACCATTTCATCCATTTGTCCGATATGACTTGACGTTACATTTTTCCCTTAACCTGAAACATGAATGTCTGCTAACTCTAAGCTCTATGTATCCAGGGCTCATATCAAAACCATTTCATTCATTTCTCTGATATGACTTGACGTTACATTTGTCCCTTAACCTGAAACATGAATGTTTGGTAACTCTAAGCTCTATGTACCCAGGGCTCATTTCAACACCATTTCATCCATTTATCCGATATGACTTGACGTTGCATATTTTCATTAACCTGAAACATGTATGTTTGCGAACTCTAAGCTCCATGTACCCAGGGCTCATTTCAACACCATTTCATTCATTTGTCCGATATGACTTGACGTTGCATTTTTCCCTTAGCCTGAAACATGAATGTTTGTTAACTCTAAGCTCTATGTAATCAGGGCTCATTTCAACACCATTTCATCCATTTATCCGATATGACTTGACGTTGCATTTTTCCCTTGACCTGAAACATGAATTTTTTGGTAACTCTAAGCTCTATGTAACTAGGGCTCATTTCAAAACCATTTCATCCATTTGTCCGATATGACTTGACGTTGCATATCTCCCTTAGCCTGAAACATGAATGTTTGCCATCTCTAAGCTCTATGTACTCTTGGCTCATTTGAACACCTTTTCATCCATTTGTCCGATATGACTTGACGTTGCATTCTTCCCTTAACCTGAAACATTAATGTTTGGTAACTCTAAGCTCTATGTACCCAGGGCTCATTTGAACACCATTTCATTCATTTGTCCAATATAACTTGACTTGCCTTTTCATCTTAACCTGAATGATCAATGTTTATTAACTCTAAGCTCTATGTACCCAGGGCTCATTTGAACACCATTTCAACCATTTGTCCGATATGACGACGTTGTGTTTTTCCCTTAACCTGACACATGAATGTTTGCTAACTCTAAGCTCTATGTACCCAGGGCTCATTTGAACACCAGTTCATCCATTTATTCGATATGACTTGAAATTACATTTTTCCCTTAACCTGAAACATTAATGTTTGCTAACTCTAAGCTCTATGTACCCAGGGCTCATTTCAACACCATTTCATCCATTCATCTGATATGACTGAACGTTACATTTTTCCCTTAACCTGAAACATGAATGTTTGCTAACTCTAAGCACCATGTAACCAGGGCTGATTTCAACACTATTTCATCCATATGTCCGATATGACTTGACGTTACATTTTTCCCTTAACCTGAAACATGAATGTCTGCTAACTCTAAACTCTATGTATCCAGGGCTCACTTTAAACCATTTCATCCATCTGTCCGATATGACTTGACGTTACATTTTTCCCGTAACCTGAAACATGAATGTCTGCTAACTCTAAGATCTATGTATCCAGGGCTCATTTCAAAACCATTTCATTCATTTCTCCGATATGACTTCACGCTACATTTTTCCGTTAACCTGAAACATGAATGTTTGGTAACTCTAAGTTCTATGTACCCAGGGCTCACTTCAACATCATTTCATCCATTTATCCGATATGACTTGATGTTGCATATTTCCCTTAACCTGAAACATTTATGTTTGCTAACCCTAAGCTCCATGTCCCCAGGGCTCATTTGAACACCATTTCAACCATTTGTCCGATATGACGACGTTGTGTTTTTCCCTTAGCCTGAAACATGTGTGTTTGCTAACTCTAAGCTCCATGTACCCAGGGCTCATTTCAACACCATTTCATTCATTTGTCTGATATGACTTGACGTTGCATTTTTCCCTTAACCCGAAACATGAATGTTTGGTAACTCTAAGCTCTATGTACCCAGGGCTCATTTCAACACCATTTCATCCATTTTTCCGATATGACTTGACGTTGCATTTTTCCCTTGACCTGAAACATGAATTTTTTGGTAACTCTAAGCTCTATGTAACTAGGGCTCATTTCAAAACCATTTCATCCATTTGTCCGATATGACTTGATGTTGCATATCTCCCTTAACCTGAAACATGAATGTTTGCCATCTCTAAGCTCTATGTACTCTGGGCTCATTTGAACACCTTTCATCCATTTGTCCGATATGACTTGACGTTGCATTCTTCCCTTAACCTGAAACATTAATGTTTGGTAACTCTAAGCTCTATGTACCCAGGGCTCATTTGAACACCATTTCATTCATTTGTCCCATATGACTTGACTTGCCTTTTCACCTTAACCTGAATGATCAATTTTGTTAACTCTAAGCTCTAAGTACCCAGGGCTCATTTGAACACCATTTCAACCATTTGTCCGATATGACGACGTTGTGCTTTTCCCTTAACCTGAATGATCAATGTTTGGTAATTCTAAGCCCTATGTACCCAGGGCTCAATTGAACACCAGTTCATCCATTTATCCGATATGATCGAACGTTACATTTTTCTCTTAACCTGACACATGAATGTTTGCTGACTCTAAGCTCTATGTACCCAGGGCTCATTTGAACACCAGTTCATCCATTTGTCCGATATGACTTGACGTTGCATTTTTCCGTTAACCTGAAACATAAATGTCTGCTATCTCTAAGCTCTATGTACCCAGGGCTAATTTGAACACCTTTTCATCCATTTATCCGATATGACTTGACGTTGCATATTTCACTTAACCTGAGACATGTATGTTTGCTAACTCTAAGCTCCAAGTACCCAGGGCTCATTTGAGCACCATTTCATCCATTTGTCCGATACGACTTGACGTTGCATTTTTCCCTTAACTTGAAACATGAATGTCTGCTATCTCTAAGCTCTATGTACCCAGAGCTCATTTGAACACCGTTTCATCCATTTGTCCGATATGACTTGACGTTGCATTTTTCCCTTAACCTAAAACATTAATGTTTGGTAACTCTAAGCTCTATGTACCCAGGGCTCATTTGAACACCATTTCATCCATTTGTCCGATATAACTTGACGTTGCATTTTTCCCTTAACCTGAAACATGAATGTTTGTTAACTCTAAGCTCTATTTACCCAGGGCTCATTTGAGCATCATTCCATCCATTTGTACGATAGGAATTGTCGTTGCATTTTTCCCTTAAGCTCCAACACAAATTTTTGGTAGGTCTAAGTTCTATGTACCCAGGGCTCATTTGAACACCATTTCAACCATTTGTCCGATATGAGTTTAAGTTGCATTTTTCCTTTAACCTGAAACAAGATTATTTGTTAACTCTAAGCTCTATGTACCCAGAGCTCATTTCAACACCATTTCATCCATTTATCCGATATGACTTGACTTGCCTTTTCACCTTAACCTGAATGATCAATGTTTGTTAACTCTAAGCTCTATGTACCCAGGGCTCATTTGAACACCATTTCAACCATTTGTCTGATATGACGACGTTGTGTTTCTCCCTTAACCTGACACATGAATGTTTGCTAACTCTAAGCTCTATGTACCCTGGGCTCATTTGAACAAGAGTTCATCCATCTATCCGATATGAATGAACGTTACATTTTTCTCTTAACCTGATACATGGATGTTTGCTAACTCTAAGCTCTATGTACCCAGGACTCATTTCAACACCATTTCATCCATTTATCCGATATGACTTGAAATTACATGTTTCCCTTAACCTGAAACATGAATGTTTGCTAACTCTAAGCTCAATGTACCCAGGGTTCATTTCAACACCATTTCATCCATTTACCGATATGACTGAAAGTTACATTTTTCCCTTAACCTGAAACATGAAGGTTTGCTAACTCTAAGCACCATGTAACCAGGGCTCATTTCAACACTATTTCTTTCATTTATCCGATATGACTTGACGTTACATTTTTCACTTAAGATGAAACATTAATGTTTGCAGCTCTAAGCCCTATGTACCCGGGGTTCATTTCAACACCATTTCATCCATTTGTCCGATATGACTTGACGTTACATTTTTCCCTTAACCTGTAATATGAATGTCTGCTAACTCTAAGCTCTATGTATCCAGGGCTCATTTCCAAACCATTTCATCCATTTGTCCGATATGACTTGACGTTACATTTTTCCATTAACCTGAAACATGAATGTCTGCTAAATCTAAGCTCTATGTATCCAGGGCTCATTTCAAAACCATTTCATCCATTTGTCCGATATGACTTGACGTTGCATTTTTCCCTTAACCTGAAACATGAATGTTTGGTAACTCTAAGCTCTATGTACCCAGGGCTCATTTCAACACCATTTCATCCAATTATCCGATATGACTTGACGTTGCATTTTCCCTTGACCTGAAACATGAATGTTTGTTAACCTTAAGCTCAATGTGCCCAGGGCTCATTTGAACAGCATTTCATCCATTTGTACCATATGACATGACGTTACATTTTTCCCTTAACCTGAAACATGAATGTTTGGTAAATCTAAGCTCTATTTACCCAGGGCTCATTTGCGCATCATTCCATCCATTTCTCCGATATGAATTGACGTTGCATTTTTCCTTTAACCTGAAACACAAATTTTTGGTAGCTCTAAGATCTATGTACCCAGGGCTCATTTGAACACCATTTCAACCATTTGTCCGATATGACTTTACGTTGCATTTTTCCTTTAACATGAAACAAGATTATTTGGTAACTCTAAGCTCTATGTACCAAGGGCTCATTTCAACACCATTTCATCCATTTATCTGATATGGCATGAAGTTACATTTTTCCTTTAACCTGAAACATGTATGTTTGGTAGCTCTATGCTCTATGTATCCAGGCCTCATTTCAACACCATTTCATCTATTTGTCCGATATGACCTAACGTTACATTTTTCACTTAAAGTTAAAAATGAATGTTTGGTAACTCTAAGCACTATATACCCAGGGCTGATTACAACACCATTTCATTGATTTATCCGATAATATTTGACGTTGCAATATTCCCTTAACCTGAAACATGAATGTTTGTTAACCTTAAGCTCAATGTGCCCAGGGCTCATTTGAAAAGCATTTCATCCATTTGTACCATATGACATGACGTTACATTTTTCCCTTAACCTGAAACATGAATTTTTAATAACTCTAAGCTCTATGTACCCAGGGCTCATTTCAACACCATTTCATCCTTTTGTCTGATATGACTTGAAGTTACATTTTTCCCTTAACCTGAAACATGAATGTTTGGTACCTCTAAGCTCTGTGTACCCAGGGCTCATTTCAGCATCATTTCATCCATTTATCCGATATGACTGAACGTTACATTTTTCCCTTAACCTGAAACATGAATGTTTGCTAACTCGAAGCACCATGTAACCAGGGCTCATTTCAACACTAATTCTTTAATTTATCCGATATGACTTGACATTACATTTTTCACTTAAGATGAAACATGAATGTTTGTAGCTCTAAGCCCTATGTACCCGGTGTTCATTTCAACACCTGTTCATCCATTTATCCGATATGAATGAACGTTACATTTTTCTCTTAACCTGATACATGAATGTTTGCTAACTCTAAGCTCTATGTACCCAGGACTCATTTCAACACCATTTCATCCATTTGTCCAATATGACTTGACGTTACATTTTTCCCTTAACCTGAAACATGAATGTCTGCTAACTCTAAACTCTATGTATCCAGGGCTCACTTTAAACCATTTCATCCATTTGTCCGATATGACTTGACGTTGCATTTTTCCCTTAACCTGAAACATGTATGTTTGCTAACACTAAGCTCTATGTAACCAGGGCTCATTTGAACACCATTTCAACCATCTGTCTGATATGACTTTACGTTGCATTTTTCCTTTAACCTGAAACAAGATTATTTGGTAACTCTAAGCTCCATGTACCCAGGGCTCCTTTCAACACCATTTCATCCATTTATCCGATATGGTATGAAGTTACATTTTTCCTTTTACCTGAAGCCTGAATGTTTGGTAACTCTATGCTCTATGTATCCAGGCCTCATTTCAACACCATTTCTTCTATTTGTTCGATATGACCTAACGTTACATTTTTCGATTAAAGTTAAAAATGAATGTTTGGCAACTCTAAGCTTTATATACCCAGGGCTGATTTCAACACCATTTCATTTATTTATCCGATATGATTTGACGGTGCATTATTCCCTTAACCTGAAACATGAATGTTTGTTAAACTTAAGCTCAATGTGCCCAGGGCTCATTTGAACAGCATTTCATCCATTTGTTCCATATGACTTGAAGTTACATTTTCCCCTTAACCTGAAACATGAATTTTTAATAACTCTAAGCCCTATGTACCCAGGGCTCATTTGAACAGCATTTCATCCATTTGTCCGATATGACTTGAAGTTACATTTTTACCTTAACCTGAAACATGAATGTTGGGTACTTCTAAGCTCTATGTACCAAGGGCTCACTTCAACATCATTTCATCCATTTATCCGATATGACTTGACGTTACATTTTTCCCTTAATCTGAAACATGAATGTTTGCTAACTCTAAGCTCCATGTAACCAGAGCTCATTTTAACACTATTTCATTCATTTATCCGATATGACTTGACGTTACATTTTTCCCTTAACCTGAAATATGAATGTTTGTAACTCTAAGCCCTATGTACTCAGGGCTCATTTCAACACCATTTCATCCATTTGTCCGATATGACTTGACGTTACATTTTTCCCTTAACCTGAAACATGAATGTTTGCAACTCTAAGCCCTATGTACTCAGGGCTCATTTCAACACCATTTCATCCATTTGTCCAATATGACTTGACGTTACATTTTTCCCTTAACCTGAAACATGAATGTCTGCTAACTCTAAACTCTATGTATCCAGGGCTCACTTTAAACCATTTCATCCATTTGTCCGATATGACTTGACGTTACATTTTTCCCTTAACCTGAAACATGAATGTCTGCTAACTCTAAGCTCTATGTATCCAGGGCTCATATCAAAACCATTTCATTCATTTCTCTGATATGACTTGACGTTACATTTGTCCCTTAACCTGAAACATGAATGTTTGGTAACTCTAAGCTCTATGTACCCAGGGCTCATTTCAACACCATTTCATCCATTTATCCGATATGACTTGACGTTGCATATCTTCCTTAACCTGAAACATGTACGTTTGCTAACTCTAAGCTCCATGTACCCAGGGCTCATTTCAACACCATTTCAATCATTTGTCCGATATGACTTGACGTTGCATTTTTCCCTTAGCCTGAAACATGAATGTTTGTTAACTCTAAGCTCTATGTACCCAGGGCTCATTTCAACACCATTTCATCCATTTATCCGATATGACTTGACGTTGCATGTTTCCCTTGACCTGAAACATGAATTTTTTGGTAACCCTAAGCTCTATGTAACTAGGGCTCATTTCAAAACCATTACAGCCATTTGTCCGATATGACTTGACGTTGCATATCTCCCTTAACCTGAAACATGAATGTTTGCCATCTCTAAGCTCTATGTACTCAGGGCTCATTTGAACACCTTTCATCCATTTGTCCGATATGACTTGACGTTGCATTCTTCCCTTAACCTGAAACATTAATGTTTGGTTACTCTAAGCTCTATGTACCCAGGGCTCATTTGAACACCATTTCATTCATTTGTCCCATATGACTTGACTTGCCTTTTCACCTTAACCTGAATGATCAATGTTTGTTAACTCTAAGCTCTAAGTACCCAGGGCTCATTTGAACACAATTTCAACCATTTGTCCGATATGACGACGTTGAGTTTTTCCCTTAACCTGAATGATCAATGTTTGGTAATTCTAAGCCCTATGTACCCAGGGCTCAATTGAACACCAGTTCATCCATTTATCCGATATGACCGAACGTTACATTTTTCTCTTAACCTGACACATGAATGTTTGCTAACTCTAAGCTCTATGTACCCAGGGCTCATTTGAACACCAGTTCATCCATTTGTCCGATATGACTTGACGTTGCATTTTTCCCTTAACCTGAAACATAAATGTCTGCTATCTCTAAGCTCTATGTACCCAGGGCTAATTTGAACACCTTTTCATCCATTTATCCGATATGACTTGACGTTGCATATTTCACTTAACCTGAGACATGTATGTTTGCTAACTCTAAGCTCCAAGTACCCAGGGCTCATTTGAGCACCATTTCATCCATTTTCCTGATATGACTTGACGTTTAATTTTTCCCTTAACTTGAAACATGAATGTCTGCTATCACTAGGCTCTATGTACCCAGAGCTCATTTGAACACCTTTTCATCCATTTGTCCGATATGACTTGTCGTTGCATTTTTCCCTTAACCTAAAACATTAATGTTTGGTAACTCTAAGCTCTATGTTCCCAGGGCTCATTTGAACACCATTTCATCCATTTGTCCGATATAACTTGACGTTGCATTTTTCCCTTAACCTGAAACATGAATGTTTGGTAACTCTAAGCTCTATTTACCCAGGGCTCATTTGAGCATCATTCCATCCATTTGTACGATAGGAATTGTCGTTGCATTTTTCCCTTAAGCTCAAACACAAATTTTTGGTAGGTCTAAGTTCTATGTACCCAGGGCTCATTTGAACACCACTTCAACCATTTGTCCGATATGAGTTTACGTTGCATTTTTCCTTTAACCTGAAACAAGATTATTTGTTAACTCTAAGCTCTATGTACCCAGAGCTCATTTCAACACCATTTCATCCATTTATCCGATATGACTTGACTTGCATTTTAACCTTAACCTGAATGATCAATGTTTGTTAACTCTAAGCTCTATGTACCCAGGGCTCATTTGAACACCATTTCAACCATTTGTCTGATATGACCACGTTGTGCTTCTCCCTTAACCTGACACATGAATGTTTGCTAACTCTAAGCTCTATGTACCCTGGGCTTATTTGAACACCAGTTCATCCATTTATCCGATATGAATGAACGTTACATTTTTCTCTTAACCTGACACATGAATGTTTGCTAACTCTAAGCTCTATGTACCCAGGACTCATTTCAACACCATTTCATCCATTTATCTGATAAGACTTGAAATTACATGTTTCCCTTAACCTGAAACATGAATGTTTGCTAACTCTAAGCTCTATGTACCCAGGGTTCATTTCAACACCATTTCATCCATTTATCCGATATGACTGAACGTTACATTTTTCCCTTAACCTGAAACATGAATGTTTGCTAACTCTAAGCACCATGTAACCAGGGCTCATTTCAACACTATTTCTTTCATTTATCTGATATGACTTGACCATACATTTTTCACTTAAGATGAAACATGAATGTTTGTAGCGCTAAGCCCTATGTACCCGGGGTTCATTTCAACACCATTTCATCCATTTGTCCGATATTACTTGACGTTACATTTTTCCCTTAACCTGTAATATGAATGTCTGCTAACTCTAAGCTCTATGTATCCAGGGCTCATTTCCAAACCATTTCATCCATTGGTCCGATATGACTTGACGTTACATTTTTCCATTAACCTGAAACATGAATGTCTGCTAAATCTAAGCTCTATGTATCCAGGGCTCATTTCAAAACCATTTCATCCATTTCTCCGATATGACTTGACGTTACATTTTTCCCTTAACCTGAAACATGTATGTTTGCTAACACTAAGCTCTATGTACCCAGGGCTCATTTCAACACCATTTCATCCATTTATCCGATATGGCTTGAAGTTACATTTTTCCTTTAACCTGAAGCCTGAATGTTCGGTAACTCTATGCTCTATGTATCCATTCCTCATTTCAACACCTTTTCTTCTATTTGTCCGATATGACCTAACGTTACATTTTTCGATTAAAGTTAAAAATGAATGTTTGGCAACTCTAAGCTTTATATACCCAGGGCTGATTTCAACACCATTTCATTTATTTATCCGATATGATTTGACGTTGCATTATTCCCTTAACTTGAAACATGAATGTTTGTTAACTTTAAGCTCAATGTGCCCAGGGCTCATTTGAACAGCATTTCATCCATTTGTTCCATATGAGTTGAAGTTACATTTTTCCCTTAACATGAAACATGAATTTTTAATAACTTTAAGCTTTATGTACCCAGGGCTCATTTGATCAGCATTTCATCCATTTGTCCGATATGACTTGAAGTTACATTTTTACCTTAACCTGAAACATGAATGTTCGGTACATCTAAGCTCTATGTACCTAGGGCTCACTTCAACATCATTTCATCCATTTATCCGATATGACTTGACGTTACATTTTTCCCTTAATCTGAAACATGAATGTTTGCTAACTCTAAGCTCCATGTTACCAGGGCTCATTTCAACACTATTTCATTCATTTATTCGATATGACTTGACGTTACATTTTTCCCTTAACCTGAAACATGAATGTTTGTAACTCTAAGCCCTATGTATTCAGGGCTCATTTCAACACCATTTCATCCATTTGTCCGATATGACTTGACGTTACATTTTTCCCTTAACCTGAAACATGAATGTCTGCTAACTGTAAACTCTATGTTTCCAGGGCTCACTTTAAACCATTTCATCCATTTTTCCGATATGACTTGACGTTACATTTTTCCCTTAACCTGAAACATGAATGTCTGCTAACTCTAAGCCCTATGTATTAAGGGCTCACTTCAAAACCATTTCATTCATTTCTCCGATATGACTTGACGTTGCATTTTTCCCTTAACCTGAAACATTAATGTTTGTTAACCCTAAGCTCTATGTACCCAGGGCTCATTTGAACACCATTTCATCCATTTGTCCGATATGACTTGACGTTGCATTTTTCCCTTAACCTGAAACATGAATGTTTGCTATCTCTAAACTCTATGTACCCAGGGCTCATTTCAACACCATTTCAAACATTTGTCCGATATGACTTGACGTTGCACTTTTCCCTTAGCCTGAAACATGAATGTTTGTTAACTCTAAGCTCTATGTACCCAGGGCTCATTTCAACACCATTTCATCCATTTATCCGATATGACATGACGTTGCATTTTTCCCTTGACCTGAAACATGAATTTTTTGGAAACTCTAAGCTCTATGTAACTAGGGCTCATTTCAAAACCATTTCATCCATTTGTCCGATATGACTTGACGTTGCATATCTCCCTTTACCTGAAACATGAATGTTTGCCATCTCTAAGCTCTATTTACTCAGGGCTCATTTGAGCATAATTCCATCCATTTCGCCGATATGAATTGACGTTGCATTTTTCCCTTAACCTGAAACACAAATTTTTGGTAGCTCTAAGCTCTATGTACCCGGGGCTCATTTGAACACCATTTCAACAATTTGTCTGATATGACTTTACGTCGCATTTTACCTTTAACCTGAAAAAAGATTATTTGGTAACTCTAAGCTCTATGTACCCAGGGCTCATTTCAACACCATTTCATCCATTTATCCGATATGGCTTGAAGTTTTATTTTTCCTTTAACCTGAAACATGAGTGTTTAGTAACTCTATGCTCTATGTATCCAGGCCTCATTTCAACACCATTTCTTCTATTTGTCCGATATGACCTAACGTTACATTTTGCGCTTAAAGTTAAAAATGAATGTTTGGCAACTCTAAGCTTTATATACCCAGGGCTGATTTCAACCCCAGTTCATCCATTTGTCCGATATGACTTGACGTTGCATTTTTCCCTTAACCTGAATCATGAATGTCTTGTAACTCTAGGCTCTATGTACCCAGGGCTCATTTCAACATCATTTCATCCATTTATCCAATATGACTTGACGTTGCATATTTCACTTAACCTGAGACATGTATGTTTGCTAACTCTAAGCTCCAAGTACCCAGGGCTCATTTGAGCACCATTTCATCCATTTGTCCGATATGACCTGACGTTGCATTTTTCCCTTAACCTGAAACACCAATTTTTGGTAGGTCTAAGCTCTATGTACCCAAGGCTCATTTGAACACAATTTCATCCATTTGTCCGATATGACTTTCTTTGCATTTTTACCTTAACCTGAAACATTAACGTTTTCTATCTCTAAGCTCTATGTACCCAGGGCTCATTTGAACACCAGTTCATCCATTTGTCCGATATGACATGACGTTGCATTTTTCCCTTAACCTGAAACATTAATGTTTTGTAACTCTAAGCTCTGTGTACCCAGGGCTCATTTGAACACCATTTTATCTATTTGTCCGATATGACTTGACGTTGCATTTTTCCCTTAACCTACAACATTAATGTTTGGTAACTCTAAGCTCTATATACCCATGGCTCATTTGAACACCATTTCATTCATTTGTCCCATATGACTTGACCTTGCCTTTTCACCTTAACCTGAATGATCAATGTTTGTTAACTCTAAGCTCTATGTACCCAGGGCTCATTTCAAAACCATTTCATCCATTTGTCCCATATGACTTGACGTTGCATATCTCCCTTAACCTGAAACATGAATGTTTGCCAACTCTAAGCTCTATGTACCCTGAGCTCATTTGAAAACCTTTTCATCCATTTGTCCGATATGACTTGACGTTACATTTTTCCCTTAACCTGAAACATGAATGTTTGCTAACTCTAAGCTCTATGTATCCAGGGCTCATTTCAAAACCATTTCATCCATTTCTCCGATATGACTTGACGTTACATTTTTCCCTTAACCTGAAATATTAATGTTTGGTAACTATAAGCTCTATGTACCCAGGGCTCATTTGAACACCGTTTCATTCATTTGTCCATATGACATGACCTTGCATTTTCACCTTAACCTGAAACATGAATGTTTGTTAACCTTAAGCTCTATGCACCCAGGGCTCATTTGAACGCCAGTTCATCCATTTGACTGATAGGACTTGACGTTGCATTTTCCCTTAATCTGAAAGATAAATAGTTTGTAACTCTTAGCTCTACGTACATAGGGCTCATTTCAACACCATTTCATCCATTTATGCGATATGACTTAAAATTATATTTTTCCCTTAACCTGAAACATGAATGTTTGCTAACTCTAAGCTCTATGTACCCAGGGCTAATTGAGCACCATTTCATCCATTTGTCCGATATAACCTGACGTTGCATTTTTCCCTTAACCTGAAACATGTATGTTTGCTATCTTGAAGCTCTATGTACCCAGGGCTCATTTGAACACCATTTCATTCATTTTTCCGATATGACTATCTTTGCATTTTTCCCTTAACCTGAAACATTAATGTTTGCTATCTCTAAGCTCTATGCACCCTGGGCTCATTTGTACACCAGTTCATCCATTTGTTCGATATGTCTTGACGTTGCATTTATTACTTAACCTGAAACATTAATGTTTGGTAAATCTAAGCTCTATGTACCCAGGGCTCATTTGAACACCATTTCATCCATTTGTCCGATATGACTTGATGTTGCAGTTTTCCCTTAACCTGAAACATGAAAGTTTGCTACCTCTAAGCTCTATGTACACAGGGCTCATTTGAACACTATTTCATTCATTTGTCCGATAGGACTTTCGTTGCTTTTTTACCTTAACCAGAAACATGAATGTTTGCTATCTCCAAGCTCTATGTACCCAGGGCTCATTTGGACACCATTTCATCCATTTGTCCGATATGACTTGACGTTGCATTTTTCCCTTAACCTGAAACATTAATGTTTGGTAACTCTAAGCTCTGTGTACCCAGGGCTCATTTGAACACCATTTTATCTATTTTTCCGATATGACTTGAGGTTGCATTTTTCCCTTAACCTAAAATATTAATGTTTGGTAACTCTAAGCTCTATGTACCCATGGCTCATTTGAACACCATTTCATTCATTTGTCCCATATGACTTGAAATTGCCTTTTCACCTTAACCTGAAGCATGTATGTTTGCTAACTCTAAGCTCCATGTACCCAGGGCTCATTACAACACCATTTCATTCCTTTATGCGATATGACTTGACGTTACATTTTTCCCTTAACCTGTAACATGAAAGTTTGTAACTCTAAGCTCTATGTACCCAGGACTCATTTCAAAACCATTTCATCCATTTATCCCATATGACTTGACGTTACATTTTTCCCTTAACCTTAAACATGAATGTTTGGTAACTGTATGCTCTATGTACCCAGGGCTAATTTGAGCACCATTTCATCCATTTGTCCAGAGTGACTTGATTTTACATTTTTCCCTTAACCTGACACATGAATGTTTGGTAACCCTAAGCTCTATGTACTCAGGGCTCATTTCAACATCATTTAATCCATTTATCCGATATGACTTGACGTTGCATATTTCACTTAACCTGAGATATGTATGTTTGCTAACTCTAAGATCCAAGTACCCAGGGCTCATTTGAGCATCATTTCATCCATTTGTCCGATATGACTTGACGTTATATTTTTCCCTTAACCTGAACCATGAATGTCTGCTAACTCTAAGCTCTATGTATCCAGGGCTCATTTTAAAACCATTTCATCCATTTCCCCGATATGACTTGACGTTACATTTTTCCCTTAACCTGAAACATGAATGTTTGGTAACTCTAAGCTCTATGTACCCAGGGCTCATTTCAACACCATTTGATCCATTTATCCGATATGGCTTGAAGTAACATTTTTCCTTTAACCTGAAACATGAATGTTTGGTAACTCTATTCTCTATGTATCCAGGCCTCATTTTAACACCATTTCATGTATTTGTCCGATATGACCTAACGTTACATTTTTCGCTTAAAGTTAAAAATGAATGTTTGGTAACTCTAAGCTCCATATACCCAGGGCTCATTTCAACAACATTTCATTGATTTATCCGATATGCTTTGACGTTACATTTTTCCCTTAACCTGAAACATGAATGTTTGCTAACTCTAAGCTCTATGTACCCAAGGCTCATTTCAACACCATTTCATCCATTTATCCGATATGACTTGAGGTTGCATATTTCCCTTAACCTGAAACATCTATGTTTGCTAACTCTAAGCTCCATGTACCCAGGGCACATTTCAACACCATTTCATCCATTTATCCGATATGACTTGACATTGCATATTTCCCTTAACCTGAAGCATGTATGTTTGCTAACTCTAAGCTCCATGTACCCAGGGCTCATTTCAAAACCATTTCATCCATTTATCCGATATGACTTGATGTTACATTTTTCCATTAACCTTATACATGAAAATTTGTAACTCTAAGCTCTATATACCCAGGGCTCATTTCAACACCATTTCATGCATTTATCCGATATGACTGAATGTTGCATTTTTCCCTTGACCTGAAACATGAATGTTTGCTAACTCTAAGCTCTATGTAACCAAGGCTCATTTTAGCACCATTTCATACATTTGTCCGATATGGCTTGACATTAAGTTTCTCCCTTAACCTGAAACATGAATGTTTGGTAACCCTAAGCTCTATGTACCCAGGGCTCATTTGAACACTAGTTCATCCATTTATCCGATATGTCTGGACGTTGCATATTTCACTTAACCTGAGATATGTATGTTTGCTAACTCTAAACTCCAAGTATCCAGGGCACATTTGGGCATCATTTCATCCATTTGACCGATATAACTTGACGTTGCATTTTTCCCTTAACCTGAAACAAAATTTTTTTGTAGCTCTAAGCTCTATCTACCCAGGGCTCATTTGAACACCATTTCATCCATTTGTCCGATATGATTTTACCTTGCATTTTTCCCTTAACCTGAAATATGAATGTTTGGTAACTCCAAGCTCTATGTACCCAGGGCTCATTTCAACACCATTTCATTCATTTGTCCGATATGACCTAGCGTTACATTTTTACCTTAACCTGAAACATGAATGTTTGGTAACTCTAAGATCTATGTACCCAGGGCTCATTACAAAACCATTTCATCCATTTGTCCTATATGATTTGACGTCGCATTTTTCCCCTAACCTGAATGATCAATGTCTGCTAACTCTAAGCTCAATGTGCCCAGGGCTCATTTGAACACCATTTCTTCCATTTGTTCCATATGACTTGACGTTACATTTTTCCCTTAACCTGAAACATGAAAGTTTGGTAACTCTAAGCTCTATGTACCCAGGGCTCATTTAAACACCATTTCATCCATATATCCGATATGACTTGACGTTACATTTTTCCCTTAATCTGAAACATGAATGTTTACTAACTCTAAGCTCTATGTACCCAGGGCTCATTTCAACTCCATTCCATCCATTTATCCGATATGACTTGACGTTGCATTTTTCCCTTGACCTGAAACATAAATTTTTTGGTAACCCAAAGCTCTATGTAACTAGGACTCAATTCAAAACATTTCATCCATATATCCGATATGACTTGACGTTACATTTTTCCCTTAACCTGAAACATGCATGTTTGGTAACCCTAAGCTCTATGTACCCAGGACTCGTTTCAACACCATTTCATCCATTTATCCTTTATGACTTGACGTTGCATATCTCCCTTAAACTGAAACATGTGTGTTTGCTAACACTAAGCTCTATGTACCCAGGGCTCATTAGAACAACATTTCTTCCATTTGTCCGATATGACCTGACGTTGCATTTTTCTCTTAACCTGAAACATGAATGTTTGCTATCTCTAAGCTCTATGTACCCAGGGCTCACTTGAACACCATTTCATTCATCTGTCAGATATGACTTTGTTTGACTTTTTACCTTAACCTGAAACATTATTGTTTGCTATTTCTAAGCTCTATGTACCCAGGGCTCATTTGAACACCAGTTCATCCATTTGTCCGATATGACTTGACGTTGCATTTTTCCCTTAACCTGAAACATTAACGTTTGGTAACTCTAAGCCTTATGTACCAGGGCTCATTTGAACTCCATTTCATCCATTTGTCCGATATGACTGAACGTTACATTTTTCCCTTAACCTGACACATGAATGTTTGCTAACTCTAAGCTCTATGTACCCAGGGCTCATTTCAACACCATTTCAGCCATTTATCCGATATGACCTGACGTTGCATATCTCCCTTAACCTGAAAAATGTATGTTTGCTAACTGTAAGCTCTATGTACCCAGGGCTCATTTGAACACCATTTCATCAATTTGTCCGATACAAATTGACGTTGCATTTTTCCCTTAACCTGAAACATGAATGTTTGGTAACTCTAATGCTCTATGTACCCAGGGCACATTTCAACACCATTTCATCCATTTATCCGACATGACTTGAAGTTACATTTTCCCCTAACCTGAAACATTAATGTTTGCTAACTCTAAGCTCTATGTACCCAGGGCTCATTTGAACACCTTTTCATTCATCTGTCCGATATGAGTTGACGTTGCATTTTTTCCTTAACCTGAAACATTAATGTTTGGTAACTCTAAGCTCTATGTACCCAGGGCTCATTTGTACACCATTTCATTCATTTGTCCCATATGACTTGACCTTGCCTTTTCACCTTAACCTGAATGATCAATGTTTGTTAACTCTAAGCTCTATGTACCCAGGGCTCATTTCAACACCATTTCATCCATTTATCCGATATCCATTTTTCCCTTGACCTGAAACATGAATTTTTTGGTAACTCTAAGCTCTATGTAACTAGGGCTCATTTCAAAACCATTTCATCCATTTGTCCGATATGACGATGTTGCATATCTCCCTTAACCTGAAACATGAATGTTTTCCATCTCTAAGCTCTATGTACCCTGAGCTCATTTGAAAACCTTTTCATCCATTTGTCCGATATGACTTCACGTATTTTTCCCTTAACCTGAAACATTAATGTTTGGTAACTCTAAGCTCTATGTACCTAGGGCTCATTTGATTACCATTTTAAACATTTATCCAATATGACTTGACGTTACATTTTTCCCTTAAACTGAAACATGAATGTTTACTAACTCTAAGTTCTGTGTACCCAGGGCTCATTTGAGCACCATTTCATCCATTTGTCCGATATGACCTGACGTTGCATTTTTCCCTTAACCTGAAACATGAATGTTTGCTATATCTAAGCTCTATGTACCCAGGGCTCACGTGAACACCATTTCATTCATCTGTCCGATATGACTTTCTTTTACTTTTTACCTTAACCTGAAACATTAATGTTTGCTATCTCTAAGCTCTATGTACCCAGGGCTCATTTGAACACCAGTTCATCCATTTGTCCGATATGACTTGACGTTGCATTTTTCCCTTAACCTGAAACATTAATGTTTGGTAACTCTAAGCTCTATGCACCCAGGACGCATTTGAACTCCATTTCATCCATTTGTCCGATATGACTGAACGTTAAATTTTTCCCTTAACCTGACACATGAATGTTTGCTAACTCTAAGCTATATGTACCCAGGGCTCATTTGAACACCAGTTCATCCATTTGACCAATAGGACTTGACGTTGCATTTTCCCTTAATCTGAAAGATGAATAGTTTGTAACTCTTAGCTCTATGTACACAGGGCTCATTTCAACACCATTTCATCCATTTATCCGATATGACTTGGAATTACATTTTTCGCTTAACCTGAAACATGAATGTTTGCTAACTCTAAGCTCTATGTACCCAGGGCTCATTTCAACACCGATTCATCCATTTGTCCGATATGGCTTGACGTTACATTTTTCCCTTAACCTGAAACATGAATGTCTGCTAACTCTAAGCTCTATGTATCTAGGGCTCATTTCAAAACCATTTGATCCATTTCTCTGATAAGACTTGACGTTACATATTTCCCTTAACCTAAAACATGAATGTTTGCTAACCCTAAGCTCTATGTACCCAGGGCTCATTTCAACACCATTTCATCCATTTATCGGATATGACTTGATGATATTTCCCTTAACATGAAATAAGTATGTTTGCTAACTCTAAGCTCCATGTACCCAGGGCTCATTTCAACACCATTTCATCCATTTATTCGATATGACTTGACGTTGCATATTTCCCTTAACCTGAAACATGTATGTTTGCTAACTCTAAGCTCCATGTACCCAGGGCTCATTTCAACACCATTTCGTTCATTTGTCCGATATGACTTGACGTTGCATTTTTCGCTTAACCTGAAACATGATTATTTAGTAACTCTAAGCTCTATGTACCCAGGGCTCATTTCAAAACCATTTCATCCATTTATCCGATATGGCTTGACGTTATATTTTTCCGTTAACCTGAAACATGAATGTTTGGTAACTCTATGCTCTATGTACCCAGGGCTAATTTGAGCATCATTTCATCTATTTGTCCAATATGACTTGACGTTAAAGTTTTCCCTTATCCTGAATGATCAATGTTGGTAACTCTAAGCTCTATGTACCCTGGGCTCATTTGATTACCATTTTATACATTTATCTGATATGACTTAACGTTACATTTTTCCCTTAACCTGAAACGTGAATGATTGCTAACTCTAAGCTCTATGTACCCAGGTCTCATTTGAGCACCATTTCATCCATTTGTCCGATATGACCTGACGTTGCATTTTTCCCTTAACCTGAAACATGAATGTTTGCTAACTCTAAGCTCTATGTACCCAGGGCTCATTTGATCACCTTTTCATTCATTTGTCCGATATGACTTTCGTTGCATTTTTACCTTAACCTGAAACACGAATGTTTTGTAACCCTATGCTCTATGTACCCAGGGCTCATTTGAACACCATTTCATTCATTTGTCCGATATGACTTGACGTTTCATTTTTCCTTTAACCTGAAACAAGATTATTTGGTAACTCTAAACTCAATGTACCCAGGGCTCATTTCAACACCATTTTATCCATTTATCCGATATGGCTTGAAATAACATTTTTCCTTTAATCTGAAACATGAATGTTTAGTAACTCTATGCTCTATGTATTCAGGCCTCATTTTAACACCATTTCATGTATTTGTCCGATATGACCTAACGTTACATTTTTCGCTTAAAGTTAAAAATGAATGTTTTGTAACTCTAAGCTCCATATGCCCAGGGCTCATGTCAACACCATTTGATTGATTTATCCGATATGATTTGACGTTGCATTATACCCTTAACCTGAAACATGAATGTTTGTTAACCTTAAGCTCAATGTGCCCAGGGCTCATTTGAACAGCATTTCATCCATTTGTTCCATATGACTTGACGTTACATTTTTCCCTTAACCTGAAACATGAATTTTTAATAACTCTAAGCTCTATGTACCCAGGGCTCATTTCAACACCATTTCATCTATTTGTCCGATATGACTTGACGATCCATTTTTCCCTTAACCTGAAACATGAATGATTGGTAACTCTAAGCTTTATGTACCCAGGGCTCATTTCAACATCATTTCATCCACTTATCCGATAAGACTTGACGTTACATTTTTCCCTTAACCTGAAATATGAATGTCTGCTATCTCAAGAGCTCTATGTATCCAGGGCTCATTTCAAAACCATTTCATCCATTTGTCCGATATGACTTGACGTTGCATTTTTCCCTTAGCCTGAAACATGAATGTTTGGTAACTCTAAGCTCTATGTACACAGGGCTCATTTTAACATCATTTCATCCATTTATCCCATATGACTTGACGTTGCATATTTCCCTTAACCTGAAACATGTATGTTTGCTAACTCTAAGCTCCATGTACCCAGGGCACATTTCAACACCATTTCATCCATTTATCCGATATGACTTGACATTACATATTTCCCTTAACCTGAAGCATGTATGTTTGCTAACTCTAAGCTCCATGTACCCAGGGCTCATTTCAAAACCATTTCATCCATTTATCCGAAATGACTTGATGTTACCTTTTTCCATTAACCTTAAACATGAAAGTTTGTAACTCTAAGCTCTATATACCCAGGGCTCATTTCAACACCATTTCATGCATTTATGCGATATGACTGAATGTTGCATTTTTCCCTTGCCCTGAAACATGAATGTTTGCTAACTCTAAGCTCTATGTAACCAAGGCTCATTTGAGCACCATTACATACATTTGTCCGATATGGCTTGACATTAAGTTTTTCCCTTAACCTGAAACATAAATGTTTGGTAACACTAAGCTCTATGTACCCAGGGCTCATTTCAACATCATTTCATCCATTTATCCGATATGACTTGACGTTGCATATTTCACTTAACCTGAGATATGTATGTTTGCTAACTCTAAGCTCCAAGTACCCAGGGCTCATTTGAGCATCATTTCATCCATTTGTCCGATATAACTTGACGTTTCATTTTTCCCTTAACCTCAAACAAAAATTTTTTGATGCTCTAAGCTCTATCTAACCAGGGCTCATTTGAACACCATTTCATTCATTTGTCCGATATGACTTTACCTTGCATTTTTCCCTTAACCTGAAATATGAATGTTTGGTAACTCTAAGCTCTATGTACCCAGGGCTCATTTCAACACCATTTCATTCATTTGTCCGATATGACCTAACGTTTCATTTTTACCTTAACCTGAAACATGAATGTTTGGTAACTCTAAGATCTATGTACCCAGGGCTCATTACAAAACCATTTCATCTCTTTGTCCGATATGATTTGACGTCGAATTTTTCCCCTAACCTGAAAGATCAATGTCTGCTAACTCTAAGCTCAATGTGCCCAGGGCTCATTTGAACACCATTTCATCCATTTGTTCCATATGACTTGACGTTACATTTTTGCCGTAACCTGAAACATGAATGTTTGGTAACTCTATGCTCTATGTACCCAGGGCTCATTTAAACACCATTTCATCCATATATCCAATATGACTTGACGTTACATTTTTCCCTTAATCTGAAACATGAATGTTTGCTAACTCTAAGCTCTATGTACCCAGGGCTCATTTCAACGCCATTCCATCCATTTATCCGATATGACTTGACGTTGCATTTTTCCCTTGACCTGAAACATTAATTTTTTGGTAACCCTAAGCTCTATGTAACTAGGGCTCATTACAAAACCATTTCATCCTTTTGTCCGATATGATTTGACATTGCATTTTTCCCGTAACCTGAATGATCAATGTTTGCTAACTGTAAGCTCAATGTGCCCAGGGCTCATTTGAACACCATTTCATCCATTTGTTCCATATGACTTGACGTTTCATTTTCCTTTAACCTGAAACAAGATTATTTGGTAACTCTAAACTCAATGCACCCAGAGCTCATTTCAACAGCATTTCATTCATTTGTCCGATATGACTTGACGTTGCATTTTTCCCTTAACCAGAAACATGAATGTTTGATAACTCTAAGTTCTATGTACCCAGGGCTCATTTCATAACCATTTCATACATTTGTCCGATATGACTTGACTTTGCATATCTCCCTTAACCTGAAACATGAATGTTTGCTATCTCTAAGCTCTATGTACCCAGGGCTCATTTGAACACCTTTTCATCCATTTTTCCGATATGATCGACTTTGCATTTTTCCCTTAACCTGAAACATTAATGTTTGGTAACTCTAAGCTCTATGTACCCAGGGCTCATTTGAACACCTTTTCATCCATTTTTCCGATATGATTGACTTTGCATTTTCCCCTTAACCTGAAACATTAATGTTTGGTAACTCTAAGCTCTATGTACCCAGGGCTTATTTGAACACCATTTCAACCATTTGTCCGATATGATGACGTTGTGTTTTTTCGTTAACCTAACACATGAATGTTTGCTAACTCTAAGCTCTATGTACCCAGGGCTCATTTCAACGCCATTCCATCCATTTATCCGATATGACTTGACGTTGCATTTTTCCCTTGACCTGAAACATAAATTTTTTGGTAATCCTAAGCTCTATGTAACTAGGGCTCATTTCAACACCATTTCATCCATTGATCCGATATGACTAAAAATTACATTTTTGCCTTAACCTGCTTCATGAATGTTTGCTAACTCTAAGCTCTATCTACCCAGGGCTCATTTCAACACCATTTCATCCATTTATCCGATATGACTTGACGTTGCATATCACCCTTAACCTGAAACATGAATGTTTGTTTACTCTATGCTCTATGTATCCAGGCATCATTTCAAAACCATTTCATCTATTTGTCCGTTATGACCTTACGTTACATTTTTCGCTTTAAGTTAAAAATGAATGTTTGGTAACTCTAAGCTCTATATACCCAGGGTTCATTTCAACACCATTTCATTGATTTATCCGATATGACTTGACGTTCCATTTTTCCCTTAACCTGAAACATTAATGTTTGGTAACTCTAAGCTCCATGTAAGCAGGGCTCATTTCAACACTATTTCATTCATTTATCCGATATGACTTGACGTTACATTTTTCCCTTAAGCTGAAACATGTATGTTTGTAACTCTAAGCCCTACGTACCCAGGGCTCATTTCAACACCATTTTATCCATTTGTCCGATATGAATTGACGTTACATTATTCCCTTAACCTGTAACATGAATTTTTAATAACTCTAAGCTCTATGTACCCAGGGCTCATTTGAACACCAGTTCATCCATTTATCCGATATGACTGAATGTTACATTTTTCCCTTAACCTGACACATGAAAGTTTGGTAACTCTAAGCTCTATGTACCCAGGGCTCATTTGAACACCAGTTCATCCATTTGACCGATATGACTTGACGTTGCATTTTTCCCTTAACCTGAAACATGAATGTTTGATAACTCTAAGCTCTATGTACCCAGGGCTCATTTCAAAACCATTTTATCCATTTGTCCGATATGACTTTACTTTGCATATCTCCCTTAACCTGAAACATGAATGTTTGCTATCTCTAAGCTCTATGTACCCAGGGCTCATTTGAACACATTTTCATCCATTTTTCCGATATGATTTGACTTTGCATTTTTCCCTTAACCTGAAACATTAATGTTTGGTAACTCTAAGCTCTATGTACCCAGGGCTCATTTGAACACCATTTCATTCATTTGTCCCATATGACTTGACTTGCCTTTTCACCTTAACCTGAATGATCAGTGTTTGTTATCTCTAAGCTCTATGTACCCAGGGCTCATTTCAACACCATTTCATCCATTTATCCGATATGACTTGACGTTGCATATTTCCCTTAGCCTGAAACATGAATGTTTGTTAACTCTAAGCTCTATGTAACCAGGGCTCATTTCAACACCATTTCATCCATTTATCCGATATGACTTGACGTTGCATTTTTCCCTTGACCTGAAACATGAATTTTTTGGTAACTCTAAGCTCTATGTAACTAGGGCTCATTTCAAAACCATTTCATCCATTTGTCCGATATGACTTGACGTTGCATATCTCCCTTAACCTGAAACAAGAATGTTTGCCATCTCTAAGCTCTATGTACTCTTGGCTCATTTGAATACCTTTTCATCCATTTGTCCGATATGACTTGACGTTGCATTCTTCCCTTAACCTGAAACATTAATGTTTGTTAACTCTAAGCTCTATGTACCCAGGGCTCATTTGAACACCATTTCATTCATTTGTCTAATATAACTTGACTTGCCTTTTCACCTTAACCTGAATGATCAATGTTTATTAACTCTAAGCTCTATGTACCCAAGGCTCATTTGAACACATTTTCATCCATTTTTCCGATATGATTTGACTTTGCATTTTTCCCTTAACCTGAAACATTAATGTTTGTTAACTCTAAGCTCTATGTACCCAGGGCTCATTTGAACACCATTTCATTCATTTGTCCCATATGACTTGGCTTGCCTTTTCACCTTAACCTGAATGATCAATGTTTGTTATCTCTAAGCTCTATGTACCCAGGGCTTATTTGAACACCATTTCAACCATTTGTCCGATATGATGACGTTGTGTTTTTTCGTTAACCTAACACATGAATTTTTGCTAACTCTAAGCTCTATGTACAAAGGGCTCATTTCAACACCATTTCATCCATTGATCCGATATGACTAAAAATTACATTTTTCCCTTAACCTGAAACATGAATGTTTGCTAACTCTAAGTTCTATGTACCCAGGGCTCATTTCAACACCATTTCATCCATTTATCCGATATGACTTGACGTTGCATATCTCCCTTAACCTGAAACATGAATGTTTTTTAACTCTATGCTCCATGTATCCAGGCCTCATTTCAACACCATTTCATCTATTTGTCCGATATGGCCTTACGTTATATTTTTCGCTTAAAGTTAAAAATGAATGTTTGGTAACTCTAAGCTCTATATACCCAGGGCTCATTTCAACACCATTTCATCGATTTATCCGATATGATTTGACGTTGCATTTCTCCCTTAACCTGAAACATGAATGTTTGTTAACCTTAAGCTCAATGTGCTTAGGGCTCATTTGAACAGCATTTCATCTTTTTGTTCCATATGACCTGACGTTACATTTTTCCCTTAACCTGAAACATTAATGTTTGGTAACTCTAAGCTCTATGTACCCAGGGCTCATTTCAACATCATTTCATCCATTTATCCGATATGACTTGACGTTACATTTTTCCCTTAACCTGAAACATGAATGTTTGCTAACTCTAAGCTCCATGTAACCAGGGCTCATTTCAGCACTATTTCATTCATTTGTCCGATATGACTTGACGTTACATTTTTCCCTTAAGCTGAAACATGAATGTTTGCTAACTCTAAGCTCCATGTAACCAGGGCTCATTTCAGCACTATTTCATTCATTTGTCCGATATGACTTGACGTTACATTTTTCCCTTAACCTGAAACATGAATGTTTGCTAACTCTAAGCTCCATGTAACCAGGGCTCATTTCAGCACTATTTCATTCATTTGTCCGATATGACTTGACGTTACATTTTTCCCTAAACCTGAAACATGAATGTCTGCTAACTCTAAGCTCTATGTACCCAGGACTCATTTCAACATCATTTCATCCATTTATCCGATATGACTGAATGTTACATTTTTCCCTTAACCTGACACATGACAGTTTGGTAACTCTAAGCTCTATGTACCCAGTGCTCATTTGAGCATCATTTCATCCATTTGTCCGATATGACTTGACGTTGCATTTCTCCCTTAACCTGAAACATTAATGTTTGGTAACTCTAAGCTCCATGTAAGCAGGGCTCATTTCAACACTATTTCATTCATTTATCCGATATGACTTGACGTTACATTTTTCCCTTAAGCTGAAACATGTATGTTTGTAACTCTAAGCCCTACGTACCCAGGGCTCATTTCAACACCATTTTATCCATTTGTCCGATATGAATTGACGTTACATTTTTCCCTTAACCTGTAACATGAATTTTTAATAACTCTAAGCTCTATGTACCCAGGGCTCATTTGAACACCAGTTCATCCATTTATCCGATATGACTGAATGTTACATTTTTCCCTTAACCTGACACATGAAAGTTTGGTAACTCTAAGCTCTATGTACCCAGGGCTCATTTGAACACCAGTTCATCCATTTGTCCGATATGACTTTACTTTGCATATCTCCCTTAACCTGAAACATGAATGTTTGCTATCTCTAAGCTCTATGTACCCAGGGCTCATTTGAACACATTTTCATCCATTTTTCCGATATGATTTGACTTTGCATTTTTCCCCTAACCTGAAACATTAATGTTTGGTAACTCTAAGCTCTATGTACCCAGGGCTCATTTGAACACCATTTCATTCATTTGTCCCATATGACTTGACTTGCCTTTTCACCTTAACCTGAATGATCAATGTTTGTTATCTCTAAGCTCTATGTACCCAGGGCTCATTTCAACACCATTTCATCCATTTATCCGATATGACTTGACGTTGCATATTTCCCTTAGCCTGAAACATGAATGTTTGTTAACTCTAAGCTCTATGTAACCAGGGCTCATTTCAACACCATTTCATCCATTTATCCGATATGACTTGACGTTGCATTTTTCCCTTGACCTGAAACATGAATTTTTTGGTAACTCTAAGCTCTATGTAACTAGGGCTCATTTCAAAACCATTTCATCCATTTGTCCGATATGACTTGACGTTGCATATCTCCCTTAACCTGAAACAAGAATGTTTGCCATCTCTAAGCTCTATGTACTCTTGGCTCATTTGAATACCTTTTCATCCATTTGTCCGATATGACTTGACGTTGCATTCTTCCCTTAACCTGAAACATTAATGTTTGTTAACTCTAAGCTCTATGTACCCAGGGCTCATTTGAACACCATTTCATTCATTTGTCTAATATAACTTGACTTGCCTTTTCACCTTAACCTGAATGATCAATGTTTATTAACTCTAAGCTCTATGTACCCAAGGCTCATTTGAACACATTTTCATCCATTTTTCCGATATGATTTGACTTTGCATTTTTCCCTTAACCTGAAACATTAATGTTTGGTAACTCTAAGCTCTATGTACCCAGGGCCCATTTGAACACCATTTCATTCATTTGTCCCATATGACTTGACTTGCCTTTTCACCTTAACCTGAATGATCAATGTTTGTTATCTCTAAGCTCTATGTACCCAGGGCTTATTTGAACACCATTTCAACCATTTGTCCGATATGATGACGTTGTGTTTTTTCGTTAACCTAACACATGAATTTTTGCTAACTCTAAGCTCTATGTACAAAGGGCTCATTTCAACACCATTTCATCCATTGATCCGATATGACTAAAAATTACATTTTTCCCTTAACCTGAAACATGAATGTTTGCTAACTCTAAGTTCTATGTACCCAGGGCTCATTTCAACACCATTTCATCCATTTATCCGATATGACTTGACGTTGCATATCTCCCTTAACCTGAAACATGAATGTTTTTTAACTCTATGCTCCATGTATCCAGGCCTCATTTCAACACCATTTCATCTATTTGTCCGACATGGCCTTACGTTATATTTTTCGCTTAAAGTTAAAAATGAATGTTTGGTAACTCTAAGCTCTATATACCCAGGGCTCATTGCAACACCATTTCATTGATTTATCCGATATGATTTGACGTTGCATTATTCCCTTAACCTGAAACATGAATTTTTAATAACTCTAAGCTCTATGTACCCAGGGCTCATTTGAACACCATTTCATCCATTTGTCCGATATGACTTGACGTTACATTTTTCCCTTAACCTGAAACATTAATGTTTGGTAACTCTAAGCTCTATGTACCCAGGGCTCATTTCAACATCATTTCATCCATTTATCCGATATGACTTGACGTTACATTTTTCCCTTAACCTGAAACATGAATGTTTGCTAACTCTAAGCTCCATGTAACCAGGGCTCATTTCAGCACTATTTCATTCATTTGTCCGATATGACTTGACGTTACATTTTTCCCTTAAGCTGAAACATGAATGTTTGTAACTCTAAGCCCTATGTACCCAGGGCTCATTTCAACACCATTTCATCCATTTGTCCGATATGAATTGACGTTACATTTTTCCCTTAACCTGAAACATGAATGTCTGCTAACTCTAAGCTCTATGTACCCAGGACTCATTTGAACACCAGTTCATCCATTTATCCGATATGACTGAATGTTACATTTTTCCCTTAACCTGACACATGACAGTTTGGTAACTCTAAGCTCTATGTACCCAGGGCTCATTTGAACACCAGTTCATCCATTTGACCGATATGACTTGACGTTGCATTTTTCCCTTAATCTGAAAGATGAATAATTTGTAACTCTTAGCTCTATGTACACAGGGCTCATTTCAACACCATTTCATCCATTGATCCGATATGACTAAAAATTACATTTTTCCCTTAAGCTGAAACATGAATGTTTGCTAACTCTAAGCTCTATGTACCCAGGGCTCATTTCAACACCATTTCATCCATTTATCCGATATGACTGAACGTTACATTTTTCCCTTAACCTGACACATGAAAGTTTGCTAACTCTAAGCTCTATGTACCCAGGGGTCATTTGAACACCAGTTCATCCATTTGTCCTATCTGACTTGACGTTGCATTTTTCCCTTAACCTGAAACATGAATGTTTGGTAACTCTAAGCTCTATGTACCCAGGGCTCATTTCATCATCAGTCTGAGTCGGGAAGTCGTCAGGATCGGACGTGTTTTTCTACCTGCTAGTGATGGGGTGTGACCTTGAGACATACCGGGCGAGGATCGGTACGTGGACAGGTAGAACTGGGCGAAAGTTACATCAGGAGAGCTACGAATAATCACCAAGGCTTATTCAGGTCTATGTGTTAGTGTTATCTGTGTTACTAGTGATAGGTGGCATAGAACTAAACCCGGGACCAGTGCAAGAGGCGGTGAAATGCCAGACATGCAAAAAGAACTTACGAACGGGGCTTCTCTGCAGTATCTGTTTGAACTGGTATCACTTTAGCTGCCAGAAAATAAAGAAGACGCAGCAAATTGAAGACAGTTGGAGGTGTATTCAGTGCGAAAAAAACCACACGACGGAGGTATAAGAGAGGGAAGAAACTAAAAAGATGCTGGATGAGGTACATTTGCGCGCAAAGCTGAAACGAGCTGAAGATACGATACAACGCTTGGAAGAAGAAATTAAAAGGTTAAAAACCCAAGACGAGCATACACAAAAGAAACCTTGTTTAGTCTTAGGAGACTCAATAATAAAGCATGTCGGGAAACACAGTGCAGAATTGAATGTGGAATGCTTCCCTGGAATACGAACGGAGCAGATGAAGAAGGCTGTGGAGCAGCAGGAACAAACAAATCCGGAAACAGTAATTGTGCACCTGGGATCAAATGACCTAAGGCGAAACATAGACCACATAATGGGAGACATGTACGATTTGGCTACAACAGTGAAAAGTAAATTTCCCGCAGCTAAAATAATTTTAAGTGGTGTGATACGACGCAGAGACGTAAATTGGCGCAAGTTGGGCCGATTAAATGACTCTTTCCAATGGGTGGCAGAGCGACTGGGACTTCTATTTGTTGACCCAAACTCATGGCTAGGAGAAAATGATTTAGGACGCGACAGAGTGCATCTAAATAGGAGAGGAGCGGCGACATTGGCGTCACTCTTTACTAGAGTGGCTGCATCTTTCGGCGACGGACGTTACGAGAATATCGGTGACCAGGTCGAGAATGGCGGAGAACGGGACAAGAACGGTGGCAGAAGGAGCGAGGTCAGCAACGGACGAGATGGCGGATGTAGCGAGGACGAAGGAAACTGACTGTGGGTCGGCGAGAGTATCGGCAAAACATCAAATAGCAAAGGTAAGTCTCTAGTGATTTTGCAGGTAAATTGCCGAAGCATCGTAAACAAAAAATTAGAATTCTCAAACTTAATAGACATTTATGATCCAGACGTAGTAATAGGTACCGAATCTTGGCTACAGCCGGATATCACAAACGCAGAAATATTTAGAAACAACCTCACGGTAATAAGAAGAGATAGAAACGGTAGAGGGGTTGGGATATTTATTTGTGTTAAAAACATACACAATGCGGCAGAAGTATTGCGGGATGAGGTATACGAAATCTTAGAAGTAGAAATTTCAGGAAATTATATGAAAAATAAATGGCGGATAGTTGGTATATATAGGCCACCAAGTGACGACTTGGGCTCATTAAGATCACTTGCAAAACGGGTTCTTGAAAGTGAGGCCAGCGAGCAGGTAATCATAGGGGATGACCTAAATCTTCCAAAAGTTAACTGGGAGGGTGAAGTGAGGGGAGGGGAATCACAGGCTATTGTAAATGACCTAATTTGGGAAGGTGGCTTTGTTCAAACTCTAAAAACCGCAACTAGGGAGGGGGTGGTTCTAGACGTTTTCCTGGTGAAGCCGGAGGAAGCAGTGCTAGAGTGTGAAGTTTCTCATGGTATAAGTGACCATAACTGCGCAGTGGTTAAAGTAGAAGGAATTCGAGCCCAATGCCATACAGGGGAAAAGAAACACATTTACCAATATTATAAAGGAGACATTCCAAGGCTGCAACAATTCCTAAAAGATAGATATTCCTTGTGGTCCCAAACTGGAAGTTCGGTTGAAAAAATATGGCAAAATTTTAAAAAAATCGTTGTGGAAGCGACAGATAAATTTATACCCCGTAAAACACTCACAAAAAACCCTGACCCAGAATATTACAACAAAACAGTAAAACGGCTAAAGAAACAAGTTAGGAGAGCATATGGGTCACGTAAAATTAGTACTTATCACGCAAATAAATTCCATGTTTTATCAAATAAACTTTTATTAGAGAAGATTACCACTGAAGAGAATTTTTTAAAAAATATTCTCTCGTCTAACAGAAATAACTGGCAGCAGTTTTTTAAATTCGTGAGAAGGCGCAGGGGTAACAAGGGGGAGATTCCGGGTATAAAAAATGGAAATGTACAAGTTACCGACTCTTTGTTAAAAGCGGAAGTATTTAATCGGCAATTCGCTTCAGTGTTTCAGGTAAAGAGCAATGCCAGTATTAAAAGAACGGAGGGGCCCCCTATGATCGTGAAACCAAGCGAGATTCGAAAAAGATTATTTAAATTAGGGAAATATAAATCAGTCGGTCCGGACGGCATTTCGGGTGACTTTCTTAAAATTGGAGGGGAGGCAATCGTGCCATATATAATGAGGCTATTCGAAATAACGGCAAATAACGGAAGTATACCGCAGGATTGGAAGCAGGCTATGGTCGTTCCTATTTATAAAACAGGGGATCGAACCAAAGTGACAAATTATAGGCCGGTTAGCTTGACATCAGTAGTAAGTAAACAAGTCGAGCATCTTATAGAGCAATACTTAAGACGAGAATGGGATAATTCGCACTGGCTCTTTGAAGGACAACATGGGTTTCGGAATGGACACTCTTGTGAGAGCCAACTAGTGGCTATTTGTCAGGATGTAGCTGATGCACTCGATGCAGGCGGTAAAGTGCATGCAATAGTTATTGACTTTACTAAAGTCTTTGACCTTGTACCTCATGGACCACTTATAGAACAACTTTGCAATATGCAAATAGACAACAGAGCGATTATTTGGATTCGGGAATTCTTGAGCGGACGAACCCAAAGAGTGCGCGTCGGAGATAGATTATCGTCCCCTACCGAAGTAACCTCAGGTGTCCCCCAGGGTAGCGTGATCGGGCCGTTGCTTTTCTTAGCATATGTAAATGACTTATGGAAAGGGATAACATCACAAATTCGGCTTTTTGCGGATGATTGTATAATCTATAGAAATATCAAGACCGAAGGTGACGTTAACAATTTACAAGAAGATTTAAACAAAATTCAACTCTGAGCGCAATCCAATCAAATGGAGATAAATCCAAGTAAATGTAAAACAATTATATTTTCAAGGACAAGAACAGAAGAAAATATGATGTATAAATTAGATAACAAGAGAATACCCAGGGTAAGTAGCACTAGATATCTAGGTGTAATAATAAATGAAAGATTGGAATGGGGGGAACATGTAAACTCGGTCACTGGAAAAGCCTGCAAAGCATTACACTTTGTAATGAGAATATTAAAACGCAGCAATGGGAAATCGCGAAATTTAGCTTACACATCCTTAGTCCGACCAATATTAGAATATAGCGCGGCATGCTGGGATCCATATCGGGTTGGTCAAAAACAAGCACTCAAGAGAGTCCAAAAACGAGCAGCTAAATTTGTTGATAGAGGAATGCGATTTGAAAACCCTACAGGCACTGCTACCTCCTGGGAATCATTGGAGAAACGTAGAAAACGGGCAAGGCTATGTGCAATTTTTAGAGCATATAAGGGGGAACCTGCATGGAAAGATATAACAAAGCGGTTGTTGAAACCATCATATAGGGGAAGGAATGATCACTCTAAAAAAATAAGAAATAGGGAACAGAAAACTGATATAGGTAAATTTTCCTTTACCAATAGAACAATTAATGACTGGAACAATTTGACTGCAGAATTACTGGAGACTTTGCCTCCAAATGTAAATAAATTTAAGGGGAGGTTAAAAAGAAATCCTGTATAGTTACCATAGTGCATGAAAGGAATTGTATATATGTTGTAAGGAATTGTATATTATATTGTAAGGAGTTGTATATTATACTGTAAAGAATTGTATATCATACAGTAAAGAATTGTATATTATATTGACAGCGCTGCCACCGGGCCATGCTCTAAGCAGTGAAATAAAGTATCTATCTATCTATTTCATCCATTTATCTGATATGACTTGACGTTGCATATTTCACTTAACCTGAGACATGTATGTTTGCTAACCCTAAGCTCTATGTACCCAGGGCTCATTTCAACACCATTTCATACATTTGTCCGATATGACCTAACGTTACATTTTTCCCTTAACCTGAAACATGAATGTTTGGTAACTCTAAGATCTATGTACCCAGGGCTCATTTCAACACCATTTCATCCATTTTCCGATATGATTTGACGTTGCATTTTTCCCCTAACCTAAATGATCAATGTTTGGTAACTCTAAGCTCAATGTGCCTAGGGTTCATTTGAACACCATTTCATCCATTTATCCGATATGACTTGACGTTACATTTTTCCCTTAACCTAAAACATGAATCTTTGCTAACACTAAGCTATCGTACCCAGGGCTGATTTCAACACCATTTCATCCATTTATCCGATATGACTTGACGTTACATTTTTCCCTTGACCTGAAACATGAATTTTTTGGTAACTCTAAGCTCTATGTAACTAGGGCTCATTTCAAAACCATTTCATCCATTTGTCCGATATAACTTGACGTTGCATTTTTCCCTTAACCTGAAACAGGAATGTTTGGTAACTCTAAGCTCTATTTACCCAGGGCTCATTTGAGCATCATTCCATCCATTTCTCCAATATGAATTGACGTTGCATTTTTCCCTTAACCTGAAACACAAATTTTTGGTAGCTCTAAGCTCTATGTACCCAGGGCTCATTTGAACACCATTTCAACCATTTGTCTGATATAACTTTACATTGCATTTTTCCTTTAACCTGAAACAAGATTATTTGGTAACTCTAAGCTCTATGTACCCAGGGCTGATTTCAACACCATTTCATCCATTTATCCGATATGGCTTGAAGTTACATTTTTCCTTTAACCTGAAACATGAATGTTTGTTAACTCTATTCTCTATGTATCCAGGCCTCATTTCAACACCATTTCATCTATTTGTCCGATATGACCGAACGTTACATTTTTCACTTAAAGTTAAAAATGAATGTTTGGTAACTCTAAGCTCTATATACCCAGGGCTCATTTCAACACCATTTGATTGATTTATCCGATATGATTTGACGTTGCATTATTCCCTTAACCTGAATCATGAATGTTTGTTAACCTTAAGCACAATGTGCCCAGGGCTCATTTGAACAGAATTTCAGCCATTTGTTCCATATGACTCGACGTTACATTTTTCCCTTAACCTGAAACATGAATTTTTAATAACTCTAAACTCTATGTACCCAGGGCTCATTTCAACACCATTTCATCCATTTGTCCGATATGACTTGACGTTACATTTTTCCCTTAACCTGAAACATGAATGTTTGGTAACTCTAAGCTCTATGTACCCAGGGCTCATTTCAACATCATTTCATCCATTTCTCCGATATGACTTGACCTTACATTTTTCCCTTAACCTGAAACATGAATGTTTGCTAACTCTAAGCTCCATGTAACCAGGGCTCATTTCAACACTATTTCAACCATTTGTCCGTAATGACTTGACGTTACATTTTCCCCTTAACCTGAAACATGAATGTTTGTAACTCTAAGCCCTATGTACCCAGGGCTCATTTCAAAACCATTTCATCCATTTGTCCGATATGACTGGACGTTACATTTTTCCCTTAACCTGAAACATGAATGTTTGGTAACTCTAAGGTCTATGTACCCAGAGCTCATTTCAACATCATTTCATCCATTTATCCGATATGAATTGACGTTGCATATTTCCCTTAACCTGAAATATGTATGTTTGCTAACTCTATGCTCCATGTACCCAGGGCTCATTTCAACACGATTTCATCCATTTATCCGATATGACTTGACGTTGCATATTTCCCTTAACCTGAAACATGTATGTTTGCTAACTCTAAGCTCCATGTACCCAGGGCTCATTTCAACACCATTTCATTCATTTGTCCGATATGACTTGACGTTGCATTTTTCCCTTAACCTGAAACATGAATGTTTGGTAACTCTAAGCTCTATTTACCCAGGGCTCATTTGAGCATCATTTCATCCATTTCTCCGATATGACTTGACGTTGCATTTTTCCCTTAACCTGAAACACAAATTTTTGGTAGCTCTAAGCTCTATGTACCCAGGGCTCATTTGAACACCATTTCAACCATTTGTCCGATATGACTTGACGTTACATTTTTCCCTTAACCTGAAACATGAATGTTTGCTAACTCTAAGCTCCATGTAACCAGGGTTCATTTCAACACTATTTCATTCATTTATCCGATATGACTTAACGTTACATTTCTCCCTTAAGCTGAAACATGAATGTTTGTAACTCTAAGCCCTATGTACCCAGGGCTCATTTCAACACCATTTCATCTATTTGTCCGATATGACTTGACGTTACATTTTTCCCTTAACCTGAAACATGAATGTTTGCTATCTCTAAGCTCTATGTACCCAGGGCTCATTTGAGCACCATTTCATCCATTTGTCCGATATGACCTGACGTTGTATTTTTCACTTAACCTGAAACATGAATGTTTGCTATCTCTAAGCTCTATGTACCCAGGGCACATTTGAACACCATTTCATTCATTTGTCCGATATGACTTTCGTTGCATTTTTACCTTAACCTGAAACATGAATGTTTGGTAACTCTAAGCTCTATGTACCCAGGGCTCATTTGAACACCTTATCATCCATTTGTCTGATATGACCTGATGTTGCATTTTTCCCTTAACCTGAAACATGAATGTTTGCTATCTCTAAGCTCTATGTACCCAGGGCTCATTTAAACACCATTTCATCCATTAACCTGATATGAATTGACGTTGCATATTTCCCTTAACCTGAAATATGTAAGTTTGCTAACTCTAAGCTCCATGTACCCAGGGCTCATTTCAACACCATTTCATCCATTTATCCGATATGACTTGACGTTGCATTTTTCCCTTGACCTGAAACATGAATTTTTTGGTAACCCTAAGCTCTATGTAACTAGGGCTCATTTCAAAACCATTTCATCCATTTATCCGATATGACTTGATGTTACATTTTTCCCTTAACCTGAAACATGAATGTTTGGCAACTCAAAGCTCTATGTACCCAGGACTCATTTCAACATCATTTCATCCATTTGTCCGATATGACTTGACGTTGCATATCTCCCTTAAACTGAAATATGTATGTTTGCTAACACTAAGCTCTATGTACCCAGGGCTCATTTGAACACCATTTCATCCATTTATCCGATATAACTTGACGTTGCATTTTTCCCTTAACCTGAAACATGAATGTTTGTTAACTCTAAGCCATATTTTCCCAGGGCTCATTTGAGCATCATTCCATCCATTTCTCCGATAGGAATTGACGTTGAATTTTTCCCTTAACCCGAAACACAAATTTTTGGTAGCTCTAAGCTCTATGTACCCAGGGCTCATTTTAACACCATTTCAACCATTTGTCCGATATGACTTTAGGTTGCATTATTCCTTTAACCTGAAACAATATTATTTGGTAACCCTAAGCTCTATGTACCCAGGGCTCATTTCAGCACCATTTCATCCATTTATCCGATGTGGCTTGAAGCTACATTTTTCCTTTATCCTGAAACATGAATGTTTGGTAACTCTATGCTCTATGTATCCAGGCCTCATTTCAACACCATTTCATCTATTTGTCCGATATGACCTAACGTTACATTTTTCGCTTAAAGTTAAAAATGAATGTTTGGTAACTCTAAGCTCTATATAACCAAGGCTCATTTCATCACCATTTCATTGATTTATCCGATATGATTTGACGTTGCATTATTCCCTTAACCTGAAACATGAATGTTTTTTATCCTTAAGCTCAATGTGCCCGGGGCTCATTTGAACAGCATTTCATCCATTTGTTCCATATGACCCGAAGTTACACTTTTCCCTTAACCTGAAACATGAATTTTTAATAACTCTAAGCTCTATGTACCCAGGGCTCATTTGAACACCATTTCATCCATTTGTCCGATATGACTAGACGTTACATTTTTCCCTTAACCTGAAACATGAATGTTTGGTAACTCTAAGGTCTATGAACCCAGGGCTCATTTCAACATCATTTCATCCATTTATCCGATATGAATTGATGTTGCATATTTCCCTTAACCTGAAATATGTATGTTTGCTAACTCTATGCTCCATGTACCCAGGGCTCATTTCAACACGATTTCATCCATTCATCTGATATGACTTGACGTTGCATATTTCCCTTAACCTGAAACATGTATGTTTGCTAACTCTAAGCACTATTTACCCAGGGCTCATTTGAGCATCATTTCATCCATTTCTCCGATATGACTTGACGTTGCATTTTTCCCTTACCCTGAAACACAAGTTTTTGGTAGCTCTAAGCTCTATGTACCCAGGGCTCATTTGAACACCATTTCAACCATTTGTCCGATATGACTTTACGTTGCATTTTTCCCTTAACCTGAAACATTAATGTTTGGTAACTCTAAGCTCTATGCACACAATGCTCATTTCAACATCATTTCATCCATTTATCCAATATGACTTGAGGTTACATTTTTCCCTTAACATGAAACATGAATGTTTGCTAACTCTAAGCTCCATGTAACCAGGGCTCATTTCAACACTATTTCATTCATTTATCCGATATGACTTAACGTTACATTTTTCCCTTAAGCTGAAACATGAATGTTTGTAACTCTAAGCCCTATGTACCCAGGGCTCATTTCAACACCATTTCATCTATTTGTCCGATATGACCTGACGTTACAGTTTTCCCTTAACCTGAATGATCAATGTTTGGTAACTCTAAGCTCTATGTACCCAGGGCTCATTTGATTAGCATTTTATATATTTATCCGATATGACTTGACGTTACATTTTTCCCTTAACCTGAAACATGAATGTTTGCTAACTCTAAGCTCTGTGTACCCAGGGTTCATTTGAGCACCATTTCATCCATTTGTCCGATATGACCTGACGTTGCATTTTTACCTTAACCTGAAACATGAATGTTTGGTAACTCTAAGCTCTATGTACCCAGGGCTCATTTGAACACCTTATCATCCATTTGTCCGATATGACCTGATGTTGCATTTTTCCCTTAACCTGAAACATGAATGTTTGCTATCTCTAAGCTCTATGTACCCAGGGCTCATTTAAACACCATTTCATCCATTTATCCGATATGACTTTACGTTACATTTTTCCCTTAACCTGGAACATGAATGTTTTCTAACTCTAAGCTCTATGTGCCCAGGGCTCATTTCAACACCATTTCATCCATTTATCCGATATGACTTTACGTTACATTTTTCCCTTAACCTGAAACATGAATGTTTGCTAACTCTAAGCTCTATTGTACCCATGGCTCATTTGAGCACCATTTCATCCATTTGTCCGATATGGCTTGACATTACACTTTTCCCTTAACCTGAAACATGAATGTTTGGTAACTCTAAGCTCTATGTACCCAGGGCTCATTTCAACATCATTTCATCCATTTATCCGATGACTTGACGCTGCATATTTCACTTAACCTGAGATATGTATGTTTGCTAACTCTAAGCCCCAAGTACCCAGTGCCCATTTGAGCATCATTTCATCCATTTGTCCGATATGACTTGACGTTGCATTTTTTCCTTAACCTGAAACAAAAATTTTTTGTAGATCTAAGCTCTATCTAACCAGGGCTCATTTGAACACCATTTCAACCATTTGTCCGATATGACTTTACGTTGCATTTTTCCCTTAACCTGAAACATGAATGTTTGGTAACTCTAAGCTCTATGTACCCAGGGCTCATTTCAACACCATTTCATTCATTTGTCCGATATGACCTAACGTTACAGTTTTACCTTAACCTGAAACATGAATTTTTGGTAACTCTAAGATCTATGTAACCAGGGCTCATTACAAAACCATTTTATCCATTTGTCTGATATGATTTGACGTTGCATTTTTCCCCTAACCTGAATGATCAATGTTTGCTAACTCTAAGCTCAATGTGCCCAGGGCTCATTTGAACACCATTTCATCCATTTATCCGATATGACTTGACGTTGCATTTTTCCCTTGACCTGAAACATGAATTTTTTGGTAACTCTAAGCTCTATGTAACTAGGGCTCATTTCAAAACCATTTCATCAATTTATCCGATATGCCTTGACGTTACATTTTTCCCTTAACCTGAAACATGAATGTTTGGTAACTCTAAGCTCTATGTACCCAGGACTCATTTCAACACCATTTCGTCCATTTATCCGATATGACTTGACGTTGCATATCTCTCTTAACCTTAAATATGTATGTTTGCTAACACTAAGCTCTATGTACCCAGGGCTCATTTGAACACACTTTCATCCATTTGTCCGAGAAAACTTGACGTTGCATTTTTCCCTTAACCTGAAACATGAATGTTTGGTAACTCTAAGCTCTATATACCCAGGGCTCATTTCAACACCATTTCATCCATTTATCCGATATGACTTGACGTTGCATTTTTCCCTTAACCTGAAACATCAATGTTTGCTAACTCTAAGCTCTATGTTCCCAGGGCTCATTTGAACTCCATATCATCCATTTGTCCAATATGACTTGATTTTACATTTTTCCCTTAACCTGAAACATGAATGTTTGCTAACCCTAAGCTCTATGTATCGAGTGCTCATTTCAACACCATTTCATCTATTTTTCCGATATGACTTGACGTTACAGTTTTCCCTTAAACTGAATGATCAATGTTTGGTAACTCTAAGCTCTATGTACCCAGGGCTCATTTGAACACCATTTCATCCATTTATCCGATATCACTTTACTTTGCAGGTTCCGCTTAACCTGAAAGGTGAATATATAGTAACCCTAAGCTCTATGTACCCGGGACTCATTTGAACTCCATTTCATCCATTTATCTGTTATGACTTAACTTTGCAGGTTTCCCTTAACCTGTAAGGTGAATATTTACTAACTCTAAGCTCTATGTACCCAGGGCTCATTTGAACACCATTTCATCCATTTATCTGATATGACTTAAATATGCAGGTTTCCCTTAACCTGAAAGCTGAAAGTTTATTAACTCGAAGCTCTACGTGCCCTAGACTCATATATACATCTTTTCATTCATCGTCATATATAAGTTAATCTTTTAAGTTTTCCGTTATCCTGTGAGATGAAGATCTGCTAACCCTATGCTCCATGTACCCTGGGCTCATTTGAATATCATTTCATTCATCGTCCCATTTGAGTTAAGACTGGAGATCTTCCCTTACCTTGAAAGATGGAGGTCTGATAACTCTAAGTTCTCTGTACTCTATAGTTGTGTGAACATCATTACAGTCATAGTCCAATATGACAACGTTGGGAGTTTTTTATCTTATCCTGAAAGATGAATGTCTGGTAACTCTAAGCTCTAGGTAACCTGTACTCATTTGAACATAATTTCATTCAGCATCGGAATATAACTTAACGTTGGAGAGTTTCTCTTATCCTGAAAGATAAATGTGTTGTAAATATAAGCTCTATGCACTCTGTACTCAGTTGAACACCATTTCATTCATTGTCAGATATGATTTAATGTTGGAGGTTTTCTCTTATGCTGAAAGGTGAATGTCTGGTAACTGCAAGCTCTATGTACCCTGTACTACTTTGAATATCACTTCATTCATCATCCGATATGATTTAACGTTAGAGGTTTTTCCTTATTCTGAAAGATGAATGTCTGGTAACTCTAAGCTCTATGTACTCTGTACTACTTTGAATATCTCTTCATTCATCATCCGATATGATTTAACGTTTCCCTTATTCTGAAAGATGAATGTTTGTTAGCTCCAACCTGTATGTAAACTTTACTCATTTAAACATCATTTCATTCATCGTCCGATATGACTTACCGTTGAAGGTTTTCTCTTATCCTGAAAGATGAATCTCTAACTCTAAGATCCATGTACCCTGTACTCAGTTGAAGCTCATGTCATTCATCGTCTGATATGATTAACGTTGGAGGTGTTCTCTTTTCCTGCAAGATGAATGTCTGGTAACTCTAAGCTCTATGTACCCTGTACTCCTTTGCATATCATTTCATTCATCGCCCAATATGATTTAACGTTGGAGGTTTCCCTTATCCTGAAAGAGGAATGTCTAGAAAGCCTAAGCTTTATGTAACTTTACTCAGTTGAACATCATTTCATTCATCGTCCGATATGACTTAACGTTGAAGGTTTTCTCTTGTATGAAAGATGAAGGTCTGGTAACTCAAAATTCCTTGTGTTCTGTACTCCTTTGAATATCATTTTATTCATCGTCCGATAGGACTTAACGTTGGAGGTTTTCCCTTATTCTGAAAGATGAATGTCTGGGAACTGTAAGCTCTATGTACTCTGTACTCCTTTGAACATCATTTTATCCATCGTCCAATATCACTTAACGTTGGAGGTTTTCTCTTAACCTGAAAGATAGTCTAGTAACCCTAAGCTCTATGTAACATGGACTCATTTGAACATCATTTCATTCATCGTCCAGTATGGAGGTTTTCTCTTATCCTGAAAGATGAAGGTCTGGTAACCATAATCTCTATGTAACATGGGCACATTTGAACATCATTTCATTCATCGTCCGATATCACTTAACGTTGGAGGTTTTCTCTTAACCTGAAAGATGAAGGTCTAGTAACTCTAAGCTCTATGTAACATGGACTCATTTGAACATCATTTCATTCATCGTCCGGTATGACTTAACTTTGGAGGTTTTCACTTATCCTGAAAGGTGAAGGTCTGGTAACCATAAGCTCTGGGTAACATGGGCTCATTTGAACATCATTTCATTCATCGTCCGATATGACTTAACATTGGAGGTTTTCTCATATCCTGAAAGACAATTGTCTGGTAACTCTAAGCTCTATGCCCCTATCGATCTCATCAATTAATCAGAAAAATGTACATAATTTTCTTAAGATATGTGAAGTTTTTGTTGCAAATAGTTAAATTTGTGTAGTATTTGTTGCTTCGCTGTAACTAGCTTCAATTTTTACATAATTATTGGCAAAGTAATGTCTGCCTTAAGAGTTTTAAAGCCGCATTTTCGTTGGAATTCTTATTAAGCGTTTACTATGTCATCTTGCATATGGCTCTAAAGTGTGGGGCATCAATACTTCAGTAAATAAATAATTACTTCTGCAACAAAAGATCATTGGAATAATCTGAGAAGTTCTATAGAGGACTAATTGTAAACAAAGTTTGGTAAAATTGAGAATATTAAGAGTACGTCGTCTTTTAGTTTAGAATATTTACTGTATGTGAAAAGGAATATGAACAATTATTCAACATGCTCAAGTTTTATATTATAATTGAAAATAATTTTCAAACCATATGCTTAAAGTTGTTGAATGTTCTGCCAAACAATGAAAAATGTCTTTAGCTTTTAGTACTTAAGAAAATAGTAAAATCCACATTGTTATCTAACCTCTTTTACTTTCTCAAAACAATTTTTCCTTGTTCCATTTACCCCGCCTTTAACTCCAATGGTCACGTTGGCGGCCGTTCTCCTTTTGGAACATATCGAAGGGGTTAACTCGTATTCGTTGTGTTTTAATCATTAGTTCACGCACACATTCGCACCCAGCCGTTCTAACCATTGACTCTACCCTTGTACCTAATAGTGGTTCGAACTATAAAGCCCGGGCCTTAAAGTACTTACACGTTGTAAGTCGCCATTAAGGTAATTGTCTCGTGTGTTTATGAGAACTCCTAGTGGTTTACCGGGAGGAACACGAATCAGTTGATTTTAATGTCATGTCGGCATGTTTGCCATAGTAGCTCAATGGTTAGAGCGGCTGGACGGAGACCAGAAGATCCGTGGTTCAAACCCCGGCTATAGCACTGAATTTTTCAGTCTGGCTCTATACCTTCGAATATTTTAATGTTTTGTGTATTGTCTTCACCTTACTATAAATGTCTTGTTTGGCTTCACAAATAAAGAGATCAAATCTAATCACACGAACACAACATCCAAAAGTTTTCAACACTTCATTTTGACTATAGGAGCAATTTCATCTTGAGCTCGATGTTCTTCATCATAATCTTCGAATGACTTAGGATTAGGATTACTATGGAGGGGATTTGGCACCGAAACCTGTGGTTTATTGTACCCAAGAGGGGCATTCCCAGAAGGAAGGATGACGCAAGAGGAGACATCGGGCGGCCGACACAAGGAGTCACGACAGTGTCGAGACACTCGCCGATACTTCTACTACCAGATGAGACATTTGAAGTGAAATGATAATGGAGATGAAATGGAGGGACAGGAAATTCGGCGGATGTAATTAATCTACACATCATTCGTCTGGCGACCCCAGAAAACTTTGATGATTTTGAATAATAATGTTTTGTATATATATACATGTGTGTGTGAGCGAGAGAAGATGAATGACATTCTTTTGATATTTCTGATCATTTACTTTTAAGAGAGAGAGTTTGTATTACAAATGACATGGCTTAATTGTGTTCAACCACTGTATTAAGTTGCAATAAATATGAATATTAAGCTTCATTTTCTACGTAATCTGGAAGATTCATTATTTGTGTATTTATTTTATATTTTTTGTATATTGTATGTACTATATTTGATGTGTATATATATATTTGTGTATTATGCTACTTGTTATTTCATTATTCCTTATTTGTTTAGGTATTAAAGGCATCCCATTGATTTGTGCTATACATGATTAAATCTGTCAAAATAGACTAAACTATTGTTTGATATGTACTAAGTTATGTGTCAGTGTGGTATATGTCTAATTTTATTCTGCATATTACATGCTCATGTCATTCTTCTAATGCATTGTGAGGTGAATGTAATAATAATTATAGAAATAATATTAGAATAACTGGTACTCTATAGAAAAGGCAGTTAAGCTATCCAATTAGTTGCAAAGTTATTAATTCTTAAATTATTATCAGATCAACAAATGTTATATGGACGGCAAGCCCCATAAAATAAATACTTGAATAAGAACCGAGGTTGTCTTTTGGTTTCAATGCTAAATACTTCAGAATGGGTCATATTAATAACTGAATTAAAAAGATAACAACATACAGGCACTAGCTCCTCTAATTCTACAAAAGTTTACCATCCAGTTCCGTCATTTACTTGATATAACCCAAGTTCGGATCTAGGAGAAGGTGTTTTAACTGTGGGAATTAGTTTTATAAGATGGGGGTTGAATGTTAACACTTTATTGTCATTTAAGAGTATTTTCTGCATACATTTGTTTACATCTTAATAAGTTCTGTAATCTAAAACCAATTATACAGAATTATATATCTCATAACTCATTATACAGGTTGTTTCGAAACGACACCGAATGAAAGATGCCGTTTCATAGTTTTAACAGGTGACATTTGTCTTCAACAAGTAATAGCCAAAAAGATCATGTTGTGGGTAAGCGTTTCATTTTGTTTTGTACTCTCCAAGATCTATAGCATTAAATTACCGTATTCTATGTAATTCTGAACACTCGATGACGGCCAATAAGCTGGAGGACATGCAACTTCAACCTTTTAGAGGGAAGTTAATTCTAAAGAGATTGGGGATGGAAGCATTAAATGATAAAAAGAACAGAGAATAATACCAAATAATTCTACAGTAGGCTGTACTAAAGCCAATATTTCAAAAAAGGAGACAGAAATGAATGTAAAAATTATAGAGGAATGAGTCTCTTAAATACAAGCTATAAAATATTAGCAAAAATTTTAGCAAACAGATTAAATATAAGTGAACATCACGGATTCAGGCAAGGCGCATCCTGTACTGATTGATTCTAAACAATAAAACAAATAATACTAAAGAGAAGAAAATTTAATTTAGAGACCCATCTATTATTTGTTGATTATGTAAAAGCATTTGACAAAGTTATACGGCAAAAGCTATGGGATATAATGACTGAAAACCGATATCCTCAACATTTCATTTTAATGCTAAAGAAAATGCATGAACGGACTTGTATTAGCAGGGATAATGGTTTTAAGACAGTAACTAACAACCTAGGTGTAAGACAGGGCTACCCAATCTTAAAGGTCACATTAAAAGTGGAGAGTGTACTCAGGGAGTACAAACTGAAATGGCAAGATCACCTCTGTGACGTTTCGAAACATCCTGTACATCAAAACAAGAGAAATGGATTTTCTGTGTTTAAATTTCTTGGCATTTATATGCAATTTCTTATCAAAGCCCATTATAAATGTAAGCTAAATACACTTCAAAACTCATTATAGGAAATACAAAATATATCTGAAAACTCACAATATTTAAAAAATATAGACAAAGTCTGTCTTAAAATGTCTTGGAACATATGTGCTTAACACTTACACATTTTTCTAATCTAAACGCAATATATGAGAGACATTATACATCTCAAAGCTGAGTGTAGTAATTACAGAATATATATCTCATAACTCATTGTATTAAAAAGATATACACTTTCTGATATACACTTTTTTATAAAAGATATATACTTTATCTAATTTACTAATCTAAACCCACTATATATGAGAGACATTATACGAGTGGGGATCCAAAAGAACCCGGACTACAAGGGCACTGCCACTCGTAAACGTAGTGCAGGGTTCTCACGCTAGATGGTGTTAGTAGAGACCTTCATGAAATTGTGCACACGGCGTTAGTGTAGAGCTGAACGTGCAAGTGTGGTATTGTGTTTCTCTGACTGTTGGCAGGTTACCTCTGTGAAGTTGTTATGGCAACTTTAAAAGAACAAAGAGTGTGTGTGAAATTTTGTTTCCTTCTTAAAAAACACTGCAACGGAGACACACCAAATGCTTCAGGAAGCATTGTAGCTCATGCCAGCGGATTTTGAGGGAGCATTTGCACATAAGACGTGTTGCTGCTAAATTTGTTCTGCGGCTTCTCACACAGGACCACAAAACTGTCCAGCACAAACGGCTTTACGAGTGACCCACTATTTGGCATCTCAGAGGGGATCTGTCATTCCCTACGCTCCGTATTCGCCGAATCTAACCCGTGCGACTTTTTCCTATTTCCACGAATGAAAAAAATGCTAAAAGGGGAGCATTATGACGATGTGGAGGCGGTAAAAACAGCTCTGCAAAAGGCACTGGACAATATCAAACTTGAAGAGTTCCAAACATGCTTGCAAAAGTGGGAAAGAGACTTGACAAGTGCATCGCATGTAATGGAAAGTATTTTGAAGGTGACTGAAGTAATTTTGTAAAAAGGTTCATCAATAAAGTTTTTATGACAACAATCCGGTTTCTTTTGGGTCCCCCCCTCTTACATCTCAAAGCTGAATGTAATAACAACAGAATATATATCTCATAACTCATTGTATTAAAATGATTTACACTTTCTGAGTTTAAGCATATACATAGATATATGTATATATATGCTTAAATGTCTATACTGTTTTCTAAAACTAAATCCACTATATAATAACTTACATCATATAGTATATCTCTAAACTCATTATAGGATAAACATATTGATATATCTTATAACTCTATATATGTATATATATATATTTCATAACCAATTATATAGTTATGAATAAACATAGGTAAATGGGTTTGTTATCTCTAAATACCTTAGGCATACACGTTTAACCCAGAGACTTCAAAAGTATATGTAATTTCCTTATGTTGAAATAGTTCATTTCTTTGACTTTGTATAGAAATTTCTGAAAAGAAATGCCAAACGCTTTAAACTCTTATGTAGTTTTGTCAGCACAAATCAATTTTAAACTTGTATTATGTTAGTTAAAGAGAAGTAATTTTGAAGTCTTTAGTTACCTGTGTAATATTGAGAAGCTTTTTAAACATTTGGCTAACTTTTACATGAAAATCCAAAATGTGAAGTTTTTTAGATAATTTAAATTCTTATTGTTAGGAATGATATTAAAATACTCCTCTAGTTAAACATCCAAACAGAATATAAAAGCCGTGATTTTGAAGTACTCATTTTGCCTTCTGGCCCATGTGGAGCTTGCACGCTCTTCCTTATCATGAGAATCTTCGAAAGCTGGTCTTATTTACTTCTTGCGAGATTTATCCTCAAAGGCCCAAGACCAGAGGGAGTCTTCATCTGAATCGTATTTGAAAGGCATCCATTCAGCTCCAGATCAGGTCTCTCCTAATAAACCAAATCCAGGCTATTAGAACATTTGTCATATAATTATAGATATACGACAATAATGTAAGATCAAAAAATGTTTTAGGAAATAAGACTTTAGAACAAATATCGAGTTTTAAATATTTAGGATGTAACATAACTTTTAGAAACAATGCTGATGTAAAAGAAAACGTAAACAAATTCCGAGCAATATGTGGGATAATCCAAAGAACTTGTATAAAACAGAGTGAGAAAGGTTACAAAAATGAAAATGTATTAGGTAATGGCTATTCTAACTTTACTATATGGAAGCGAAACCTGGGTGCCAACACAAAATGAATTAAATAAAATACAGACTGCAGAAATGAAAGTTTTAAGAAGTGTTAAAGGTTATACAATATTGGACAAAATAAAAAATGAGGACATTAGAAAGGAATTAGAAATTGAATCAATCCATGATAAAATTTTAGAACGGAGGCAACAATGGCATGAACATATATTAAGAATGGACAATAGAGGATATCCAAATGCAGTATTAAACTATAATCCAAAAGGAAGAAGAAACAGAGGACGACCCAGGAAACGCTGGAGAGATCTATGAAGCCGGAACGCGCGATATGCCCAAACCATGGAGTGAAGAAGAAGAAGAAGAAGAAGAAGAAGAAGAAGAAGGAGAAGGAGAAGGAGAAGGAGAAGAAGAAACATATTACGAGGGCTGTTCAATAAAGAATGATCATAATTTCTACGGTCATAATTTTCCGCACTAAAATTTAATCTTATCATATTAGGTTAAATTAATGTGAAACACACAGGCCGTAGTAGTTTCATTGATGGTACTCCTGGTTCCCGCCTGTGAGAACCAGGCAAGTTCAGACATGTTCAGCTACCGCTGCAATGGAGGTAACATGCAGTTAAAATTGATGTTAGAGGAAGATCCAGAGTTTCTTTCAAACGTAATCATTGCTGATGAAACTTGGCTACATCATTTTGATCCTGACAGCAAACAGGAAAGCTCAGTGTGGAAATCTCCTTTCATCACCAGCCCCCCAAAAAAGCAAAAGCAGTTACTTCTTCTGGGAAAGTTATGGTCCTCTCATTCTTTGATATTCATGGAATGGTTTTGCACACACATCAGTAACTGGACAATACTACAGGGACCATCAAAATTATGAGGATGAGTAAAGGTACGTTGTCAAAAAACATTATTGAACAGCCCTCGTATAAAGAGAGGAAACAATCTGTATGTGTGTATGTGTAACTAAATGTGATGTCACCTTACCGTTCATAGGTGCAGAGACAATATTTATGTAGCGTGGACCTCACAAATATTAAACGAATGCCCTGTTCAAGTTCGTTTCTTCTGGTAGCGATGCAACCTGAGAAGTCTGGGCTGGCAGAGCATTGTTTTGATAACGACCATAGAGCCAACTTTTGGGACACGACCATCTTGACAAAATGCAACACTTACTGGAGCGGAGAATTAAGGAGGCTTTGGCCATTTCCTCCGAGAGGAGCACACTTGATCGTGATGCTGGATTTCAGTTCAGCTCCTGAACGTGAGGCAGACACGCTAACAAGGCGGGCAAGTTTCATAGTCTGATAGGTTGTCAAACCATTATGCAGATAAGCAGCAATTTTTAAATAATGAACCAAATCATTTTCTTCTTCCTCGGAAAATGCCCTTTTTTCATCAAAATTTGGATAATACGAGATCCGTTCACTAAAGAATGATCATAAGACCACATTTCCATGATGCAGGCTGGATGCTGCACTACGATAATGCGCGGCCGCATATTGCCAATGTTGTTGCTGAATATCTTGCAAAAATCAACGTGAAGTGCATCCCTCACTCTCCCTATAGTCCGAATTTAGCCCCATGTGACCTTTTTCTATTCCCTAACTTGAAGAAATGCCTTCATGGGAGGCATTATCCATCATCAGAAGCAGTGGTGAAGGCTGTGGAGGCAGTTTTGAAGGATCTCTCAAAAATGATTACCAGCATGTCTTTGAAGACTGGCAGATACGCTGGGACAAGTGCATCGCATCCAGGGGAGACTATTCTGAGAAGGACCATCAAATTATGTGGATGAGTAAAGGTACGTTGTTAAAAAAATTTGCAAACATTCATTATTGAACAACCCTCGTAGTTGCTCATCTTTGAAGCACAACAAAGAAGTTATTCGAATATCTTCCTTCCTACCAATGTGCTCTGTGTCATGCAGTTACACCTGTTTTGCAGTAATGAGTTGCCTTCTAGGATGAACCTTGTCCTTGCAAGTAGCAGTGCGTTGTATAGCCATGCCTGGCCACTCTTACACTGCTCAAGGAAGTCGTTACGAATTTCCGAGCTCTGGTAATGATGTATTCATGTTTCATCCATGGTCACAAATCGGCGCAAGTCTTGCGGATTGCGATTAAACATCGCCAGACACAAGGTGAAAGTGTTCTTCCGGATGCACTTTTGCTCGACTATGAGAAATAGCGGCACCCATCTTGCACACAACTTCTTCATTGCCAATTTTTCAGGCAGAATCTTGTGTGCTCTCTTGGTTGAGATGCTTACAGCCTTAGCAATCTCACAAATTTTGATATGGTAGTCTTGCATAACCAGAGTGTGAATGTTTTCAATGCTGTCCTGTGTGGTGACCTCAATTTGGCGACCAGACCGCGATTTATCTTTGGTGCTTCTACGACTACGCTTAAATATATTGATCCAAAAGTAAATGGTTTTCAATGTTGGTGCAGCTTCCGCAAGAACTGCAACCAATTCAGTTTTGATTTGTGCATTAGTCCAGCCCTTCAAATGAAAATGTTTAATAACAGCACGAAATCTGTTTTTTTCATTTTCAATCGCATCTATCACACAGACCAGTTCAGATGATGGTCAACAATGAACTGTATTGTAGCACATTCAAATGTTCTGTACAATTATTTGAATAATCCAGCTTACCACCCATTGCAAAAAAAAATTTCCAATCCCTTCAGGGAAATTTACGAGACTAATCAAACAACCCTCGTATTATGTACTGTCCAGCAACGCAAAGAAGGTCTCTGAGAGGAATGTGCTCCCTTACACAGTGGGACAAGGACAAGAGTTCCCGCTTTAACTTTGTTTTTTGAGGCTTCTCCAGTAACATAACTCAGCCCAGCAGCACTTTCCAATTCATTCACACTATTGTCTTCACTTCGATTATTTTCACTTGATTGAAAGTTATCTACTACTTAATTTGCATTTACCACTGCATTTCCCTTCCACGGTCTCCACATCGTGATACACAACAAATTTCTGCACATAATGAAACAGATCAACTGGAAGTTGGAACTTTGTCAACTGAGACTCCACGTGGAGTAAACATGCAACTATAATTTCCAGAAAATCAAGGCTGCTATTGGTCCTCAACGACAGTGTTACATTTCTGAAGTGTGAAGATAGATTTATGACGGTCATTAGTGGGCGGTAGGGTGAGTTTCCTTTGAGGGGCACACTGCATTCGCGTTCACTAGACAGACTCTAAATAAACATGCACCCTATTCACTCTGTACACTAGAACCGAGAGGATTCATTTACAAAAGTAGAACCTGTCAGAATGTTGTTGAATGGTCTGTAACTGTACTGACATGGGCTGTCATAAACCTGTCCCTAGAGAGTGTGGGAACCTTCTGCAATCCTCCTGCGTCTCTGGCCCCGGAGACTTTCTCTCCTGTGGTATACTGTATATGAATCCCCATATGCTATCATTTCTTAGTGTAAACAAAAACCCTGTTCTTAAAATGCGAACTTACGCTTTTAAATGTTTATCTAATTGCATAGGAACATAATATAAATAAAATGGATACGTTTGTTACCTTTGCTTTCGCCTCGCTGCTCGTTCAACTGTTGATTTTTCCAAACATTAGCAGAAGTATGTGATTCATCCTCAGTAACTTCATAAGCTGGATTGACTATTCCTGAACTGGTCGATGGTTGGTCAGTCTGGTAAGATGTCTGGGGTGTATATCTGTAAGGGGCCCCTTGTGCTGCTGGTATCTCTGAGAACAAAACGATATCCAGTCAATTACAACAATTTTATATTCGTTGGGTTGCACGTACACTGTTGACACCAAAATTCGAACTAATCTCTGTTTCATATAACCTTGCCCCGCTGACATATATCACTCCGCGTGCAACAACTTTCCCCCTCTTTCTAATTGGCTAATGCTTTCGCGCCATAGACCATAGGTGGTGCCTTCCCGTCACATTTAACCCTGCAGTAAACGTCATAATAATTGCCAGGAAGATAGATAAAATCATACAAATAAGGATAGGAAGGCATGCAAAAATAATGAAGTTTATAATGAATCTGAGCAAGTTGAAACTGAATGAATAAGCAATGAAACTGAAACAAGTTTATAACGAAAGGCCTTTGGCCTATTCCACTGGGATGTTTAAAAACCAACACATAACTTGCAAAATTGCTTGTCTTTCAGTCTTAAAAGTTGTGTCACACCATACTTTACTTGTCGTGTGTCCTTCATTCACCCAAATCTCGTCAAGGTTTTTGCGACTTGTATCTCGGTACAGTCTGATTGACCTTAAATAACGTATTCGCCACACAGCAATACCGTCCCTGGAGTGGTAAGTTTTCCTGTTGTCTCAATTTCACTTCGCGATATTCATGCGGACCTAACACTCACACCTGTAAGTTCAGAGCACAGCTGTTCGACTTCTGTCACTGACGAAGACGGATTCTTCTCTGTGAGTGCATTAAACACATGCACCACAATCCTTTTTTCGCCGCTTTGTAAAGGTTTACCCTTGCGATGCTACAGCGAAAAACTGGCGGCAGACTCTGCCATCATACATATTGTGACTTTGTGGGTTCGTGAAATGAAAAGTCCAATTTCACCACTCAAAAATGTTCTTTATTCCCACCGACTTACAGTTAAATACTTGCCAATTACGCAGAATTGCGTAATGCACACAATTACGATTCACCAGTTCGTCCGTTACAATTTCACTTGCACTCGTAATTATGTAACTCCGATACTCATACACAGTTACGTACAGTCTTCCGTTGCACAATCTTTTCGTTCATTAACACGTCACTGACTAACACTGCCTTCTTACACCAAGAACTGTCCTCACTCACACTAAACTTCCGACTAGCTGCAGCTCTTGTTATAGGCATCTCGCCGTCTTCTCGGCTTTTCTGGTTTCCAGGCGAATATTCCAGATGATGAAAGATACCGTAATTTCCAGAACAGGTGGAAGAGAAACAGACCGCACAATCATGTTTTTTTTTCCCCAGCCATCCCTGTCACCACTATAAGACGGACGAGGGGAGGCGTGGCTAACACGGACCTCCGCTGTCTTCCGCTCTCAGCTGCTTCCATAGGGTGTTCCAAAGCCCGGGTGACACTGCTCCCTCCTCAAAGCTGTTCGCCCCGAACAGCACCATCGTAGCGTGCCAGGCGGTCCAGGTGTATCACCAGCATCTGCCCGGAGTCTGAGCCAGAAGTATCGCTGCCGTAGTTTGTGAATCATACGGTTCGCTCCCAGGTGTCCTCCTGAAGTACCGGCGTGCACTTCCTCCAAGACTTCCGTTACCTTACTCCGGGGGAGTACCAACTGTTCTCTCTGCGCCTTCCCATCGGGTGACTCCCATACCCGGAACAGCACGCCCTCTCTGGTCTTCAACGAGTCCCATTGGGCCCAGTACGAGTTGTAGGTGGCGCTCCTCGGTGCGATGTCCTCCCAGGTTGGTCTCGTCCCTGCCTCCACTTCCGTCAAGAGTGGCCCCAAGTCTGCGTCCGCCAGCTGCTCCCTCCTCAGGCCTGCGCTATCCCAGCCTTCAGCAGGCACTGCCACAACTACTCGGACTGCTGCGGCACGCTCCTTCTCTTCCACTCCTGTGTACTGGCCGCACTCTACTGGACAGGGTCTTCGGGACATGGCGTCTGCGTTACCGTGGCTCTTCCCTCTACGATGTTCCGAGGTGAAGTCGTACTCCTGCAGCCTCTGGACCCAACGTGCTGTCTGGCCTTCCAGGTTCTTAAAGGTCAATAGCCAGGTTAGGGCGGAATGGTCAGTCCTCAGGTGGAATGGCTGACCGTACAGGTACTTGTGGAAGTGCTCCAATGTCTTTACTACCGCCAATAATTCTCGTCGGGTGACGCAGTAGTTCTTCTCTGCCTTGGATAGCGTCTTGCTGTAGTAGGCTATCACCCGCTCATGGCCGTCCTGGATCTTCGATAGGACACCTCCAATGCAATGGTCGCTAGCGTCGGTGTCCACAATGAAGGCGCTACCTGGTTGTGGGAGACCCAAAATTGGAGCACTGCACAGGGTTTCCTTCAGGTGCTGGAAAGCGTCTTTGGCGTCCTCCGTCCACGCATAAGGTCGGTGTTCCTCTGTCAGGCGGGTGAGGGGTTTGGCGATGTTGTCGGCCTTTTCCTCTAAATCATTAAGGCGGTCGTCTACTTGACCCATCCGCTTGCCCAGATTCGTGAGGTCATCCCTCACGCCGGCCAACCGTTCCTCAAATTCGGCGGCGAGAGCCTCGTTCGCCACCTTCATTTCCGTGGCCAGACGGTCGTTCGCTGCTCTCATTTCTGTGGTTAACTCGGCCTTCATTTCTTCCATCTTCTTGGTGATGTTGTCGTTAGCCGTCTTCATTAGTTTCAGTTCCGCGGCCAGGTAGTTATTTGCCGCTTCCGTTTTCTCTGTTAACTCGTTCATCTTCGCCAAAAGCATTTCCAATGCCGCGTCCATGGTTGTAATGTTCGGTGATGTTATCATCCCACTTCTGACACCAGTGTGACTTTGTGGGTTCGTGAAATGAAAAGTCCAATTTCACCACTCAAAAATGTTCTTTATTTCCACCGACTTACAGTTAAATACTTGCTAATTACGCAGAATTGCGTAATGCACACAATTACGATTCACCAGATCGTCCGTTACAATTTCACCTGCACTCGTAATTATGTAACTCCGATACTCATACACAGTTACGTACAGTCTTCCGTTGCACAATCTTTTCGTTCATTAACACGTCACTGACTAACACTGCCTTCTTACACCAAGAACTGTCCTCACTCACACTAAACTTCCGACTAGCTGCAGCCCCTTTTATAGGCATCTCGCCGTCTTCTCGGCTTTTCTGGTTTCCAGGCGAATATTCCAGATGATGAAAGATACCGTAATTTCCAGAACAGGTGGAAGAGAAACAGACCGCACAATCATGTTTTTTTTTCCCCAGCCATCCCTGTCACCACTATAAGACGGACGAGGGGGAGGCGTGGCTAACACGGCCTCCCCTGTCTTCCGCTCTCAGCTGCTTCCATAGGGTGTTCCAAAGCCCGGGTGACAATATAATAAGTACAAGCACAATAAACGATCAATAAAATAATTTAGCTCTCGCAATCGGCACAACACAACTTAGAATGGTGATATATGACTAATCCGGTTCAAAACAAGTTCAGTGATAAAAGTGATATAAACAAATATGTCACCTTTACCGCTAAAGCACATGCTATCGTGCCATGTGAAAGATGGGCTTGACAGCAAAGGAACCTCCTCTTTACTTCGTTTAAGAATTAACATGCTTTTCATAAAATCAACTCTATTGCGTAATATATTTAATTCAAACAGTTACGAAAATATAAACTTGACAATTATCTCCCAACATATAAAAATATATACCCATGTTAAATAACAAACTAATTTTTACCCCACAACAGTATATACTACAATAACAGCCAATGAGAGGTGATTAGGTCACGTGGCCGTTAAGAGATACGAGGCAAGCTTATGTGAAACAAGGATTAGTTAAGTTTAAACTATGAAACGGCTATATTCGTTCGGTGTCGTTTCGAAACAACCTGTAGATATAATTTGATATTGCTATTACTTTAGGAACAAAATATAATATAAAATATATTTGTGTGTTAAGCCTCATGTCCTGTGATGCTGTCCTCGTGAACCACATTTCCCGCTGAGAGGTCACCTCGTCCACCTCTGCCGTGAAGTGGGCGTGAGGCCGGCAAACTGCGATCCTTCGCGTTCTGTAGCGCCACAGAAGTACATGAGGTCATTCCACCCCTGATAATTGTGGTTGTCTTTAGATGTGCCTTGGTATATGACGTATGCTTTTAACATTTCAACCTTAACAATCGAAAGGGGAAGCCTCAAGAATCCTAATTTTGGACCACAAGATATTTATAATTTCATACCACTTAATCCTTCTTATTTCCAGGAATCTATCTATGTTCTGGCTTTATCTGCTAACTCATTGATTAGGATGCAATAAGCGCTACAACTTAAACTTTTAAATAAACTGGCCTACAGAACCTTCAAGTTACAATCATATTTATTGCTTAATCAACCACAGCTTACACTCTTATACCTATAAAATCTATATGATATCATCCTAAATCCTTTTTATGATATTTATTTTGTACAGTTACCATTAAATTTGCACTACAATGACTTTGACATCTAATAAGCACAATTATACATCCTGTACAAATACATGAAATTGCTGACGTCTTTGCTCACACTGTCCCATTTCTTATCCCATATTTTCTTCTGCAATTTGCTAACTCCTTACATTCTATCAGATAATAAACGGTGCTCTCTTCATCTCCAAAAAATTAATATGCCTGCCTCATTACTTCTCAACCCTTTTACATATAATATTCCTACTCTCATCCATGCTATGCCTTCTCTTCCAATTTTGTCACATTGATCTATATATTTTTCCCTACCGCATTCTGTCTTTAATTGCTTATAAAGTTTCAAAGATTTCTTTTCTTCTATACTTTCCCATATCTCCTGCCTATCTTTATATTGTACCCTGGTTCCACTTCCTTACAAAAACCGCTATAATTTGACTCCTCTGTTCTCCATAGATCTCCCATGCCTATCTTCGATATCATTCTTTCCAATTCCGACCACCAACTATTTGTGTTGTTAATGCTTTTCTGTTGCTTCATGCATAGATTCAATAATTCCCATTTCTGCCCTTTAATACACTTATACCAGAATTACCCTAAATCAGAAACTTTCCCTACTTTCATAGATATGCAAAAAATGACAGTTTTCACAAAAAACTATAGAATTTGTATTGCATCATAGGTGTTAGGTTTATGAGCTGGTTGTTATTGTTTAATAAGGCAAATTAACTTTTAAACAAATGTTTAATTTAAATATTATTTACTAAAGTTCAAAAATATTTTCAAACAAGTCCATAATATGGGGTTTCAATCCCTGAAAGGATAATTAGGTATATTATCTACAGTTTGCGATGTACGGAAAAGCACCCGTAAAACATGAACAAATACTTTTTTGTTCCATTTATACCACGCCTTTAACTGCAATGGTCATATCAGCGCCCGTTCTCTTTGGAACATATCGAAGGTGTTAACTCTTGTTCGGTTGGTATTTAATAATTACATCACGAACACATTCGCACTCTCATTCATACTTCCAGACTCTGGGGAAGATGAGCAATTATCTTGGACGGAGAAAAATTCCCACCCCCACCGCCGGGAATCGAAACGTGGACCCCTAGCACGGCAGGCAGGTGCTCTACCGATTGAGCTGAACAAATATTGTTTCGTTGCAGCAATGGCATTTTATCACAAATGCGCATTTATCTACTGCCAGAATGTATGCTTAGTGTGTGAGTTTCTGCTAAGATTTGACCAATAGTTTATTTTTCATATAATGTATGTTCGTCAGTAAAGGTAAATATGCGTCAACACAATGTAATTACGTATAAACACGAGTCAGTTGGAGAATTTAATGTCATGTTGGCGCATTGGCTATTGTAGCTCAATGGTTTAGATTGGCTGGACGGAGACCAGAAGATCCGTGGTTCAAATTCCGGCTATGGCATTGAATTTTTCAGTCTGGCTCTACCCTTTCATAGTGCGTACTACACAATGCTAGTGTGAAAGAACAATTAATTTCCGTTATGTATAATCTTTTAATATTTTTGTCACGTTTGTCTAGGTAGCTAATGAAATTCTGGGCAAGAAAACGGAGAAAATGATAGGTAAATATTTTACCTAACAATGGGCTTCCCCTATATACTGCAAGTTCGGAAATAAAGTGCATTACAAGATTATACTGACATCGCGACTAAGGTGCAACGAATTCTACTCCAGCCAATGAAGAACGCGACTGCTTCTGATATCAGCGTAATAGTGAAATGGACTATAGCATTCAACCATGGAAATTCTGGGACCGATGGTCACTTGCATCTTGCGTTCAAAGAATGACCTATAACCTGTCTCAGGCTAGAACGATCCTGTTGTAACTATATGTGAGGGGGCAATGAGAGAAACAGAGATACTTTATCAGAACATTCTTAGGCTATCTACAAATATAACAATTTTTAATTAAAAACTTCACTTAACTTATAAGAAATGATAATTTCCCTATAAATTGTCCGGGATGGCGATTTCATGTAAAACTTTTACACATCTTCAGCTGGAAACAACAAAGCTGTCGTCATCGTTACGAACGCTAGATGTTAATGTGTTCTTGTTAGTATTACCAAAATCTGAAAATAAAGCAAATTTAAAAACAGAATCGACTGCCGGTATTTCAAAATTTATTATGCGATGTTTGTTTTTTAAAATTAATATCTTTTCCCAAACCATTAAATCTATCGAACCATTTAATTTTTTTAAGAATTTAATTATTAATTAATTTATTTTTAATAACTGGGTTTAATTTGGCCTGAAGATGTGAAATCACGATCCCGGACAGTTTATAAGGAAAGTATCAAAATTTCTTATAAGTGTGAATAAATGATTAATTAACATCAATTAACTAAAATAATAAGAGTTAAATGATGAAGCCTGGGATTCAAGTACTTATGATAGTAAGTCGCCGCAAACGGTGTATCTCGAATGCGAGAGTCCCTAGTGGGTTACCGGGGAAATATACGAGTCAAATGGAGAATTTAATGTCAGCACGGCAAGTTGGCCATGGTAGCTCATTGGGTAAGCGCGACTGGACGGAAAGCAGTAGATCCATGGTTGAAATCTCGGCCGAGGCGTTGAATTTTTCATGTCGACTCTATCAAATGTATGGAGTTAGCTTTTTAAATGTCAGACATATAGATGCTTCATCTTTAAGCAGTTTTAAGATCAAAACTCATGTTGAAGAAGTAAGGCCAGGCAATTTTGAAATGTTTAGTTCTATAAAAATATAAATACGACGGTGCTTTGGATCATATACACTGAATCCCCTAAATAATCGGACAGACTTTGTATTTGTATTTTGTACAGCTTCTTATTTTATCAGGATAATGATCCGAAGCATACTTCCCACATTGTGCAGCTGGTGTTACTTTACAACTATCCTCATGTGCTGCAACCTGACTCCCCCCCCCCCCCCCCCCCAGTCACCGGATCTTAATCCCATAGAAGCAGTATGGGATAAACTGGAGAAGGCCGTGCGGAAGAGCCCATCAACTCCAAGCAGCACTTGAAGGAGGCGTTACAAGAGGAATGGAGCTAACTTTCTACAGCCTACCACAAAAACCTGGTTCACAGTTTGCCAAATAGGTTGCGAGAAGTAGTGAAAAGAAGAGGGAGAGTCACAAATCAATAATTCATATTTTGTATCACACTCAAATTGTTATGTCCGATTACTTTTGAGAGCCAAAAAAATGTCATATTTCTTTATAGTTCTTAAAAAAGCACGCATTATATAATTTTTATGTGAAATAACATTTATTTTCTTACAAGAAGGTTCTGTGTAACTGTCGATTATCATTAATTTCAATAAAACAGCACATCAAATGTTGATTTTAACTTTCAAAACTTAGTACTCTGCTTTGTCCGATTATTTATGGGAATCTCTGTATACTTATATCTAGTTATACAAATTCACTCTGAAAAACCTCGTCTAGTGTAACATAGGAACATAAATAAATAAAATATCAACATTTGAAACCTTTCTTTTTGGCTCCTTGAACAGTTCCCTGGCGATCCATTGTATGCACCTTGTAGCCTTTATTCTTGCAGCGTAGACCTGAGTTTTTTCGAGGAGTGGACTGGAAACTCGGATTGACTTCGACTGCACGAGAAGTGCTTGGTTCAGTGCTCCATGGCTGAGAGCAAACATCATCTGCTGGAACTCTGCAAGGCATCCTTACGACTGTAGCCTTTTTAGCCAGTTTTGCTGTAAATAAACCAAAATCCTAGATATTAAAACAGTTAAGTTATAATTATAATTTAATATACCTATACACAAATATACCGTAAAGACAGAGAACATATCTACGAGTGAGTGAGTGAGTGAGTGAGTGTGTGAGTGAGTGAGTGAGTGAGTGAGTGAGTGAGTGAGTGAGTGAGTGAGTGAGAATGTGAGTATGTGTCTTATGTGGACTTTACTGTCCATGTAATTCTATCCTGTAATATTTGGTTGATTAAGATCATAAACTTAAAGGGATATGAATTTGTGCTAAGCTTAACTAACCTATGCTTTAGGATCCAATAAATACTACGGTGTAACTTAAAGTTTAAAAATAAATTATTCTCTATATTTTCCTTTTAGTGAACACACACCTTCATCATTCAGATCACCTGGGTACAACTTGACAACCATAACAACATTTGTTGATTAAGTTAGTCATTTAAAATTCTACCCTTATAATAAATCCATAGGATGTCACATTTGTCAACAAAATTATTTGGGAATTAATGCTTCTGTCGCCCTGCAGAAATTAATACTTATTCAGTGTTTATAAAAATAACAGTAAACACACTTACGTGGACTGTTCAATAAAGAATAATCGTAATTTTTTTACGGTCATAATTTTTCGCACTAAAATTAAAACTTATTATATTCTGTTAGCTCAATGAGAAACAAACACGCCGTAATAGTTTCACTGTTAGTACTCTTGGTTCCCGCCCTTGAGAACCAGGCAGGTTCAGACATGTTCAGTATCGCCTTCCACTGCAATGGAGGTAACACGCAAAGAACAATATACGGCTTTGAAATTCTTCTTTCGTCTCAACAAATCCTCATTTGAGACCTATACAATATCACAGGAGGCCTATGGGGAGTCTGATCTTCTCTACGGCACAGCTCGAAGGTGGTTTAAATGTTTAAAGACAGGAGACAATCAATTTCAAAGGAAGGTGGACGCGGTGCTCTAGTTTCTGCTCTTACGGAAGAAAACATCAACACTGCTGCTGCCATTGTGCCAGAGGATCGACGAATTATCTTAAGAGCACTTTCTGAAGTGCTGATCATTTCATTGGGTGCCATCCACACGTTGGAGACAGAAACATTACACATGAGACGTGTTTGTGCGCTATGGGTTCCAAGACTGTTGATTCCCGAAAAAAAGGACATTCGCATGCAGGTCTGCATGCAGTTAAAGTTGATGTTAGAGGAAGATCCGGAGTTTCTTTCAAACGTAATCACTGCTGATGCAACTTGACTACATCATTTTGATCCTGAGAGCAAACAACAAAGCTCAGTGTGGAAATGTCCTTCATCACTAACCCCCCAAAAAGTAAAAGTGGCTGTTTCTGCTGGGAAAGCTATGGTCATCTCATTCTTTGACATTCATGGTAAGGTTATCAGCATGTTGTATCTGCACAAACATCAGTAACTGCACAATACGACAGGGATGTCCTGAAAAGATTGCAAGTCCATATCAGGCGCAACACATTTCTGTGAAGCAGGCGTTATCCTGCAGCACGATAACGTGCGACCGCATATTGCCAATGATGTTGCTGCATATCTTGCAAAAATAAACATCAGGTGCATGCCTCACTCTCTCTATAGTCCGGATTTAGCCCCATGTAATTTTTTTTATTCCCTAACTTGAAGAAAGCCTCCGTGGAAGATATTGTCCATCCCCAGAAGCAGTGGTGAAGGCTGCGGAAGCGATTTTGAAGGATCTCTCAAAAATGGTTTCCAGCATGTCTTTGAAGACTGGCAGAAACGCTGGGACAAGTGCATTGCATTCAGGGGAGACTATTTTGAGAAGGGCCATCAAAATTATGAGGATGAGTAAAGCTTTGCTGTTTGCTCTCAGGATGAAAATGATGTACCCAAGTTTCATCAGCAGTGATTACGTTTGAAAGAAACTCCGGATCTTCCTCTAACATCAACTTTAACTGCATGCAGACCTGCATGCGAATGTTCTTTTGTTTGAGCTGTGCTGTAGGGAAGAACAGACTCTGCTTACGCCTCCTGTAACATTTTGTAGGCCACAACTGAAGATTTGTTGAGACGAAAGCAGAATTTCAGAGCCGCATATTATTCATCGCGTGTTACCTCCATTGCAGCGGTAGGTGATACTGACATGTCTGAACTTGCCAGGTTCTCATAGGCGGGAACCAGGAGTACCAGCAATGAAACTACTATGGCGTGTTTGTTTCACATTAAGCTAACGGAATATAATAAGATTGAATTTTAGAGCGAAAAATTATGACCGTAAAAAATTATGATCATTCGTTATTGAACAACCCTCGTATTTTGGAAATATAACTTCAGGACACCTGTAGGAGATACAGAGTAATTCATTAAAGCTCATTTATTGTTTATGGAAGTGACATATAGAAACAAAAGTAAAGCCGCTAGAGGTGCTACGTGTTGTTCACATTTAGCCGATAGAGAAAATGGCTGCTTGTGGTGTTACATGTGTATTGTGTAGGCAGAGGATACTGTAGAAGTACAGAAACCCTTTAGAACAAAATAAAACTGCATTTCACAGTGGGTAGTAAAGTTCATATCCATCGGATGTTTATGCTCTGGAAAATGTCCTGGACGCCCACAAACTTTGAGAGAGACAGTGGAGAAAATTGCAGCCGCTTTTGCACAAAGACCCAGAAAGTCAACATTCCATTTGCGGCGTGTTCTAAGAAGTCGCTTATGTTTTAAACGATACAAACTGCAGCTGGTGCGTCGCAGTGAAGTCGACAGACTTACCGAAACGGTATACATCATGTGAAAATATGTAAAGCCTTCTGGAAGAAAACAGCAACATTTCATGTGACATGTGATACAGAACAGCCTCCTAATTCCCGACTCTGTAGCATAGATAGTAGCCCCGAGTTCAAATCTGGAAGATGAACATCGGGTAACTGTAAACTCTATGGACTCTGGCCTCATTAGAGCATAAGTTCACCCATTTCATTTGTGTTCGATATCACAAAGTTGGAGGACTTTAATTTAAAAAACCAGACCTTAGTGGAGTACGAGAGAGTGGAGTGATATAAGTCAGTTGGAAAATTTAATGTCATGTTGGCACGTTGGCCATAGTAGCTCAAATGGTTACAGCGGCTGGACGGAAACCAGAAGATCCGTGGAACAAATCCCGGCTATGGCATTGAATTTTTCAGTCTGACTCTACCCTTTCATAAATATGAACAGTTCTGTAAAGAGATATTACGTTTGAATACGTCAACGCCAAATGGAGTAGCTAGAGTGGAACTTGGAAGACCTTGCAGGAGTGGGGTATTTATAGAAAGATGTTTATAATATTGGTATAGTTGTATAAAAAATTATGATAATATATTAAAGATCTGTCTAGAACATGAGAAGAATTCAACAGGAACAGCTGGTGGGCAGAGCTAGAGAGAAAGCTCGTCAAAATAGGGATGGGGTATATATGGCATGAGAGTGAAAAAATGTAAAAGATTTTTGGATAATTATTAAGAATAGGATAGAGGACATTCACATACAAGTGACGTGGAGAAATCTGATAAGTAAGAAATTGCTAAATGTATACCTGAAAATAAAGACAGAATGGGCAAGGGAAACATATATAGACTTTTTTTTTTAATTTACGTCCGCTCCAACGTTAAGTTATATCGGATGGTGAATAAATTGGGTGAAATGATGGTCAAATGAGTCCAGGTTCCATGGAGCTTAGAGCTACCCGACATTCGTCTTGAAGGATAAGGGAAAACCCCGGAAAAAGCCTTACCCAGGTAACTCACGCTGACCGAGATTCGAACTCGGGAGCTCTTGAACGTGATGCAGACATGCTACCGTCTACGCTACGGAGGCGGGCCTATATGAACATATGTGATAGATATGAGAGGGAGGGTGTAGCTTGGTTAACGACAGGAGCTATACTGAGCGTGGGTTCACCAAAGGAGTGCATTATATGCGGAACGAAAATAAGCTTAGAACATTATGTAGTGGAGTGTAAAGAAATTGAAAACTGGAGGAAATTAATATAGGATAAGAACTGAGATAATAAAGGGGCTTACGTAGTAACAATAAAAATGCTTACATTGAAAAGAGAGAAAAGTTTGAGGGAGGTGGGGAAATTTTCTGACAAAATCAAAGAGAAATGGTTGAGAAGTGCAAGGATGTAAGAGGTAGAGAAATGGAAGACACAATCCGAACATTAGGTCAAGATCGTATAAGGGCTAGGATAGAGGTTAACCGCCAGGGAGTCAACACCGCTATCAGCCCATAATATAAGCAGCTGACAAATTTGTACATAGATTAGAATTGTAAAACTTGTAATTGAGATTGTAAGATATATTTATTATTATTATTATTATTATTATTATTATTATTATTATTATTATTATTATTATTATTATTATTATTATTATTATTATTATTATTATTATTATTATTATTATTATTATTATTATTATTATTATTATTATTATTATTATTATTATTATTATTATTATTATTATTATTATTATTATTATTATTATTATTATTATTATTATTATTATTATTATTATTATTATTATTATTATTATTATTATTATTATTATTATTATTATTATTATTATTATCGTTATTATTATTATTATTATTATTATTATCGTTATTATTATTATTATTATCGTTATTATTATTATTATTATTATTATTATTATTATTATTATTATTATTATTATTATTATTATTATTATTATTATTATTATTATTATTATTATTATTATTATTATTATTATTATTATTATTATTATTATTATTATTATTATTATTATTATTATTATTATTATTATTATTATTATTATTATTATTATTATTATTATTATTATTATTATTATTATTATTATTATTATTATTATTATTATTATTATTATAATTACTATTATTATTATTACTATTATTATTACTATTATTATTATTATTATTATTACTATTATTATTACTATTACTATTATTATTACTATTATTATTATTATTACTATTATTATTACTATTACTATTATTATTACTATTACTATTATTATTACTATTATTATTATTACTATTACTATTATTATTACTATTACTATTACTATTATTATTACTATTACTATTATTATTACAATTACTATTATTATTATTATTATTATTATTATTATTATTATTATTATTATTATTATTATTATTATTATTATTATTATTATTACTATTATTATTACTATTACTATTATTATTACTATTACTACAATTATTATTATTACTATTACTACTATTATTATTACTATTACTACTATTATTATTACTATTATTACTATTACTATTATTATTACTATTACTATTATTATTATTATTATTATTATTATTATTATTATTATTATTATTATTATTATTATTATTATTATTATTATTATTATTATTATTATTATTATTATTATTATTATTATTATTATTATTATTATTATTATTATTATTATTATTATTATTATTATTATTATTATTATTATTATTATTATTATTATTATTATTATTATTTTTATTATCATTATGATGATGATGATGATGATTATTATTATTATTATTATTATTATTATTATTATTATTATTATTATTATTATTATTATTATTATTATTATTATTGTTATTGTTAATGTCATTGTCATTGTCATTGTCATTGTCATTGTCATTGTCATTATCATTATCATTATCATTATCATTATCATTATCATTATCATTATTATTATTATTATGGGTTATTTTGGATCATGTGCGTCGATGCCAAATATCTGTGTTTTCAAAGGCGACTTAGATCAAATATGAGCGTGCACTTCGGTACCAAATGCGTCGAAGAATGCGATGTTATGCACGAAAGATCTTTCATACAGGTTGGACCATTTAACTTGGGACGGTACAATATCTGCCAAACTAAGCGGTGGAGAAAGAAATTTCTTAAATAAAAGTTGCTTGATATTATGGGGAACAGTCGTCTTTTATTTGGAAGACTCTGTGATGGTCAATTTTTTAAAATGGGAACTTACCTTTTTTATTTTGTATCCTCACTTCTAATAAAAAGCTAAACAACTTTTGTGTACGGCACTTTGCAATTGTTCTTACAGTAACTTAAGTAATGAAGAAAATACTGAATGGCTGTGTACGAAGAGCGTGATTGGTTGGACCATCCGTGGATGGCCATTTGAGGGTAAATTTGCTTATCGTAATTGGGAACCAACATTATTATTTGGTTTCTTTATTCCTCATTACAAAATAAACAGTTTTTATTAGTGATGCAGATAGATCAAAATTTTAATTGATTAATCGAGATATTATCTGTTCGAAAATTAGTCGTATGGATTATATAAATTGCTTTAATACTCTGTATATTTAATTATTTATGAAACTTCGACATGTTTAGACTCAAAATTAGTGTTTGCATCAAGTGCACATGCTTTATATTGAATTGGATTTACAATATTTTTTAAGTTATTATTTAGTAACATATTATATCATTATCTACTAAGACTTGTGCGACTGACATGAAAATAATAGTTTACATGAAGACACACCTAGTCACATTACAAAATACTGTGACTTTGTGGGTTCGTGAAATGATAAAACGAAGTTATAAAACACAAAAACTACACTTTATTCTCCTAGCAAATACATTCGTCCATCACAATTTGCTGGCTAACCTTAAACTGCTTATTTTTCCAACAACTACTTTCAACTGTCTGTCGCTACCGGTAACGATTGGTTCCGAAGTTTTCCGAATCTCCACTGGCTTCGACTTCGGCTTCGCGAGTCTACCGCCAGGGCAACACTGCTCCCTCCTCAAGGCTGGTCGTCCCGAACAGCGCCTTCGTAGCGGGCCAGGCGATCCAGGTGTACCACCAACATCTTTCCTCGGGGCACCTTCTGGATGCAGTAGACCACGTCGTTAATCCTCTTCACCACACTGTACGGTACTTGCCATGACTGCTGAAGCTTCGGGCAGCGTCCATTGGTCCGGATCGGGCGGTACAACCAGACCAGGTCACCCTGCTAGAACCCTTGGCTGTTGGCTTACCTGTCGTATGGGGTTCTCATGCGGTCGCTCGCCTTCTGGATGTTCTGGCGAGCCATCTCGTGCATGTCGTGGGGGTGGTCCACCAGGTTCTCCACATCCCTCAAGAGTGGCCCCAAGTCTGCGTCCGCCAGCTGCTCCCTCCTCAGGCCTGCGCTATCCCAGCCATCCGCAGGCACTGCCGTGACTACTCGAACTGCTGCGGCACGCTCCTTCCCCTCCACTCTTGTGCATTGGCCGCACTCTTCTGGACAGGGTCTTCGGTACATAGCGTCCGCGTTACCGTGACTCTTCCCTCTGAGATGTTTCGAGGTGAAGTCGTACTCCTGCTGCCTCTGGACCCAACGTGCTGTCTGGCCTTCCGGTCGCGCCGTCACCAGCACCTCGCTCCTCGCGGGGACAACCACAGGTTCGTTCAAGATGACCCTACCGATTCCAAGGCGCTCTTCAGTTTGACGGAGTATAACCTCTTCTCCGTTGAGCCGTAGGACCTTCCTGCCGACGTCGACCGTCGCCTCGTGGCTCCTGAGGGCATCCAGTGCCAGGATCACCTCCTCAGCCACCTTCGCGACAAACACCCACAGACGCACGGCACTCCGTCCCAAGGTCAGCTCCAGCAGGGCCTCCTTCTCCACAGGCATGGTGTCGCCCGATGCCGTCACAAGCTCGTATGGTCGGCTCGGCTTCCTCGTCGGCAAACCCTTCGCTACGTCAGGTCTGATGATGGTCACGGCCGCCCCGGTGTCCACCAGCACGGGACACGGCTTTCCTCTTACCCAACCGTCCGCGATGAGGCTGTCATCCATAAGCCGGCTGACGGCGCGCAGTGTCACTCGAGGGGATGGTGGTGATGGCGCCGACGTGCCCCTCTCCACGACGGCCCTTACTCGTTTTCCGGCTGCTCTTCCTGGTGTGGGCAGTCTCTCCGCAGGTGTCCGGGCTGTCCACACCCCCAACACAGGCCACTAGGTGTTCGCCGGCGTCCCTCAGCTGGCCTTCTGTCTCCGGCGTAGCGGACACTCCTCGTTCTCGACGTCGGGATAGATGCTACCTTGGCCGCCTCCATCCTTAATGCCGCTGTCAGCGCCTCGTGGATGTTTTTATAATCGCCAAGCATTAGGCGCTGACGAATCTCCGTGTCCCGTACCCCGTCGACAACATTGTAGGCGGCTTCCCGGTATACGAACTCCAGTGGCAGGTCAACCAAGGCCTTGCTAGCCAGCTGCTCGATCGCTATGGCGAACTCCTGCAGCGTCTCCCCCGGCTGCTAAAACCTTGCCTTTAGCTGGCTGCGGTAAGCTGCGGCTAAGCGGTGGTTCCCGAAGCGATTCTCCAGGGCCACCCAGATGTCCTTGGGCGCCGCCGTCGTCTGCACCGCATTTAGGATTTCCGCGGCCCGTCCCTGGAGGCTGGCTATTAACTGTGTGGCCTCCTCCTCCGGTGACCATCTGTTGTGCTTGGCCACTGTGTCGAACTGGCGGCGGAAGACCTCGAATGTTGACGCGCCGTCATATTTCGGAGGTTTGACGCGCGCCGATGTTGTGTCGCGTCCCGGTGCGTCAGCCTTCAAATCCTTCAGTCTCCTGCCGACGACGTCCTCCACCATGGCGTTCAGGGACTTGACGCTGCTGTCGGCCTTTCCCTCCAGGTTGTTTACGCGGTTCGCGAGGTCTTCGTCGTCTTCAACCATGGCGTTCAGGGACTTGGCGTTATTGTCGGCCTTTTCCTCTAGGTCATTGAAGCGGTTCGCCAGGTGCTCGACGCGCTCGTCCACTTGGCCCATCCGCTTGCCCAGCTCCGTCACGTCATCCCTCACGCCGGCCAACTGTTCCTCAAATTTGGCGGCGAGGACCTCGTTCGCCTCCTTCATTTCCGTGGCCAGACTGTCGTTCGCAGCCTTCATTTCTGTGGTCAATTCGGTCTTTATTTCTTTCAACTCTATGGCCAGGTTGTTATTTGGCGCTTCTGTTGTTGTTAACTCGTTCATCTTCGCGGCCAAGTTGTTATTTGCCGCTTCCGACTTCGCTGTTAATTCGTTCATCTTCTGCAAAAGCATTTCCAATGCCGATTCCATGGCCTTAATGTTCGGTGATGTAGTTATCCCGCTTCCTAACACCAGTTGTGACTTTGTGGGTTCGTGAAATGATAAAACGAGGTTATAAAACACAAAAACTACACTTTATTCTCCTAGCAAATACATTCGTCCAGCACAATTTGCTAGCTAACCTTAAAATGCTTATTTTTCCAACAACTACTTTCAACTGTCTGTCGCTACCGGTAACGATTGGTTCCGAAGTTTTCCGAATCTCCACTGGCTTCGGCTTCGGCTTCGCGAGTCTACCGCCAGGGCAACAATACTATTTTTTTCTGTCAGCCACTTTACCAGATTCATTTAGTATAAAGCTAAAATGTACATCCAGTTTCCCTCGCAAATTTTCGTATCCATAATTTTAATATCACTCGGCACAAAATGTTTTTCCTTATTTTAACTTTTTTAACACAAAACTTTCAGTCACTCTCGAGAACTCAGAAACGTTACTGGCTTACTGCACTTTACAGCAAAGTTACACCACCACCAACCCTGAGAAGAGAGATAAGCTATTGTTTCTATAGCTGCGTAATCGAAGTGTTCGGTTCAAGGTTGTACAGTTCAGTTTATGCTAGCAAGCGATAAACAATCAGTTGTCCTGTGTGGGGACCTCAATTTGGCGATCAGAGCGCGATTTATCTTTGGTGCTTCTACGTCTACGCTTAAATATATTGATCCAAAAGTAAATTGTTTTCAATGTTGGTGCAGAGTCCGCATGAACTGCATCCAATTCAGTTTTGACTTGTGCATTAGTCCAGCCCTTCTAATGAAAATGTTTAATAACAGCACGAAATCTGTTTTTTTTTCATTTTCAATCGCATCAATCACACAGACCAGTTCAGATGATTGTCAACAATGAACTGTATTGTAGCACATTCAAATGTTCTGTACAATTAATTTGAATAATCCAGCTTACCACCCATTGCAACAAAAAATTCCAATCCCTTCAGGGAAATTTACGAGACTAATCAAATGACCCTCGTATTATGTACTGTCCAGCAACGCAAAGAAGGTCTCTGAGAGGAATGTGCTCCCTTACACAGTGGGACAAGGACAGCGAATGTGTGTGACAGAGAACCTATGTTACACAAGGAGCAGAACTGTTAGAGCCTGTTTAGTTAACTCATGTGCCATCCGCCGCTTCCTTTGACGAACCATTATAATCGTTTTACAACACCGGCCCTCCTTCTCTCAGACCTTTCTGCAAGGTTGCCACCTTTCTCGAAACGTCATGGGTATCGTACGAGGTTTCGTCTAAATAAATTTTCTTATGTCCATTACTGCGAAACTTCCTTAGTTCTGAATATATTCCAATAATAACCCTTATCTTATTCAAAGTGCGGTATTTGAAACCCAGCTCCTTTAGGAGACCGCGCAAAGTGCAGCGCCCATAAGGCAAATCACAAATTTCTTGCAAATGTGCAACCAATTCATCTAAGTTGAGCGCTCTCCCTTTTGCATGGAATTTATAAATTTCTCAACGAATTTGGTATTTCTTTCGTCACAATTTTTTCTACTGTATTTATGTGAACATCCAGAGTTTATCAGGTTCATTGCATGACCCCTTACCAAGATTATTTTTCAGCACATATTTATATGTGTTCGAAACAAGCGCTTGAATTTGCTTAGGAAGAGTTCCCGCTATAACTTTGTTTTTTGAGGCTTCTCCAGTAACATAACTCGGCCCAGCAGCACTTTCCAATTCATTCACACTATTGTCTTCACTTTGATTATTTTCACTTGATTGAAAGTTATCTACTACTTAATTTGCATTTACCACTGCATTTCCCTTCCACGGTCTCCACATCGTGATACACAACAAATTTCTGCAAGTAATGAAACAGATCAACTGGAAGTTGGAACTTTGGCAACTGAGACTCCACGTGGAGTAAACATGCGACTCTAATTTCCAGAAAATCAAGGCTGCTATTGGTCCTCAACGACAGTGTTACATTTCTGAAGTGTGGAGATAGATTTATGACGGTCATTAGTGGGCGGTAGGGTGAGTTTCCTTTGAGGGGCACACTGCACTCGCGTTCACTAGACAGACTCTAAATAAACATGCAACCTATTCACTCTGTACACTAGAACCGAGAGGATTCATTTACAAAAGTAGAACCTGTCAGAATGTTGTTGAATGGTCTGTAACTGTACTGACATGGGGTGTCATAAACCTGTCCCTAGAGAGTGTGGGAACCTTCTACAATCCCCCTGCGTCTCTGGCCCCGGCGACTTTCTCTCCTGTGGTATACTGTATATGAATCCCCATATGCTATCATTTCTTAGTGTAAACAAAAACCCTGTTCTTAAAATGCGAACTTATGCTATTAAATGTTTATCTAATAGCATAGGAACATAATATAAATAAAATGGATACGTTTGTTACCTTTGCTTTCACCTGGCTGCTCGTTCAACTGTTGATTTTTCCAATCATTAGCAGAAGTATCTAATTCATCCTCAGTAGCTTCATAAGCTGGATTGACTATTCCTGAACTGGTCGATGGTTGGTCAGTCTGGTAAGATGTCTGGGGTGTATATCTGTAAGGGGCCCCTTGTGCTGCTGGTATCTCTGAGAACAAAACGATATCCAGTCAATTACAACAATTTTATATTCGTTGGGTTGCACGTACACTGTTGACACCGAAATTCGAACTAATCTCTGTTTCGTATAACCTTGCCCCGCTGACATGTATGACTCCGCGTGCAACAACTTTCCCCCTCTTTCTAATTGGCTAATGCTTTCGCGCCATAGACCATAGGTGGTGCCTTCCCGTCACATTTAACCCTGCAGTAAACGTCATAATAATTGCCAGGAAGATAGATAAAATCATACAAATAAGGATAGGAAGGCATGCAAAAATAATGAAGTTTATAATGAAACTGAGCAAGTTGAAACTGAATGAATGAGCAATGAAACTGAAACAGGTTTATAACGAAGGGCCTTCTTCCTGTTCCACTGGGATGTTTAAAAACCAACACATAACTTGCAAAATTGCTTGTCTTTCAGTCTTAAAAGTCGTGTCACACCATACTTTACTTGTCGTGTGTCCTTCATTCACCCAAGTCTCGTCAAGGTTTTTGCGACCTGTATCCCAGTACAGTCTGATTAAACTTTAAATAACTTCTTCGCCACACAGCAATACCGCCCCTGGAGTGGTAAGTTTTCCTGTTGTCTCAATTTCACGTTGCAATGTTCCTGCGGACCTAACACTCACACCTGTAAGTTAAGAGCACAGCTGTTCGACTTCTGTCACTGATGAAGACGGATTCTTCTCTGTGAGTGCATTAAACACATGCACCACAATCCTTTCTTCGCCGCTTTGTAAAGGTTTACTCTTGCGATGCTACAGCGAAAAACTGGCGGTAGACTCTGCCATTATACATATAATAAGTACACGCGCAATAAACGATCAATAAAATAATTTAGCTCTCGCAATCGGCACAACACAGCTTAAAATGGTGATATATGACTAATCCGGTTCAAAACAAGTTCAGTGATAAAAGTGATATAAACAAATATGTCACATTTACCGCTAAAGCCCATGCTATCGTGTCATGTGAAAGATGGGCTTGAGGGGAAAGGAACCTCCTCTTTACTTCGTTTAAGAATTAACATGCTTTTCAGAAAATCAACTCTATTGCGTAATATATTTAATTCAAACAGTTACGAAAATATAAATTTGACAATTCTCTTCCAACATATAAAAATATATCACCATGTTAAATAACAAACTAATTTTTACCCCACAACAGTCTATAACACAATAACAGCCAATGACAGGTGCTTAGGTCACGTGGCCCTTAAGAGATACGAGGCAAGCTTATGTGAAACAAGGATTAATTAAGTTATAAACTATGAAACGGCTATATTCGTTCGGTGTCGTTTCGAAACAACCTGTAGATATAATATGATATTGCTATTACTTTAGGAACAAAATATAAAAGAAGATATATTTGTGTGTTAGGCCTCATGTCCTGTGATGCTGTCCTCGTGAACCACATTTCCAGCTGAGAGGTCACCTCGTCCACCTCTGCCGTGAAGTGGGCGTGAGGCCGGCAAACTGCGAATCTTCGCGTTCTGTAGCGCCACAGAAGTACAAGAGGTCATTCCACCCCTGATAATTGTGGTTGTCTTTAGATGTGCCTTGGTATATGACGTATGCTTTTAACATTTCAACCTTAACAATCGAAAGGCGAAGCCTCAAGAACCCTAATTTTGGACCACATGATATTTGTAATTTCACACCACTTAATCCTTCTTATTTCCAGGAATCTATCAATGTTCTGGCTTTATCTGCTAACTCATTGTTTAGGATGCAATAAGCGCTACAACTTAAACTTTTAAATAAACTTGCCTACAGAACCTTCAAGTTACAATCATATTTATTGCTTAATCAACCACAGCTTACACTCTTATACCTATAAAATCTATATGATATCATCCTAAATCCTTTATATGATATTTATTTTGTACAGTTTCCATTAAATTTGCACTACAATGACTTTGACATCTAACAAGCACAATTATACATCCTGTACAAATACATGAAATTGCTGACGTCTTTGCTCACACTGTCCCAATTCTTATCCCATATTTTCTCCTGCAATTTGCTAACTCCTTACATTCTATCAGATAATGAATAGTGCTCTCTTCATCTCCAAAAAATTAATATGCCTTCCTCATTACTTCTCAAGCCTTTTACATATAATATTCCTACTCTCATCCATGCTATGCCTTCTCTTCCAATTTTGTCACATTGATCTATATATTTTTCCCTACCCCATTCTGTCTTTAATTGCTTATAAAGTTTCAAAGATTTCTTTTCTTCTATACTTTCCCATATCTCCTGCCTATCTTTATATTGTACCCTGGTTCCACTTCCTTACAAAAACCGCTATATTTTGACTCCTCTGTTCTCCATAGGTCTCCCATGCCTATCTTCGATATCATTCTTTCCAATTTCGACCACCAACTATTTGTGTTGTTAATGCTTTTCTGTTGCTTCATGCATAGATTCAATAATTCCCATTTCTGCCCTTTGATACACTTATACCAGAATTACCCTAAATCAGAAACTTTCCTTATTTTCATACAGATGCAAAAAATGACAGTTTTCACAAAAAACTATTTGCAAATACGCTCTTTTATAGAATTTGTATTGCATCATAGGTGTTAGGTTTATGAGCTGGTTTTTATTGTTTAATAAGGCAAATTAACTTTTAAACAAATGTTTAATTTAAATATTATTTACTAAAGTTCAAAAACATTTTCAAACAACTTCATAATATGGGGTTCCAATCCCTGAAAGGATAATTAGGTATATTATCTACAGTTTGCGATGTACGGAAAAGCACCTGTAAAACATGAACAAATATTTTTTTGTTCCATTTATACCACGCCTTTAACTGCAATGGTCATATCAGCGGCCGTTCTCCTTTGGAACATATCAAAGGTGTTAAATCTTGTTCGGTTGGTATTTAATAATTACATCACGAACACATTCGCACTCTCATTCATACTTCCAGACTCTGCGGAAGATGAGCAGTTATCTTGGACGGAGAAAAATCCCCACCCCTACTGCCGGGAATCGAAACGTGGACCCCTACCACGGCAGGCAGGTGCTCTACCGACTGAGAGCAAAAAATGTCATGCTTCTTTTTAGTTCTTAAAAAAAGCACACATTATATAAATTTTGTGTGAAATAACATTTATTTTCTTACAAGAAGGAACCGTGTAAATGTCGATTATCATTAATTTCAATAAAACGGCAACTTCATATGTTGATTTTAACTTTCAAATCTTAGTACTCAGCTTTGTCCGATTATTTATGGGAAGCTCTGTATAATCATATCTAGTTATACAAATTCACTCTGAAAAACCTCGTCTAGTGTAACATAGGTACATAAATAAATAAAATATCAACATTTGAAACCTTTCTTTTTGGCTCCTTGAACAGTTCCCTGGCGATCCATTGTATGCACCTTGTAGCCTTTATTCTTGCAGCGTAGACCTGAGTTTTTTCGAGGAGTAGACTGGAAACGCGGATTGACTACTACTGCACAAGAAGTGCTTGTTTCAGTGATTAATGGCCAATAGGAAACATCATCTGCTGGAACTCTGCAAGGCATCCATACGGTTGTAGCCTTTTTAGCCAGTTTTGCTGAAAATAAACCAAAATCCCAGATATTGAAACAGTTAAGTTATAATTATAATTTAATATACCTATACACAAATATACCGTAAAGACAGAGAAAGTATCTACGAGTGAGTGAGTGAGTGAGTGAGTGAGTGAGTGAGTGAGTGAGTGAGTGAGTGAGTGAGTGAGTGAGTGAGTGAGTGAGTGAGTGAGTGAGTGAGTGAGTGAGTGAGTGAGTGAGTGAGTGAAAGAGAATGTGAGTATGTGTCTTATGTGGACTTTACTGTTCATGTAATTCTATCCTGTAATATTTGGTTGATTAAGATCATAAACATAATGGGATATGAATTTGTGCTAAGCTTAACTAACTTATGCTTTAGGATCCAAAAAATACTACGGTCTAACTTAACGCTTTAAAATAAATTATTCTCTTTATTTTCCTTTTAGTGAGCACACACCTTCATCATTCAGATCACCTGGGTACAACTTGACAACCATAACAACATTTGTGGATTAACTTAGTCATTTAAAATTCTACCCTTATAATAGGATGTCACATTTGTTAACAAAATAATTTGGGAATTAATGCTTCTGTCGCCCTGCAGAAATTAATACTTATTCAGTGTTTATAAAAATAACAGCAAACACACTTACGTGGACTGTTCAATAAAGAATAATCGTAATATTTTTACGGTCATAATTTTTCACAATAAAATTAAACCTTATTATATTCTGTTAGCTTAATGAGAAACAGACATGCCGTAGTAGTTTCACTGTTAGTACTCTTGGTTCCCGCCCTTGAGAACCAGGCAGGTTCAGACATGTTCAGTATCGCCTACCACTGCAATGGAGGTAACACGCGAAGAACAATAGGCGACTTTGAAATTCTTCTTTCGTCTCAACAAATCCTCAGTTGAGACCTATACAATGTTACAGGAGGCCTATGGAGAGTCTGATATTCCCTACGGCACAGCTCGAAGGTGGTTTAAAATGTTTAAAGAGGGGAGACAATCAATTTCACAGGAAGGTGGACGCGGTGCTACAGTTACTGCTCTTACGGAAGAAAACATCAACACTGCTGCTGCCATTGTGCGAGAGGATTGACGAATTATCTTGAGAGCACTTTCTGAAATACTGAACATTTCATTGGGTGCCATCCACACGTTGGAGACAGAAACATTACACATGAGACGTGTTTGTGCGCGATGGGTTCCAAGCCTGTTGATTCCCGAACAAAAGGACATAGCACGCAGGTCTGCATGCAGTTAAAGTTGATGTTAGAGAAGGATCCGGAGTTTCTTTCAAACGTAAATCACATTCAGAGGAGACTATTTTGAGAAGGGCCACCAAAATTTTGAGGATGAGTAAAGTTGTCAAAAAATTGTGATCTGAGCTTTGCTGTTTGCTCTCAGGATGAAAATGATGTACCCAAGTTTCATCAGCAGTGATTACGTTTGAAAGAAATTCCGGATTGTCCTCTAACATCAACTTTAACTGCATGCAGACCTGAATGCGAATGTTCTTTTGTTCGAGCTGTGCTGTAGGGAAGAACAGACTCTGCTTACGCCTCCTGTAGCATTTTGTAGGCCGCAACCGAAGATTTGTTGAGACGAAAGCAGAATTTCAAAGCCGCATATTATTCATCGCGTGTTACCTCCATTGCAGCGGTAGGTGATACTGAACATGTCTGAACATGCCTGGTTCTCACAGGAGTACCAGCAATGAAACTACTATGGCGGTTTGTTTCACATTAATCTTAGTGCGAAAAATTATGACCGTAAAAAATTATGATCCTTCTTTATTGAACAACCCTCCTATTTTGGAAATATAACTTCAGGACACCTGTAGGAAATACAGAGTAATTCATTAAAGCTCATTTATTGTTTATGGAAGTGACATATAGAAACAAAAGTAAAGCCGCTAGAGGTGCTACGTGTTGTTCACATTTAGCCGATAGAGAAAATGGCTGCTTGTGGTGGTACATGTGTATTGTGTAGACAGAGGATACTGTAGAAGTACAGAAACCCTTTAGAACAAAATAAAACTGCATTTCACAGTGGGTAGTAAAGTTCATATCCATCGGATGTTTATGCTCTGGAAAATGTCCTGCATGCCCACAAACTTTGAGGGAGACAGTGGAGAAAATTGCGGCCGCTTTTGCACAAAGACCCAGAAAGTCAACATTCCATTTGCGGCGTGTTCTAAGAAGTCGCTTATGTTTTAAACGATACAAACTGCAGCTGGTGCGTCGCAGTGAAGCCGACAGACTTACCGAAACGGTATACATCATGTGAAAATACGTAAAGCCTTCTGGAAGAAAACAGCAACATTTCATGTGACATGTGATACTGAACAGCCTCCTAATTCCCGACTCTGTAGCATAGATAGTAGCCCCGAGTTCAAATCTGGAAGATGAACATCGGGTAACTGTAAACTCTATGGACTCTGGCCTCATTAGAGCATAAGTTCACCCATTTCATTTGAGTTTGATATCACAAAGTTGGAGGACCTTAATTTAAAAAACCAGGCCTTAGTGGAGTACGAGAGAGCTTAGCGTGTTAAAAGTGATAGGAGTCAGTTGGAAAATTTAATGTCATGTTGGCACGACGGCCATAGTAGCTCAAATGGTTAGAGCGGCTGGACGGAAACCAGAAATTCCGTGGTTCAAATCCCGGCTATGTCATTGAATTTTTCAGTCTGGGTCTACCCTTTCATACATATGAACAGTTCTGTAAAGAGATACTACGTTTGAATACATCAACGCCAAATGGAGTAGCTAGAGTGGAACTTGGAAGACCTTGCAGGAGTGGGGTACTTATAGAAAGATGTTTATAATATTGGTATAGTTGTATAACAAATTATGATAATATATTAAAGATCTGTCTAGAACATGAGAAGAATTCAACAGGAACAGCTGGTGGGCAGAGCTAGAGAGAAAGCTCGTCAAAATAGGGATGGGGTATATATGGCATGAGAGTGAAAAAATGTAAAAGATTTTTAGATAATTATTAAGAATAGGATAGAGGACATTGACATACAAGTGACGTGGAGAAATCTGATAAGTAAGAAATCGCTAAATGTATACCTGAAAATAAAGACAGAATGGGCAAGGGAAACATATATAGACATTTTTTTAAATTTACGTCCGCTCCAACGTTAAGTTATATCGGACGGTGAATGAATTGGGTGAAATGATGGTCAAATGAGTCCAGGGTCCATGGAGCTTTGAGTTACCCGACATTCGTCTTGAAGGATAAGGGAAAACCCCGGAAAAGCCTTAGCCAGGTAACTCACCCTGACCGAGATTCGAACTCGGGACCTCTTGAACGTGAGGCAGACATGCTACCATCTACGCCACCGAGGCGGGCTTATATAGACATATGTGATAGATATGTGAGGGAGGGTGTAGCTTGGTTAACGACAGGAGCTATACTGAGCGTGGGTTCACCAAAGGAGTGCATTATATGCGGAAAGAAAATAAGCTTAGAACATTATGTAGTGGAGTGTAAAGAAATTGAAAACTGGAGGAAATTAATATAGGATAAGAACTGAGATAATAAAGGGGCTTACGTAGTAACAATAAAAATGGTTACATTGAAAAGAGAGAAAAGTTTGAGGGAGGTGGGGAAATTTTCTGACAAAATCAAAGAGAAATGGTTGAGAAGTGCAAGGATGTAAGAGGTAGAGAAATGGAAGACACAATCCGAACATTAGGTCAAGATCGTATAAGGGCTAGGATAGAGGTTAACCGCCAGGGAGTCAACACCGCTATCAGCCCATAATATAAGCAGCTGACAAATTTGTACATAGATTAGAATTGTAAAACTTATAATTGAGATTGTGAAATTTATTATTAATATTATTATTATTATTATTATTATTATTATTATTATTATTATTATTATTATTATTATTATTATTATTATTATTATTATTATTATTATTATTATTATTATTATTATTATTATTATTATTATTATTATTATTATTATTATTATTATTATTATTATTATTATTATTATTATTATTATTATTATTATTATTATTATTATTATTATTATTATTATTATTATTATTATTATTATTATTATTATTATTATTATTATTATTATTATTATTATTATTATTATTATTATTATTATTATTATTATTATTATTATTATTATTATTATTATTATTATTATTATTATTATTATTATTATTATTATTATTATTATTATTATTATTATTATTATTATTATTATTATTATTATTATTATTATTATTATTATTATTATTATTATTATTATTATTATTATTATTATTATTATTATTATTATTATTATTATTATTATTATTATTATTATTATTATTATTATTATTATTATTATTATTATTATTATTATTACTATTATTATTATTATTATTATTACTATTATTATTACTATTATTATTACTATTATTATTACTATTATTATTATTATTACTATTATTATTACTATTATTATTACTATTATTATTACTATTACTATTATTATTACTATTATTACTATTACTATTATTACTATTATTATTATTATTACTATTATTATTATTATTATTATTATTATTATTACTATTATTATTATTATTACTATTATTATTATTATTACTATTATTATTATTATTACTATTATTATTATTACTATTATTATTATTATTATTACTATTATTATTATTATTATTATTATTATTATTATTATTATTATTATTATTATTATTATTATTATTATTATTATTATTATTATTATTATTATTATTATTATTATTATTATTATTATTATTATTATTATTATTATTATTATTATTATTATTATTATTATTATTATTATTATTATTATTATTATTATTATTATTATTATTATTATTATTATTATTATTATTATTATTATTATTATTATTATTATTATTATTATTATTATTATTATTATTATTATTATTATTATTATTATTATTATTATTATTATTATTATTATTATTATTATTATTATTATTATTATTATTATTATTATTATTATTATTATTATTATTATTATTATTATTATTATTATTATTATTATTATTATTATTATTATTATTATTATTATTATTATTATTATTATTATTATTATTATTATTATTATTATTATTATTATAATGGGTTATTTTGGATCAAGTGCGTCGATGCCAAATATCTGTGTTTTCAAAGGCGACTTAGATCAAATATGAGCGTGCATTTCTGTATGAAATGTGTCGAAGAATGCGATGTTATGCATGAAAGGTCTTTCATACAGGTTGGACCATTTAACTTGGGACGGTACAATATCTCCCAAACTAAGCGCTGGAGAAAGAAATTTCGTAATAAAAGTTGCTTGATATTATGGGGAACAGTCGTCTTTTATTTGGAAGACTCTGTGTTGGTCAATGTTTTAAAATGGGAACCTATCTTTTGTATTTTGTTTTCTCACTTCTAATAAAAAGCTAAATAACTTTTGTGTACGGCACTTTGCTATCGTTCTTACAGTAACGTAAGCATGAAGAAAGTACTGAATGGCTGTGTACGAAGAGCGTGATTGGTTGGACCATCCGTGGATGGCCATTTGAGGGTCAATTTACTTATCGTAATTGGGAACCAAATTATTATTTGGTTTCTTTATTCCTCATTACAAAATAAATAGTTTTTATTAGTGATGCAGATAGATCAAAATTTCAATCCATTAATCGAGATATTATCTGTTCGAAAATTAGGTGTAAGGATTATATAAAGTATTTTAATGCTCTGCATATTTAATTATTTATGAAACTTCGACATGTTTAGATTCAAAATTTGTGTTTGCATCAAGTGCACATGCTTTATATGGAATTGGATTTACAATATTTTTGTAAGTTACTATTTAGTAACGGATTATGTCATTATCTACTAAGACTTGTGAGAGTGACATGAAAATAATAGTTTACATGAAGACACACCTAGTCACATTACAAAATACTATTTTTTTCTGTCAGCCACTTTACCAGATTCATTTAGCATAAAGCTAAAATGTACATCCAGTTTCCCTCACACATTTTCGTATCCATAATTTTAATATCACTCGGCACAAAACGTTTTTCCTTATTTTAACGTTTTTAACACAAAACTTTCAGTCACTCTCGAGAACTCAGAAACGTTACTGGCTTACTGCACTTTACAGCAAAGTTACACCACCACCATCCCTCAGAAGAGAGATCAGCTATTGTTTCTATAGCTGCGTAATCGAAGTGTTCGGTTCAAGGTTGTACAGTTCAGTTTATGCTAGCAAGCGATAAATAATCAGTTGTTGTCCTGTGTGGTGACCTCAATTTGGCGACCAGAGCGCGATCTATCTTTGGTGCTTCTACGACTATGCTTAAATATATTGATCCAAAAGTAAATGGTTTTCAATGTTGGTGCAGAGTCCGCATGAACTGAATCCAATTCAGTTTTGACTTGTGCATTAGTCCAGCCCTTCTAATGAAAATGTTTAATAACAGCACGAAATCTGTTTTTTTTTCATTCTCAATCGCATCAATCACACAGACCATTTCAGATGATTGTCAACAATGAACTGTATTGTAGCACATTCAAATGTTCTGTACAATTATTTGAATAATCCAGCTTACCACCCATTGCAACAAAAAATTTCCAATCCCTTCAGGGAAATTTACGAGACTAGTCAAACGACCCTCGTATTATGTACTGTCCAGCAACGCAAAGAAGTTCTCTGAGAAGAATGTGCTCCCTTACACAGTGGGACAAGGACAGCGAATGTGTGTGACAGAGAACCTATGTTACACAAGGAGCAGAACTGTTAGAGCCTGTTTAGTTAAATCATGTGCACGTCCGCCGCTTCCTTTGACGAACCCTTATAATCGTTTTACAACACCGGCCCTCCTTCTCTCAGACCTTTCTGCAAGGTTGCCACCTTTCTCGGAACGTCATGGGTATCGTACGAGGTTTCGTCTAAATAAATTTTCTTATGTCCATTACTGCGAAACTTCCTTAGTTCTGAATATATTCCAATAACAACCCTTATCTTATTCAAAGTGCGGTATTTGAAACCCAGCTCCTTTAGGAGACCGCGCAAAGTGCAACGCCCATAAGGCAAATCACAAATTTCTTGCAAATATGCAACCAATTCATCTAAGTTGGGCACTCTCCCTTTTGCATAGAATTTATAAATTTTTCGACGAATTTGTTATTTCTTTCGTCACAATTATTCCTACTGTATTTCTGTCTTCACCCAGAATTTATCAGGTTCATTGTATGACTCCTTACCAAGATTATTTTTCAGCACATATTTATATGTGTTCGAAACAAGCGCTTTAATTTGCTTAGAAAGAGTTCCCGCTATAACTTTGTTTTTTGAGGCTTCTCCAGTAACATAACTCGGCCCAGCAGCAGTTTCCAATTCATTCACACTATTGTCTTCACTTTGATTATTTTCACTTGATTGAAAGTTATCTACTACTTAATTTGCATTTACCACTGCATTTCTCTTCCACGGTCTCCACATCGTGATACACAACAAATTTCTGCACGTAGTGAAACAGATCAACTGGGAGTTGGAACTTTGGCAAATGAGACTCCACGTGGAGTAAACATGCGACTCTAATTTCCAGAAAATCAAGGCTGCTATTGGTCCTCAACGACAGCGTTCCATTTCTGAAGTGTGGAGATAGATTTATGACGGTCATTAGTGGGCGGTAGGGTGAGTTTCCTTTGAGGGGCACACTGCATTCGCGTTCACTAGACAGACTCTAAATAAACATGCACCCTATTCACTCTGTACACTAGAACCGAGAGGATTCATTTACAAAAGTAGAACCTGTCAGAATGTTGTTGAATGGTCTGTAACTGTACTGACATGGGCTGTCATAAACCTGTCCATAGAGAGTGTGGGAACCTTCTGCAATCCCCCTGCGTCTCTGGCCCCGGAGACTTTCTCTCCTGTGGTATACTGTATATGAATCCCCATATGCTATCATTTCTTAGTGTAAACAAAAGCCCTGTTCTTAAAATGCGAACTTATGCTATTAAATGTTTATCTAATTGCATAGAAACATAATATAAATAAAATGGATAAGTTTGTTACCTTTGCTTTCACCTGGCTGCTCGTTCAACTGTTGATTTTTCCAATCATTAGCAGAAGTATCTAATTCATCCTCAGTAGCTTCATAAGCTGGATTGACTATTCCTGAACTGGTCGATGGTTGGTCAGTCTGGTAAGATGTCTGGGGTGTATATCTGTAAGAGGCCCCTTGTGCTGCTGGTATCTCTGAGAACAAAACGATATCCAGTCAATTACAACAATTTTATATTCGTTGGGTTGCACGTACACTGTTGACACCGAAATTTGAAGTAATCTCTGTTTCATATAACCTCGCCCCGCTGACATGTATCATTCCGCGTGCAACAACTATCCCCCTCTTTCTAATTGGCTAATGCTTTCGCGCCATAGACCATAGGTGGTGCCTTCCCGTCACATTTAACCCTGCAGTAAACGTCATAATAATTGCCAGGAAGATAGATAAAATCATACAAATAAGGATAGGAAGGCATGCAAAAATAATGAAGTTTATAATGAAACTGAGCAAGTTGAAACTGAATGAATGAGCAATGAAACTGAAACAAGTTTATAACGAAAGGCCTTCTTCCTGTTCCACTGGGATGTTTAAAAACCAACACATAACTTGCAAAATTGCTTGTCTTTCAGTCTAAAAAGTCGTGTCACACCATACTTTACTTGTCGTGTGTCCTTCATTCACCCAAGTCTCGTCAGTCTCGTCAAGGTTTTTGCGACTTGTACCTCGGTACAGTCTGATTGACCTTAAATAACTTCTTCGCCACACAGCAATACCGCCCCTGGAGTGGTAAGTTTTCCTGTTGTCTAAATTTCATGTTGCGATGTTCCTGCGGACCTAACACTCACACCTGTAAGTTAAGAGCACAGCTGTTCGACTTCTGTCACTGACGAAGATGGATTCTTCTCTGTGAGTGCATTAAACACATGCACAACAATCCTTTCTTCGCCGCTTTGTAAAGGTTTACCCTTGCGATGCTACAGCGAAAAACTGGCGGTAGACTCTGCCATTATACATATAATAATTACACGCGCAATAAACGATCAAAAAATAATTTAGCTCTCGCAATCGGCACAACACAGCTTAATATGGTGATATATGACTAATCCGGTTCAAAACAAGTTCAGTGATAAAAGTGATATAAACAAATATGTCACCTTTACCGCTAAAGCCCATGCTATCGTGTCATGTGAAAGATGGGCTTGAGGGGAAAGGAACCTCCTCTTTACTTCGTTTAAGAATTAACATGCTTTTCAGAAAATCAACTCTATTGCGTAATATATTTAATTCAAACAGTTACGAAAATATAAATTTGACAATTCTCTTCCAACATATAAAAATATATCACCATGTTAAATAACAAACTAATTTTTACCCCACAACAGTCTATAACACAATAACAGCCAATGAGAGGTGATTAGGTCACGTGGCCGTTAAGAGATACGAGGCAAACTTATGTGAAACAAGGATTAGTTAAATTATAAACTATGAAACGTCTATATTCGTTCGGTGTCGTTTCGAAACAACCTGTAGATATAATTTGATATTGCTATTACTTTAGGAACAAAATATAAAGGAAATATATTTTTGTGTTAGGCCTCATGTCCTGTGATACTGTCCTCGTGAACCACATTTCCAGCTGAGAGGTCACCTCGTCCACCTCTGCCGTGAAGTGGGCGTGAGGCCGGCAAACTGCGAATCTTCGCGTTCTGTAGCACCACAGAAGTACAAGAGGTCATTCCACCCCTGATAATTGTGGTTGTCTTTAGATGTGCCTTGGTATATGACGTATGCTTTTAACATTTCAACCATAACAATCGAAAGGGGAAGCCTCAAGAACCCTAATTTTGGACCACAAAATATTTGTAATTTCATTCCACTTAATCCTTCTTATTTCCAGGAATCTATCAATGTTCTGGCTTTATCTGCTAACTCATTGTTTAGGATGCAATAAGCGCTACAACTTAAACTTTTAAATAAACTTGCCTACAGAACCTTCAAGTTACAATCATATTTATTGCTTACTAAACCACGGCTTACACTCTTATACCTATAAAATCTATATGATATCATCCTAAATCCTTTATATGATATTTATTTTGTACAGTTTCCATTAAATTTGCACTACAATGACTTTGACATCTAACAAGCACAATTATACATCCTGTACAAATACATGAAATTGCTGACGTCTTTGCTCACACTGTCCCAATTCTTATCCCATATTTTCTCCTGCAATTTGCTAACTCCTTACATTCTATCAGATAATGAATAGTGCTCTCTTCATCTCCAAAAAATTAATATGCCTTCCTCATTATTTCTCAACCCTTTTACATATAATATTCCTATTCTCATCCATGCTATGCCTTCTCTTCCAATTTTGTCACATTGATCTATATATTTTTCCCTACCCCATTCTGTCTTTAATTGCTTATAAAGTTTCAAAGATTTCTTTTCTTCTATACTTTCCCATATCTCCCGCCTATCTTTATATTGTACCCTGGTTCCACTTCCTTACAAAAACCGCTATAATTTGACTCCTCTGTTCTCCATAGATCTCCCATGACTATCTTCGATATCATTCTTTCCAATTTCGACCACCAACTATTTGTGTTGTTAATGCTTTTCTGTTGCTTCATGCATAGATTCAATAATTCCCATTTCTGCCCTTTGATACACTTATACCAGAATTACCCTAAATCAGAAACTTTCCTTATTTTCATACAGATGCAAAAAATGACAGTTTTCACAAAAAACTATTTGCAAATACGCTCTTTTATAGAATTTGTATTGCATCATAGGTGTTAGGTTTATGAGCTGGTTTTTATTGTTTAATAAAGCAAATTAACTTTTAAACAAATGTTTAATTTAAATATTATTTACTAAAGTTCAAAAACATTTTCAAACAACTTCATAATATGGGGTTCCAATCGCTGAAAGGATAATTAGGTATATTATCTACAGTTTGCGATGTACCGAGAAGCACCCGTAAAACATGAACAAATACTTTTTTGTTCCATTTATACCACGCCCTTAACTGCAATGGTCATATCAGCGCCCGTTCTCCTTTGGAACATATCAAAGGTGTTAAATCTTGTTCGGTTGGTATTTAATAATTACATCACGAACACATTCGCACTCTCATTCATACTTCCAGACTCTGCGGAAGATGAGCAATTATCTTGGACGGAGAAATATCCCCACCCCTACTGCCGGGAATCGAAACGTGGACCCCTACCACGGCAGGCAGGTGCTCTACCGACTGAGAGCAAAAAATGTCATACTTCTTTTTAGTTCTTAAAAAAAGCACACATTATATAAATTTTGTGTGAAATAACATTTATTTTCTTACAAGAAGGAACCGTGTAAATGTCGATTATCATTAATTTCAATAAAACGGCAACTTCAAATGTTGATTTTCACTTTCAAAACTTAGTACTCAGCTTTGTCCGATTATTTATGGGAATCTCTGTATACTCATATCTAGTTATACAAATTCACTCTGAAAAACCTCGTCTAGTGTAACATAGGTACATAAATAAATAAAATATCAACATTTGAAACCTTTCTTTTTGGCTCCTTGAACAGTTCCCTGGCGATCCATTGTATGCACCTTGTAGCCTTTATTCTTGCAGCGTAGACCTGAGTTTTTTCGAGGAGTAGACTGGAAACGCGGATTGACTACTACTGCACAAGAAGTGCTTGTTTCAGTGATTAATGGCCAATAGGAAACATCATCTGCTGGAACTCTGCAAGGCATCCATACGGTTGTAGCCTTTTTAGCCAGTTTTGCTGAAAATAAACCAAAATCCCAGATATTGAAACAGTTAAGTTATAATTATAATTTAATATACCTATACACAAATATACCGTAAAGACAGAGAACGTATCTACGAGTGAGTGAGTGAGTGAGTGAGTGAGAGAGAATGTGAGTATGTGTCTTATGCGGACTTTACGGTTCATGTAATTCTATCCTGTAATATTTGGTTGATTAAGATCATAAACATAATGGGATATGAATTTGTGCTAAGCTTAACTAACTTATGCTTTAGGATCCAATAAATACTACGGTCTAACTTAAAGCTTTAAAATAAATTATTCTCTTTATTTTCCTTTTAGTGAGCACACACCTTCATCATTCAGATAACATGGGTACAACTTGACAACCATAACAACATTTGTGGATTAACTTAGTCATTTAAAATTCTACCCTTATAATAGGATGTCACATTTGTTAACAAAATAATTTGGGAATTAATGCTTCTGTCGCCCTGCAGAAATTAATACTTATTCAGTGTTTATAAAAATAACAGCAAACACACTTACGTGGACTGTTCAATAAAGAATAATCGTAATTTTTTTACGGTCATAATTTTTCACAATAAAATTAAACCTTATTATATTCTGTTAGCTTAATGAGAAACAAACATGCCTTAGTAGTTTCACTGTTAGTACTCCTGGTTCCCGCCCTTGAGAACCAGGCAGGTTCAGACATGTTCAGTATCGCCTACCACTGCAATGGAGGTAACACGTGAAGAACAATATGCGGCTTTGAAATTCTTCTTTCGTCTCAACAAATCCTCAGTTGAGACCTATACAATGTTACAGGAGGCCTATGGAGAGTCTGATCTTCCCTACGGCACAGCTCGAAGGTGGTTTAAAATGTTTAAAGAGAGGAGACAATCAATTTCAAAGGAAGGTGGACGCGGTGCTACAGTTACTGCTCTTACGGAAGAAAACATCAACACTGCTGCTGCCATTGTGAGAGAGGATCAACGAATTACCTTCAGAGCACTTTCTGAAATACTGAACATTTCATTGGGTGCCATCCACACGTTGGAGACAGAAACATTACACATGAGACGTGTTTGTGCGCGATGGGTTCCAAGACTGTTGATTCCCGAACAAAAGGACATAGCACGCAGGTCTGCATGCAGTTAAAGTTGATGTTAGAGAAAGATCCGGAGTTTCTTTCAAACGTAAATCACATTCAGAGGAGACTATTTTGAGAAGGGCCATCAAAATTATGAGGATGAGTAAAGTTGTCAAAAAATTGTGATCTGAGCTTTGCTGTTTGCTCTCAGGATGAAAATGATGTACCCAAGTTTCATCAGCAGTGATTACGTGTGAAAGAAACTCCGGATCTTCCTCTAACATCAACTTTAACTGCATCCAGACCTGCATGCGAATGTTCTTTTGTTTGAGCTGTGCTGTTGGGAAGAACAGACTCTGCTTAGGCCTGCTGTAACATTTTGTAGGCCTCAACCGAAGATTTGTTGAGACGAAAGCAGAATTTCAAAGCCGCATATTATTCATCGCGTGTTACCTCCATTGCAGCGGTAGGTGATACTGAACATGTCTGCACATGCCTGGTTCTCACAGGAGTACCAGCAATGAAACTACTATGGCGTGTTTGTTTCACATTAATCTTAGTGCGAAAAATTATGACCGTAAAAAATTATGATCATTCTTTATTGAACAACCCTTGTATTTTGGAAATATAACTTCAGGACACCTGTAGGAAATACAGAGTAATTCATTAAAGCTCATTTATTGTTTATGGAAGTGACATATAGAAACAAAAGTAAAGCCGCTAGAGGTGCTACGTGTTGTTCACATTTAGCCGATAGAGAAAATGGCTGCTTGTGGTGGTACATGCGTATTGTGTAGGCAGGGGATACTGTAGATGTACAGAAACCCTTTAGAACAAAATAAAACTGCATTTCACAGTGGGTAGTAAAGTTCATATCCATCAGATGTTTATGCTCTGGAAAATGTGCTGGATGCCCACAAACTTTGAGGGAGACAGTGGAGAAAATTGCAGCCGCTTTTGCACAAAGACCCAGAAAGTCAACATTCCATTTGCGGCGTGTTCTAAGAAGTCGCTTATGTTTTAAACGATACAAACTGCAGCTGGTGCGTCGCAGTGAAGCCGACAGACTTACCGAAACGTTATACATCATGTGAAAATATGTAAAGCCTTTAGAAAGAAAACAGCAACATTTCATGTGACATGTGATACAGAACAGCCTCCTAATTCCCGACTCTGTAGCATAGATAGTAGCCCCGAGTTCAAATCTGGAAGATGAACATCGGGTAACTGTAAACTCTATGGACTCCGGCCTCATTAGAGCATAAGTTCACCCATTTCATTTGTGTTTGATATCACAAAGTTGGAGGACCTTAATTTAAAAAACAGGGCCTTAGTGGAGTACGAGAGAGTGGAGTGATACGAGGCAGTTGGAAAATTTAATGACATGTTGGCACGGCGGCCATAGTAGCTCAAATGGTTACAGCGGCTGGACGGAAACCAGAAATTCTGTGGTTCAAATCCCGGCTATGGCATTGAATTTTTCAGTCTGACTCTACCCTTTCATAAATATGAACAGTTCTGTAAAGAGATACTACGTTTGAATACGTCAACGCCAAATGGAGTAGCTAGAGTGGAACTTGGAAGACCTTGCAGGAGTGGGGTACTTATAGAAAGATGTTTATAATATTGGTATAGTTGTACAAAAAATTATGATAATATATTAAAGATCTGTCTAGAACATGAGAAGAATTCAACAGGAACAGCTGGTGGGCAGAGCTAGAGAGAAAGCTGGTCAAAATAGGGATGGGGTATATATGGCATGAGAGTGAAAAAATGTAAAAGATTTTTAGATAATTATTAAGAATAGGATAGAGGACATTGACATACAAGTGACGTGGATAAATCTGATAAGTAAGAAATCGCTAAATGTATACCTGAAAATAAAGACAGAATGGGCAAGGGAAACATATATAGACATTTTTTTTTAATTTACGTACGCTCCAACGTTAAGTTATATCGGACGGTGAATGAATTGTGTGAAATTATGCTCAAATGAGTCCAGGGTACATGGAGCTTAGAGTTACCCGACATTCGTCTTGAAGGGTAAGGGAAAACCCCGGAAAAAACCTTACCCAGGTAACTCACGCTGACCGAGATTCGAACTCGGGACCTCTTGAACGTGAGGCAGACTTGCTACCGTCTACGCTACCGAGGCGGGCTTATATAGACATATGTGATAGATTTGAGAGGGAGGGTGTAGCTTGGTTAACGACAGGAGCTATACTGAGAGTGGGTTCACCAAAGGAGTGCATTATATGCGGAAAGAAAATAAGCTTAGAACATTATGTAGTGGAGTGTAAAGAAATTGAAAACTGGAGGAAATTAATATAGGATAAGAACTGAGATAATAAAGGGGCTTACGTAGTAACAATAAAAATGCTTACGTTGAAAAGGGAGAAAAGTTTGAGGGAGGTGGGGAAATTTTCTGACAAAATCAAAGAGAAATGGTTCAGAAGTGCAAGGATGTAAGAGGTAGAGAAATGGAAGACACAATCCGAACATCAGGACAAGATCGTATAAGGGCTAGGTTAGAGGTTAACCGCCAGGGAGTCAACACCGCTATCAGGCCATAATATAAGCAGCTGACAAATGTGTACATAGATTAGAATTGTAAAACTTGTAATTGAGATTGTGAGATTTATTATTATTATTATTATTATTATTATTATTATTATTATTATTATTATTATTATTATTATTATTATTATTATTATTATTATTATTATTATTATTATTATTATTATTATTATTATTATTATTATTATTATTATTATTATTATTATTATTATTATTATTATTATTATTATTATTATTATTATTATTATTATTATTATTATTATTATTATTATTATTATTATTATTATTATTATTATTATTATTATTATTATTATTATTATTATTATTATTATTATTATTATTATTATTATTATTATTATTATTATTATTATTATTATTATTATTATTATTATTATTATTATTATTATTATTATTATTATTATTATTATTATTATTATTATTATTATTATTATTATTATTATTATTACTAATACTATTATTACTATTACTATTATTACTATTATTACTATTACTATTATTACTATTACTATTATTACTATTACTATTATTACTATTACTATTATTACTATTACTATTATTACTATTACTATTATTACTATTACTATTATTACTATTACTATTATTACTATTACTATTATTACTATTACTATTATTACTATTACTATTATTACTATTACTATTATTACTATTACTATTATTACTATTACTATTATTACTATTACTATTATTACTATTACTATTATTACTATTACTATTATTACTATTACTATTATTACTATTACTATTATTACTATTATTATTATTATTATTACTATTATTATTATTATTACTATTATTATTATTATTATTATTATTATTATTATTATTATTATTATTATTATTATTATTATTATTATTATTATTATTATTATTATTATTATTATTATTATTATTATTATTATTATTATTATTATTATTATTATTATTATTATTATTATTATTATTATTATTATTATTATTATTATTATTATTATTATTATTATTATTATTATTATTATTATTATTATTATTATTATTATTATTATTATTATTATTATTATTATTATTATTATTATTATTATTATTATTATTATTATTATTATTATTATTATTATTATTATTATTATTATTATTATTATTATTATTATTATTATTATTATTATTATTATTATTATTATTATTATTATTATTATTATTATTATTATTATTATTATTATTATTATTATTAATTATTATTATATTATAATGGGTTATTTTGGATCAAGTGCGTCGATGACAAATATCTGTGTTTTCAAAGGCGACTTAGATCAAATATGAGCGTGCATTTCGGTATCAAATGCGTCGAAGAGTGCGATGTTATGCACGAACGATCTTTCATATAGGTTGGACCATTTAACTTGGGACGGTACAATATCTCCCAAACTAAGCGCTGGAGAAAGAAATTTCTTAAATAAAAGTTGCTTGATATTATGGGGAACAGTCGTCTTTTATTTGGAAGACTCTGTGATGGTCAATTTTTTAAAATGGGAACCTACCTTTTTTATTTTGTTTTCTCACTTCTAATAAAAGGCTAAATAACATTTGTGTACGGCACTTTGCAATTGTTCTTACAGTAACGCAAGTAATGAAGAAAATGCTGAATGCCTGTGTACGAAGAACGAGATTGGTTGGACCATCCGTGGATGGCCATTTGAGGCTCAATTTACTTATCGTAATTGGGAACCAGCATTATTATTTGGTTTCTTTATTCCTCATAACAAAATAAACAGTTTTTATTAGTGATGCAGATAGATCAAAATTTTAATCGATTAATCGAGATATTATCTGTTCAAAAATTCGGTGTAAGGATTATATAAAGTGCTTTAATACTCTGTATATTTAATTATTTATGAAACTTCGACATGTTTAGATTCAAAATTTGTGTTTGCATCAAGTGCATATGCGTTATATTGAATTGGATTTACAATATTTTTGTAAGTTATTATTTAGTAACGTATTATATTATTATCTACTAAGACTTGTGAGACTGACATGAAAATAATAGTTTACATGAAGACACACCTAGTCAGATTACAAAATACTATTTTCTTCTGTCAGCCACTTTACCAGATTCATTTAGTATAAAGCTAAAATGTACATCCAGTTTCCCTCGCAAATTTTCGTATCCATAATTTTAATATCACTCGGCACAAAACGTTTTTCCTTATTTTAACTTTTTTAACACAAAACTTTCAGTCACTCTCGAGAACTCACAAACGTTACTGGCTTACTGCACTTTACAGCAAAGTTACACCACCACCATCCCTCAGAAGAGAGATCAGCTATTGTTTCTATAGCTGCGTAATCGAAGTGTTCGGTTCAAGGTTGTACAGTTCAGTTTATGCTAGCAAGCGATTAATAATCAGTTGTCCTGTGTGGTGACCTCAATTTGGCGACCAGAGCGCGATTTATCTTTGGTGCTTCTACGACTACGCTTAAATATATTGATCCAAAAGTAAATTGTTTTCAGTGTTGGTGCAGAGTCCGCATGAACTGCACCCAATTCAGTTTTGACTTGTGCATTAGTCCAGCCCTTCAAATGAAAATGTTTAATAACTGCACGAAATCTGTTTTTTTTTTCATTTTCAATCTCATCAATCACACAGACCAGTTCAGATGATTGTCAACAATGAACTGTATTGTAGCACATTCAAATGTTCTGTACAATTAATTTGAATAATCCAGCTTACCACCCATTACAACAAAAAATTTCAATCCCTTCAGAGAAATTTACGAGCCTAATCAAACGACCCTCGTATTATGTACTGTCCAGCAACGCAAAGAATGTCTCTGAGAGGAATGTGCTCCCTTACACAGTGGGACAAGGACAGCGAATGTGTGTGACAGAGAACCTATGTTACACAAAGAGCAGAACTGTTGGAGCCTGTTTAGTTAACTCATGTGCACGTCCGCCGCTTCCTTTGACGAACCCTTATAATCGTTTTACAACACCGGCCCTCCTTCTCTCAGACCTTTCTGCAAGGTTACCACCTTTCTCGAAACGTCATGGGTATCGTACGAGGTTTCGTCTAAATAAATTATCTTATGTCCATTACTGCGAAACTTCCTTAGTTCTGAATATATTCCAATAATAACCCTTATCTTATTAAAAGTGCGGTATTTGAAACCCAGCTCCTTTAGGAGACCGCGCAAAGTGCAGCGCCCATAAGGCAAATCACAAATTTCTTGCAAATATGCAACCAATTCATCTAAGTTGGGCACTCTCCCTTTTGCATAGAATTTATAAATTTTTCGACGAATTTGGTATTTATTTCGTCACAATTTTTCCTACTGTATTTCTGTGAATACCCAGAATTTATCAGGTTCATTGCATGACTCCTTACCAAGATTATTCTTCAGCACATATTTATATGTGTTCAAAACAAGCGCTTGAATTTGCTTAGAAAGAGTTCCCGCTTTAACTTTGTTTTTTGAGGCTTCTCCAGTAACATAACTCGGCCCAGCAGCACTTTCCAATTCATTCACACTATTGTCTTCACTTTTATTGTTTTTACTTGATTGAAAGTTATCTACTACTTAATTTGCATTTACCACTGCATTTCCCTTCCACGGTCTCCACATCGTGATACACAACAAATGTTTGCACATAATGAAACAGATCAACTGGAAGTTGGAACTGTCAACTGAGTGACTAAAATTTCCAGAAAATCAAGGCTGCTATTGGTCCTCAACGACAGTGTTACATTTCTGAAGTGTGGAGATAGAAATATTTGACGGTCATTAGTAGGCGGTATGGTGAGTTTCCTTTGAGGGGCACACTGCACTCGCGTTCACTAGACAGACTCTAAATAAACATGCACCCTATTCACTCTGTACACTAGAACCGAGAGGATTCATTTACAAAAGTAGAACCTGTCAGAATGTTTTTGAATGGTCTGTAACTGTACTGACATGGAGTGTCATAAACCTGTCCATAGAGAGTGTGGGAACCTTCTGCAATCCCCCTGCATCTCTGGCCCCGGAGACTTTCTCTCCTGTGGTATACTGTATATGAATCCCCATATGCTATCATTTCTTAGTGTAAACAAAACCCTGTTCTTAAAATGCGAACTTACGCTATTAAATGTTTATCTAATTGCATAGGAACATAATATAAATAGAATACATAAGTTTGTTACCTTTGCTTTCGCCTCGCTGCTCGTTCAACTGTTGATTTTTCCAGTCATTAGCAGAAGTATCTGATTCATCCTCAGTAACTTCATAAGCTGGATTGACTATTCCTGAACTGGTCGATGGTTGGTCAGTCTGGTAAGATGTCTGGGGTGTATATCGGTAAGGGGCCCCTTGTGCTGCTGGTATTTCTGAGAACAAAACGATATCCAGTCAATTACAACAATTTTATATACGTTGGGTTGCACGTACACTGTTGACACCGAAATTCGAACTAATCTCTATTTCATATAACCTTGCCCCGCTGACATATATCACTCCGCGTGCAACAGCTTTCCCCCTCTTTCTAATTGGCTAATGCTTTCGCGCCATAGACCATAGGTGGTGCCTTCCCGTCACATTTAAACCTGCAGTAAACGTCATAATAATTGCCGGGAAGATAGATAAAATAATACAAATAATAAAAAGGCATGCAAAATTACAGGCTTATAATGAAACTGAGCCAGTTGGAACTGAATGAATGTGCAATGAAACTGCAACAAGTTTATAATGAAAGGCCTTTGGCCTATTCCACTGGGATGTTTAAAAACCAATACATAACTTGCAAAATTGCTTGTCTTTCAGTCTTAAAAGTCGTGTCACACCATACTTTACTTGTCGTGTGTCCTTCATTTACCCAAGTCTCGTTGAGGTTTTTGCGACTTGTATCCCGGTACAGTCTCATTGACCTTAAATAACTTCTTCGACGCACAGCAATACTGCCCCTGGAGTGGTAAGTTTCCTGTTGTCTCAATTTCACGTCGCGATGTTCCTGCGGACCTAACACTCACACCTGTAAGTTCAGAGCACAGCTGTTCGACTTCTGTCACTGACGAAGTTGGATTCTTCTCTGTGAGTGCATTAAACACATGCACAACAATCGTTTCTTCGCCGCTTTGTAAAGGTTTACCCTTGCGATGCTACAGCGAAAAAACTGGCGGTAGACTCTGCCATTATACATATAATAATTTCACGCGCAATAAACGATCAATAAAATAATTTAGCTCTCGCAATCGGCACAACACTCCTTAGAATGGTGATATATGACTAATCCGGTTCAAAACAAGTTCAGTGATAAAAGTGATATAAACAAATATGTCACCTTTACCACTAAAGCACATGCTATCGTGCCATGTGAAAGATGGGCTTGACAGCAAAGGAACCTCCTCTTTACTTCGTTTAAGAATTAACATGCTTTTCAGAAAATCAACTCTATTGCGTAATATATTTAATTCAAACAGTTACGAAAATATAAATTTGACAATTCCTTTCCAACATAAAAAAATATATCACCATGTTGAATAACAAACTAATTTTTACCCCACAACAGTCTATAACACAATAACAGCCAATGACAGGTGCTTAGGTCACGTGGCCCTTAAGAGATACGAGGCAAGCTTATGTGAAACAAGGATTAATTAAGTTATAAACTATGAAACGGCTATATTCGTTCGGTGTCGTTTCGAAACAACCTGTAGATATAATATGATATTGCTATTACTTTAGGAACAAAATATAAAAGAAAATATATTTGTGTGTTAGGTCTCATGTCCTGTGATGCTGTCCTCGTGAACCACATTTCCAGCGGAGAGGTCACCTCGTCCACCTCTGCCGTGAAGTGGGCGTGAGGCCGGCAAACTGCGAATCTTCGCGTTCTGTAGCGCCACAGAAGTATATGAGGGCATTCCACCCCTGATAATTGTGGTTGTCTTTAGATGTGCCTTGGTATATGACGTATGCTTTTAACATTTCAACCTTAACAATCGAAAGGGGAAGCCTCAAGAACCCTAATTTTGGACCACAAAATATTTGTAATTTCATACCACTTAATCCTTCTTATTTCCAGGAATCTATCAATGTTCTGGATTTATCTGCTAAGTTATTGATTAGGATGCAATAAGCGCTACAACTTAAACTTTTAAATAAACTTGCCTACAGAACCTTCAAATTACAATCATATTTATTGCTTAATCAAACACAGCTTACCCTCTTATACCTATAAAATCTATATGATATCATCCTAAATCCTTTTTATGATATTTATTTTGTACAGTTTCCATTAAATTTGCACTACAATGACTTTGACATCTAACAAGCACAATTATACATCCTGTACAAATACATGAAATTGCTGACGTCTTTGCTCACACTGTCCCAATTCTTATCCCATATTTTCTTCTGCAATTTGCTAAGTCCTTACATTCTATCAGATAATAAACGGTGCTCTCTTCATCTCCAAAAAATTAATATGCCTTCCTCATTACTTCTCAACCCTTTTACATATATTATTCCTACTCTCATCCATGCTATGCCTTCTCTTCCAATTTTGTCACATTGATCTATATATTTTTCCCTACCCCATTCTGTCTTTAATTGCTTATAAAGTTTCAAAGATTTCTTTTCTTCTATACTTTCCCATATCTCCTGCCTATCTATATATTGTACCCTGGTTCCACTTCCTTACAAAAACCGCTATAATTTGACTCCTCTGTTCTCCATAGATCTCCCATGACTATCTTCAATATCATTCTTTCCAATTCCGACCACCAACTATTTGTGTTGTTAGTGCTTTTCTGTTTCTTCATGCACAGATTCAATAATTCCCATTTCTGCCCTTTAATACACTTATACCAGAATTACCCTAAATCAGAAACTTTCCATATTTTCATACAGATGCAAAAAATGACAGTTTTCACAAAAAACTATTTGCAAATACGCTCTTTTATAGAATTTGTATTGCATCATAGGTGTTAGGTATATGAGCTGGTTTTTATTGTTTAATAAGGCAAATTAACTTTTAAACAAATGTTTAATTTAAATATTATTTACTAAAGTTCAGAAATATTTTCAAACAAGTCCATAATATGGGGTTCCAATCCCTGAAAGGATAATTAGGTATATTATCTACAGTTTGCGATGTACGGAAAAGCACCCGTAAAACATGAACAAATACTTTTTTGTTCCATTTATACCACGCCTTTAACTGCAATGGTCATATCAGCGCCCGTTCTCCTTTGGAACATATCGAAGGTGTTAACTCTTGTTCGGTTGGTATTTAATAATTACATCACAAACACATTCGCACTCTCATTCATACTTCCAAACTCTGGGGAAGATGTGGAATTATTTTGGATCGAGAAAATTCCCCACCCCTACCGATGGAAATCGAACTGTGGACCCCTAGCACGGCAGGCAGGTGCTCTACCGACTGAGCTGAACAAATATTGTTTTCGTTGCAGCAATGGCATTTTATCACAAATGCACATTTTCATATAATGTATGTTCGTCAGTAAAGGTAAATACGCGTGAACGCAATGTAATTACGTATAAACACGAGTCAGTTGGAGAATTTAATGTCATGTTGGCACATTGGCCATTGTAGCTCAATGGTTTAGAGTGGCTGGACGGAGACCAGAAGATCCCTGGTTCAAATTCCGGCTATGGCATTGAATTTTTCAGTCTGCCTCTACCCTTTCATAGTGCGTACTACACAAGGCTAGTGTGAAAGAACAATTAATTTCCGTTATGTATAATCTTTTAATATTTTTGTCATGTTTGTCTAGGTAGCTAATGAAATTCTGGGCAAGAAAACGGAGAAAATGATAGGTAAATATTTTACCTAACAATGGACTTCCCCTATATACTGCAAGTTCGGAAATAAAGTCCATTACATGATTATACTGACATCGCGACTAAGGTGCAACGAATTCTACTCCAGCCAATGAAGAACGCGACTGCTTCTGATATCAGCCTAATAGTGAATGGACTATAGCATTCAACCATGGAAATTCTGGGACCGATGGTCACTTGCATCTTGCCTTCAAAGAATGACCTATAACCTGTCTCAGGCTAGAACGATTCTGTTGTAAACATATGTGAGGGGGCAATGAGAGAAACAGAGATACTTTATCAGAACATTCTTAGGCTATCTACAAATATAACAATTTGTAATTGAAAACTTCACTTATCTTATAAGAAATGATAATTTCCCTATAAATTGTCCGGGATGGCGATTTCATGTAAAACTTTTACACATCTTCAGCTGGAAACAACAAAGCTGTCGTCATCGTTACGAACGTTAGATGTTAATGTGTTCTTGTTAGTATTACCAAAATCTGAAAATAAAACAAATTTGAAAACAGAATCGACTGCCGGTGTTTCAAAATTATTTATGCGATGTTTGTCTTTTAAAATAAATATCTTTTCCCAAACCATTAAATCTATCGGACCATTTAATTGTTTTAAGAATTTAATTATTAATTAATTTATTTTTAATAACTGGGTTTAATTTGGGCTGAAAATGTGAAATCACGATCCCGGACAATTTATAAGGAAAGTATCAAAATTTCTTATAAGTCTGAAAAATTTTTTAATTTCCATCAATTAACTAAAATAATAAGAGTTAAATGATGAAGCCTGGGACTCAAGTACTTATGATAGTAAGTCGCCACAAACGGTATATCTCGAATGCGAGAGTCCCTAGTGGGTTACCGGGGAAATATACGAGTCAAATGGAGAATTTAATGTCAGCACGGCAAGTTGGCCATGGTAGCTCATTGGGTAAGCGCGACTGGACGGAAAGCAGTAGATCCATGGTTGAAATCTCGGCCGAGGTGTTGAATTTTTCATGTCGACTCTATCAAATGTATGGAGTTAGCTTTTTAAATGTCAGACATATAGATGCTTCATCTTTAAGCAGTTTTAAGATCAAAACTCATGTTGAAGAAGTAAGGCCAGGCAATTTTGAAATGTTTAGTTCTATAAAAATCTAAATACGACCATGCTTTGGATCATATACACTGAATCCCATAAATAATCGGACAGACTTTGTATTTCACAGCTTTGTATTTGTATTTTGTACAGCTTCTTATTTTATCAGGATAATGATCCAAAGCAAACGTCCTATATTGTGCAGCTGGGGTTACTTTATAACTGTCCTCATGTGCTGCATCCTGACTCCCGCCCAAGTCCCCGGATCTTAATCCCATAGAAGCAGTATGGGATAAACTAGAGAAGGCCGTGCAGAAGACCCCCCATCAACTCCAAGCAGCACTTGAAGGAGAGGTTGCAAGAGGAATGGAGCAAACTTTCTACAGCCTACCACAAAAACCTGGTTCACAGTATGCCAAATAGATTGCGAGAAGTAGTGAAAAGAAGAGCGAGAGTCACAAAGCACTAAACCATATTTTGTATCACACTCAAATTGTTATGTCCGATTACTTTTGAGAGCCAAAAAATGTCATATTTGTTTATAGTTCTTCAAAAAGCACGCATTATATAATTTTTATGTGAAATAACATTTATTTTCTTACAAGAATGAACCGTGTAACTGTCGATTATCATTAATTTAAATAAAACAGTACATCAGATGTTGATTTTAACTTTCAAAACTTAGTACTCTGCTTTGTCCGATTATTTATGGGAATCTCTGTATACTCATATCTAGTTATACAAATTCACTCTGAAAAACCTCGTCTAGTGTAACATTGGAACACAAATAAATAAAATATCAACATTTGAAACCTTTCTTTTTGGCTCCTTGAACAGTTCCCTGGTGATCCACTGGATGCACCTTGTAGCCTTTATTCTTGCAGCGTAGACCTGAGTTTTTTCGAGGAGTGGACTGGAAACTCGGATTGACTTCGACTGCACGAGAAGTGCTTGGTTCAGTGCTCCATGGCCAATAAGATACATCATCTGCTGGAACTCTGCAAGGCATCCTTACGACTGTAGCCTTTTTAGCCAGTTTTGCTGTAAACAAACCAAAATCCTAGATATTGAAACAGTTAAGTTATAATTATAATTTAATATACCTATACACAAATATACCGTAAAGACAGAGAACATATCTACGAGTGAGTGAGTGAGAATGTGAGTATGTGTCTTATGTGGACTTTACTGTTCATGTAATTCTATCCTGTAATATTTGGTTGATTAAGATCATAAACCTAATGGGATATGAATTTGTGCTAAGCTTAACTAACTTATGCTTTAGGATCCAGTAAATACTACGGTCTAACTTAAAGCTTTAAAATAAATTATTCTCTTTATTTTCCTTTTAGTGAACACACACCTTCATCATTCAGATCACCTGGGTACAACTTGACAACCAAAACAACATTTGATTAACTTAGTCATTTAAAATTCTACCCTTATAATAGGATGTCACATTTGTTAACAAAATAATTTGGGAATTAATGCTTCTGTCGCCCTGAAGAAATTAATACTTATTCAGTGTTTATAAAAATAACAGCAAACACACTTACGTGGACTGTTCAATAAAGAATAATCGTAATTTTTTTATGGTAATAATTTTTCGCACTAAAATTAAAACATTTTATATTCTGTTAGCTTAATGAGAAACAAACACGCCGTAGTAGTTTCACTGTTAGTACTCTTGGTTCCCGCCCGTGAGAACCAGGCAGGTTCAGACATGTTCAGTATCGCCTACCACTGCAATGGAGGTAACACGCGAAGAACAATATGCGGCTTTGAAATTCTTCTTTCGTCTCAACAAATCCTCAGTTGAGACCTATACAATGTTACAGGAGGCCTATGGGGAGTCTGATCTTCCCTACGGCACAGCTCGAAGGTGGTTTAAAATGTTTAAAGAGGAGACAATCAATTTCAAAGGAAGCTGGACGCGGTGTTCCAGTTACTGCTCTTACGGAAGAAAACATCAACACTGCTGCTGCCATTGTGCGAGAGGATTGACGAATTATCTCAAGAGCACTTTCTGAAGTGCTGATCATTTCATTGGGTGCCATCCACACGTTGGAGACAGAAACATTATACATGAGACGTGTTTGTGCTCGATGGGTCCAAGACTGTTGATTCCCGAACAAAAGGACATTCGCATGGAGGTCTGCATGCAGTTAAAGTTGATGTTAGAGAAAGATCCGGAGTTTATTTCAAACGTAATCACTGCTGATGCAACTTGACTACATCATTTTGATCCTGAGAGCAAACAGCAAAGCTCAGTGTGGAAATGTCCTTCATCTCCAACCCCCCAAAAAGTAAAAGTGGCTGTTTCTGCTGGGAAAGCTATGGTCATCTCATTCTTTGATATTCATGGTAAGGTTTTTTAGCATGTTGTATCTGCACAAACATCAGTAGCTGGAAAATACGACAGGGATGTCCTGAAAAGATTGTAAGTCCATATCAGGCGCAACACATTTCCGTGAAGCAGGCGTTATCCTGCAGCACGATAACGCGCGACCGCATATTGCCAATGTTGTTGCTGAATATCTTGCAAAAATAAACGTCACGTGCATGCCTCACCCTCGCAATAGTCCGGATTTAGCCCCATGTAACTCTTTTCTATTCCCTAACTTGAAGAAAGCCTTCGTGGGAGATATTGTCCATCCCCAGAAGCAGTGGTGAAGGCTGCGGAGGCGATTTTGAAGGATCTCTCAAAAATGGTTTCCAGCATGTCTTTGAAGACTGGCAGAAACGCTGGGACAAGTGCATCGCATTCAGGGGAGACTATTTTGAGAAGGGCCATCAAAATTATGAGGATGAGTAAAGTTTTCAAAAAATTGTGATCTGAGCTTTCTGTTTGCTCTCAAAATGAAAATGATGTACCCAAGTTTCATCAGCAGTGATTACGTGTGAAAGAAACTCCGGATCTTCCTCTAACATCAACTTTAACTGCATCCAGACCTGCATGCGAATGTTCTTTTGTTTGAGCTGTGCTGTAGGGAAGAACAGACTCTGCTTACGCCTCCTGTAACATTTTGTAGGCCTCAACTGAAGATTTGTTGAGACGAAAGCAGAATTTCAAAGCCGCATATTATTCATCGCGTGTTACCTCCATTGCAGCGGTAGGTGATACTGAACATGTCTGAATCTGCCAGGTTCTCACAGGCGGGAACCAGGAGTACCAGCAATGAAACTACTATGGCGTGTTTGTTTCACATTAAGGTAACGGAATATAATAAGATTGAATTTTAGTGCGAAAAATTATGACCGTAAAAAAATTATGATCATTCTTTATTGAACAACCCTCGTATTTTGGAAATATAACTTCAGGACACCTGTAGGAAATACAGAGTAATTCATTAAAGCTCATTTATTGTTTATGGAAGTGACATATAGAAACAAAAGTAAAGCCGCTAGAGGTGCTACGTGTTGTTCACATTTAGCCGATAGAGAAAATGGCTGCTTGTGGTGGTACATGCGTATTGTGTAGGCAGAGGATACTGTAGAAGTACAGAAACCCTTTAGAACAAAATAAAACTGCATTTCACAGTGGGTAGTAAAGTTCATATCCATCGGATGTTTATGCTCTGGAAAATTTGCTGGATGCCCACAAACTTTGAGAGAGACAGTGGAGAAAATTGCAGCCGCTTTTGCACAAAGACCCAGAAAGTCAACATTCCATTTGCGGCGTGTTCTAAGAAGTCGCTTATGTTTTAAACGATACAAACTGCAGCTGGTGCGTCGCAGTGAAGCCGACAGACTTACCGAAACGGTATACATCATGTGAAAATATGTAAAGCCTTCTGGAAGAAAACAGCAACATTTCATGTGACATGTGATACAGAACAGCCTCCTAATTCCCGACTCTGTAGCATAGATAGTAGCCCCGAGTTCAAATCTGGAAGATGAACATCGGGTAACTGTAAACTCTATGGACTCTGGCCTCATTAGAGCATAAGTTCACCCATTTCATTTGTGTTCTATATCACAAAGTTGGAGGACTTTAATTTAAAAAACCAGACTTTAGTGGAGTACGAGAGAGTGGAGTGATACGAGGCAGTTGGAAAATTTAATGTCATGTTGGCACGTTGGCCATAGTTGCTCAAATGGTTAGAGCGCTGGACGGAAACCAGAAGATCCGTGGTTCAAATCCCGGCTATGGCATTGAATTTTTCAGTCTGACTCTACCCTTTCATAAATATGAACAGTTCTGTAAAGAGTTACTACGTCAACGCCAAATGGAGTAGCTGGAGTGGAACTTGGAAGTCCTTGCAGGAGTGGGGTACTTATAGAAAGATGTTTATAATATTGGTATAGTTGTACAAAAAATTATGATAATATATTAAAGATCTGTCTAGAACATGAGAAGAATTCAACAGGAACAGCTGGTGGGCAGAGCTAGAGAGAAAGCTGGTCAAAATAGGGATGGGGGATATATGGCATGAGAGTGAAAAAATGTAAAAGATTTTTAGATAATTATTAAGAATAGGATAGAGGACATTGACATACAAGTGACATGGAGAAATCTGATAAGTATGAAATCGCTAAATGTATACCTGAAAATAAAGACAGAATGGGGAAGGGAAACATATATAGACATTTTTTTTTAATTTACGTCCGCTCCAACGTTAAGTTATATCGGACGGTGAATGAATTGTGTGAAATTATGCTCAAATGAGTCCAGGTTCCATGGAGCTTAGAGCTACCCGACATTCGTCTTGAAGAGTAAGGGAAAACCCCAGAAAAAACCTTACCTATGTAACTCACCCTGACCGAGATTCGAAGTCGGGACCTCTTGAACGTGAGGCAGACATGCTACCATCTACGCTACCGAGGCGGGCTTATATAGACATATGTGATAGATATGAGAGGGAGGGTGTAGCTTGGTTAACGACAGGAGCTATACTGAGAGTGGGTTCACCAAAGGAGTGCATTATATGCGGAAAGAAAATAAGCTTAGAACATTATGTAGTGGAGTGTAAAGAAATTGAAAACTGGAGGAAATTAATATAGGATAAAAACTGAGATAATAAAGGGCCTTACGTGGTAACAATAAAAATGCTTACATTGAAAAGAGAGTAAAGTTCGAGGGAGGTGGGGTAATTTTCTGACAAAATCAAAGAGAAATGGTTGAGAAGTGCAAGGATGTAAGAGGTAGAGAAATGGAAGACACAATCCGAACATTAGGTCAAGATCGTATAAGGGCTAGGATAGAGGTTAACCGCCAGGGAGTCAACACCGCTATCAGCCCATAATATAAGCAACTGACAAATTTGTACATAGATTAGAATTGTATAACTTGTAATTGAGATTGTAAGATATTATTATTATTATTATTATTATTATTATTATTATTATTATTATTATTATTATTATTATTATTATTATTATTATTATTATTATTATTATTATTATTATTATTATTATTATTATTATTATTATTATTATTATTATTATTATTATTATTATTATTATTATTATTATTATTATTATTATTATTATTATTATTATTATTATTATTATTATTATTATTATTATTATTATTATTATTATTATTATTATTATTATTATTATTATTATTATTATTATTATTATTATTATTATTATTATTATTATTATTATTATTATTATTATTATTATTATTATTATTATTATTATTATTATTATTATTATTATTATTATTATTATTATTATTATTATTATTATTATTATTATTATTATTATTATTATTATTATTATTATTATTATTATTATTATTATTATTATTATTATTATTATTATTATTATTATTATTATTATTATTATTATTATTATTATTATTATTATTATTATTATTATTATTATTATTATTATTATGATTATTATGATGATTATTATGATTATTATGATGATTATTATGATGATGATTATTATTATGATGATTATTATTATTATTATTATTATTATTATTATTATTATTATTATTATTATTATTATTATTATTATTATTATTATTATTATTATTATTATTATTATTATTATTATTATTATTATTATTATTATTATTATTATTATTATTATTATTATTATTATTATTATTATTATTATTATTATTATTATTATTATTATTATTATTATTATTATTATTATTATTATTATTATTATTATTATTATTATTATTATTATTATTATTATTATTATTATTATTATTATTATTATTATTATAATGGGTTATTTTGGATCAAGTGCGTCGATGACAAATATCTGTGTTTTCAAAGGCGACTTAGATCAAATATGAGCGTGCATTTCGGTATGAAATGTGTCGAAGAATGCGATGTTATGCGCGAAAGATCTTTCATACAGTTTGGACCACTTAACTTGGGACGGTACAATATCTGCCAATTTATGCGGTGGAGAAAGAAATTTCTTAAATAAAAGTTGCTTGATATTATGGGGAACAGTCGTCTTTTATTTGGAAGACTCTGTGATGGTCAATTTTTTAAAATGGGAACCTACCTTTTTTATTTTGTTTCCTCACTTCTAATAAAAAGCTAAATAACTTTTGTGTACGGCACTTTGCAATTGTTCTTACAGTAACGTAAGTAATGAAGAAAATGCTGAATGGCTGTGTACGAAGAGCGTGATTGGTTGGACCATCCGTGGATGGCCATTTGAGGCTCAATTTACTTATCGTAATTGGGAACCAACATTATTATTTGGTTTCTTTATTCCTCATTACAAAATAAACAGTTTTTATTAGTGATGCAGATCGATCAAAATTTTAATCGATTAATCGAGATATTATCTGTTCTAAAATTAGGTGTAAGGATTATATAAAGTACTTTAATACTCTGTATATTTAATTATTTATGAAACTTCGACATGTTTAGATTCAAAATTTGTGTTTGCATCAAGTGCACATGCTTTATATTGAATTGTATTTACAATATTTTTGTAAGTTATTATTTAGTAACGTATTATATCAATATCTACTAAGACTTGTGAGACTGACATGAAAATAATAGTTTACATGAAGACACACCTAGTCACATTACAAAATACTATTCTTTTCTGTCAGCCACTTTACCAGATTCATTTAGCATATAGCCAAAATATACATCCAGTTTCCCTCGCAAATTTTCGTATCCATAGTTTTAATATCACTCGGCACAAAACATTTTTCCTTATTTTATCTTTTTCTAACACAAAACTTTCAGTCACTCTCGAGAACTCACAAACGTTACTGGCTTACTGCACTTTACAGCAAAGTTACACCACCACCATCCCTGAGAGGAGAGATCAGCTATTGTTTCTATAGCTGTGTAATCAAAGTGTTCGGTTCAAGGCTGTACAGTTCAGTTTATGCTAGCAGGCGATAAATAATCAGTTGTATACGATATGTTGTCACACACAAGCTGTAAGGAAAGAAACCTCTCTGTCAGCATCTATATGTAGTTATGTACCTCTTAGAATATCTCACAACAGAAGTGTTACTTAGACTCTCTCGGGGTTCAGAGTGATTTCTTTTAGCTATCAGGAGTTATATTATCTCAAAGTTCAAAGAACATTATGTGTCTAGTGATAGCTTGATGAGTTGGAAAGACTGCTTACGTCGGAAGCAATACATCAAAACAAAGAGGGCCAAATTTGGCTAAAAGAGTCTTAATTAATATTTATTGTAATCGATTAATTTTAAGCGACTCAATTATCCGATTAACATTTTTAATCTTTAATATAAAATAAAAAACTAATGGATTCATCGTTTCGATAAATCGATTAAATCACGCAACACTAGTTTTTAAAAATAATTTTCTGCATATTACATGGATCTTTCACAATACACTTTTTTCCTTGAGGTAACCCCATTGATGTAGGATCAGATCGAGCTGGCCACTCAATGAGACCTCCGCGGCCTATCCAACGATCATCACAATTTTTATTTAAAACGTGCCTAGCAGCACGTGCATAGTGTGCAGGGCATCCATCTTGCTTGTTCAGATTTGTGACGTTGTTTGTAATGAGACATGTTCTAACAAAAACGACAACTAATCCGTTAAGGAGCCAGCAATTAAGGTCGAATGGGGAAATTAGGAACATTCGCCGTTATTTACGTTGCTGTAAGCACAATTGCAAAGCGCTTTATATAAAAGTTGTTAATTTTTCTATGAGTGAGAAAACAAAATTGAAATGGTAGGTTCCCATTTTAAAAAATTGAATTTTTCCTAAACGACCATCACAATGTCCTCCAAATAAAAGACGACTAATGGCATTTATTTTCTCCCATAACATCAAATGACTGTTATTCAAGACGTTTCTTACTACAGCGCTTAGTTTCAGAGATATTTTACTGTCTCAAGTTAAATGGTTCATCCTGTATATCTCAACATTTGTTTTAAATAATAAAACTTAAAACAATGTTGAAAGCAAATTTTTAACATCTTTCTCGCTCCGAACGTTTCGGTATATGATTTTAAACCAAAAATATTGTAATGAAAAAAAAAGTTGGATTATTAGGCCAAGTTGGTATTTAGATTATATCAAAATGCGCAAACATTACACAAATATAACTATTTGTAACAAAAAGCTTCACTTATCTTAAGAAAAATTATGTCGACTTTTCTTATTAGTTGAATTAGTTGAAGTTAGTTTGTTAGTTAATTAGTGTTTTTTTTTTTCGAAATGCAAATGCTTAAAACCTGGTATAGATATGTTGATGATATTTTTGCTATTGTTCCTGATAAACAAATAAATGATGCTTTAAAATTACTAAATTTACAAGATAAAGCTATAAAATTCACATTAGAAAGTGAAATGGATGGTTTTCTTCCTTTTTGGATTTGAAGATAATAAGAAATAATAATAAATTGGATTTTGGTATTTATAGGAAGTCTACTCATATCGATAATTACATAAAAAATAGAAGTTTTAAGCCTCTTCCACATAAATTTGCTGTTTTTAATAGTTTCATTTATAGATTAATAAATATACCCCTGAATAAAGAGGAATTTAATAAAGAATATAAACATATTATTAATACAGCTTTAATTAATGGTTTTAATAAAGACTTTATACACAAGAAGATTGAACAATTTAAATATAACAAACTGTTAAAATATTTCTATTTCCTTAAATTATTTCCTTAAATAATAAAAGGCTATTATAATTTTAAAAAATTTACTTACCATCCTTGGGTTAATAAACAGTTTCAAATTTTTTAAAGAAGTTGGTATAACTTTAGTTCCTCAAAATAAATATAGTATTCAAAATTTACTACATTTCTCTAAAAAGATGAAATTCCTAATAATAAAAAGTCTGTTATTTATCAGTTTAATTGTTTCGATTGTGATAAAGTTTATATTGGAAATACAAAACGTAATTTGGAAACCAGAACGAAAGAACATTTTCCTAACATCAAGTATAAACAAACTGATAAATCGGCAGTAGCAGATCATTTTTGGTCATTTAACCATGAAATAAATCCTGAAGTTAAATTATTAAAACAATTAAATGGTCCGATAGATTTAATAGTTTGGGAAAAGATATTTATTTTAAAAAGTAAACATCGCGTAATTTTGAAATACCAGCACCTGATTCTGTTTTTAAGTTTGTTTCGTTTTCAGATTTTGGTAATACTGAAAAAACATAACATGGTAACTTCCTTAAAGACGAATTTGTTTTCTCCTGTGGTTTTCTTTGACTGATAATGAGGACAAGGTTTCGTGAAATCGATTTCAACTTCAACTAATTCAACTAATAAGAAAAATTGACACTTTCTTAAGATAAGTGAAGTTTGTTGTTACAAATAGTTATATTTGAATAATACTTATTGCTTCACTGTAACTAGCTTCATTTTCTACGTAATGTGCAAACATATTTCTTTAAAAAATAAGTTTAAAGCAAAGTGTTTGTCTTCTTCGTTTAGGCAATGGAAAATGTCGCTGGGTAATACTCGTTCTATAAAAACTTGCAGCACGTAAAAGTGCACATAAATCCTTGCAGCCACAAAGCTGTCAAAGAAATAAAATTATGTATATCTCGAGAACCAAGGCATCCATGAATCAACAGTTTAAGGCAAATGTAAGCAGCGCGTAAGGCACACAGTGTCAACAAACCTAGTCCTCGCGCCTTGGAGATGTAATATGTCAGTTCAAGGGGTGATAAGGGGTTTTAATTACTACCACCATAGTCGCGTTGCATAATATACTACGAGGGCTGTTCAACAAAGAATGATCACTTTTTTTTGGACAATGTACCTTTACTTATCCTCATAATTTTGATGATCCTTTTCAAAATAGTCTACCCTGAATGCGATGTGCTTGTCCCAGCGTTTCTACCAGTCTTCAAAGACATGCTCGAAACTATTTTTGAGAGATCCTTCAAAATCGCCCTTCACCACTGCTTCTGATGATGGATAACGCCTCCCAGTATATTTAAAACGAAGAGCGAAGGACAAATGACGAGTGACTTGAGCGTTTCAGGACGGGAGGTGGACAGTGTATTGTCCACATAATTCAGTAAATTATAAAATCGCAAAGTTATTAATACTTGAAGGAAGGGCGAGATCGGCATATTCCTTTCGATGCATGTTATAACTCCGTATTACGTAAATTTAAAACGAAGAGCGAAGGACAAGTGACTAGTGACTTGAACGTTTCAGGAAGGGAGGTGGACAGTGTATTATCCACATAATTCAGTAAATTATAAAATCGCAAAGTTATTAATACTCAAAGCAAAGGCTAGATCGGCATATTCCTTGTCGATGCATGTTCTAACTCAGTATTACGTAAATTTAAAACGAAGAGCGAAGGACAAGTGGCTAGTGACTTGAACGTTTCAAGACGGGAGGTGGACAGTGTATTATCCACATAATTCAGTAAATTATAAAATCCAAAGTTATTAATACTCAAAGCAAAGGCTAGATCGGCATATTCCTTTCGATGCATGTTTTAACTCAGTATTACGTAAATTTAAAACGAAGAGCGAAGGAAAAGTGACGAGTGACTTGAACGTTTCAAGATGGGAGGTGGACAGTGTATTATCCACATAATTCAGTGAATTATAAATCATAATGTAGCTAATAATCCATTTCGTTTCTTGGTATCCTCTGAATTGAAAATTTTCATTCTCACAAAATTTACTGTACAAAGTACTGTACTAACTGAAAACTTGTTGATCTAATATGATTATTTACTTTACTTAAATTGTCATCACTGCCATTACACAATGAAGAAACCATTTTTTTTCCTTTAAGAACTAATTTTCATTACACATTCATTGCCAATGTTTGAGGTTAGGTTTGACGAAGTCAATATATTGTCATATGTTACTACACTTTTTCAGTTTTAGGGGCTGCAACTCTTTAACTATGTAATCGGGATTACTTAAACTGTTTGTACTGGTTCCCATGCCGATTTCTTACACCAAAATTATTGCTTCTTCCCATCTTGAAAACAGCATTAGTAATTCAAAACATACATAAACAAAGTATGGAAGAATTAACATCAGATGCACAGATTAATACTAACAGACAAAACAAGGACTTGCTTTCCTAATAAGGGTGTGCTCTGGAATATAGCTTCAATAAGGTTACAACAAAGGAGAGAACAGTTATAAATAGGGGGCGGATTTTGCCCTATTTGCTTATTTTATTCCTTTGTTCAGAAAGGTAGGCTTTTAAGTTGTACGCATGTTTCCTACGCTTATTAGCCTAATTTCTTAGTTTTATAGTGCCTATAAATGCCTATTTGATACGTTTGTGCCTATTCTGCTTATTAGTGCCTAAAACTTCCTTTTTAGCCAATTTCTTCTGTTTGTAATTTGTGACAACAGCTTTTGCATTTGTTGGTTTCAATGTGAAGTTTTCGGGGAAGAGAAATTTCTTACTGCTGCACATTGGATATACAAAAGAGGGTTTATTAAGGAGACACATCTGTGCAAATTGGTCCAAAACTTACAATACCAAATTTAGTTTTTTTTGTCTTAAAATTAATATAGACTTACTTCAAAAATATAAAGTTCTTTTTCTAGTGGCACTACAGAAAACGTCACATGACTATTTAAAGAATCCTACACCTGTATCGTAGCTGCTATTACGTAATTTTAACCTCAGATTTGTGATATTTCATTTTTCTACATTTTCCTAACTTCAAAATGTTCCACAGGATGCAGTTTTCTATTAATCTGTATGAAATTCTAAACATGTCTGTAAGGGCAACTGCATATTAAGTGTACCCATTTACATTTGTTGTGTTTTGTTATTTGTATTGAAAAGGATTATAATGCTTACTTCTTACTGAAAACACTTAGGAAAATAAAAATTGTTAAATAGGTATGATTATTTTTTCCCTTCGTTGATATGGCGAAGACAAATATTTCACATAGATACAGGTCATTAATAGGTTAAAATGGGTGCAGAAACTTATACTAAAAGTATTAATTTTTAAAATTACAATATGTGGGACATTTTGAAAATCGCCCGTAATTTAGACATAAACTGTTAAATCCTCAGAAACTATTGTAACTAGAAAACGGTAACTTGGTATTATTCCATTCTTGATCGATCAGAAAAATAAATGGTATACATTTGAAACAAAGCTAACAAAAGCTTCAGATATTTCAATTTTCACCATTAAGCCCCCTCCCCCCAAACATATTTCTTGTTTTTTGCAATAGTTAATTCCTCCACACCTTTCTGCACATTATGGTTCTTACTTAGTGAAGTGGAATTATATGTATTTTAATTATACGACAATATCTGTCATTTTAACTTGGTGTGAAGCCATTTATGAAATTTGGAATAAATGTAGAACTATTTCGCCTAGGGAACCGCAAAATGTCTTTAGCGAATTTGTTGCAGCATATATGCATAGTGCATTTTAGGAACCATTTTACTAAAATTGTTTATTTCTAAGTGTTTACTTAGCAAATTTTTAGTGCCTATTTAGGTGCCTATTTTGCCTATTTTAGTGACTTTTTGCCTGCCTATTTCACACCTTTTCAGTGTCTATCAATTCGCTCCCTAGTTATAAATGGCTAATAGGGGTCGTGGTACATTGTGCAGCCTTTTCAAAATGGTTCTATTTAGGACTCTTAAAACTATGGGGCAGGAAAATTAATATCGCTATTTGCTTCTACAAATATCAGGAAAGATTATCTTGGCAATAACTCATTTTGTGAAATTTCATCCCAGAATGCCGTCCTGCTCCCCTTAACGCCATTTTGGTCTCCTTAAAAAGGCTCTGAGGGGCAAACGATTCCCCTCGGACGACGACGTACAGCTGTTCGTGCGGAACTGCCTCACATCCCAGCCCCGGGACTTTCATGAGCCAGACATTCACTGCCTTGTGTCACAGTGGGACAAGTGTCTCAACAGCCAAAGCCAATACTTCTTAAAGGTACTGGTTTCTGTAATTATTCTCCAGGCAATATGTCCATGACAAAGGAAACACGTGTAATCTGAACGTTGATACACCACCATCATGTGGCATCAAGTCATAAAGTAACTTTATCAAGAAACACATAACAACGTTATGAGCCATTACCTTTGGTTGCTCTATTGTTCGAGACTTTGATAACGTTCCGTACCAAGACGAAGCTACTGAAAGAGGAATTCACTGTGTCAACAACCTGTTACTTTTTACCAAGTTGTCGTATTCTATAAAACTATGGATATGATCAGACCTTATGCCAATCTAATAAATACAGTCTGATTTTTAAAAGCTACGTGAAGGTCATCTATTTCTCCTCGTGGGTGCTGCAATGTTGCCCTTTCTTTATCCTCTCAACACTCAAAAAATAAACAAGGGTTCGAGTTATTTCACCTCAACAAAATTATGCACAGTTAATCTGTATTAGCCTATTTTAAAAACAGAAATAAGTTGTTCACACATTCACTGAGTTGTAGCGTCTTCACATGTGTGAGTTCTTTTAAATAATTGTTTGTACTATGTAACTAATGTTCCATACTTACCGTTATTGTTGCTATGCATCGTAAGTTGACACTCCCGCACACTGCGGTAAGTATTTCTCCACAGAAATCTCCACAGAAACACATATACCTACGCGATTCGCGTTCTAAAATCTAACATTTATCTTCAGTTATGTTTATTAATATTTCACTACTAAAATTCAGATTCGTATAAATACACATAGTCCAAAAAATATTGTGGACCACAAAAATATTTTTACCACCTTTTCATATAAAATTAGGCTTAATGAAGCGATATGTGAAGACTTTGTATAAGGATGGCAACTGCTAGAAGTATATCTGCAAGAAGTTCCCTGGAATATCTGATGATAACATTAAAGAGGAAGTATTTGTTGGTCCACAAATTACGAAGTTGATTTCTGATACCTTATTTAAAGAAACAATGAGAGATACTGAAAAACAGACATGGATTGGTTTTAAAAGTGTCATCAAAAACTTTGTGGGGAAATTACAAGGATCCAAATTACAAAAAAAATATTGTAGATAATAAGCTTGAGAACTTTCGAAAGCTGGGCCACAATATGAGTGTGAAAGTACATTTCCTGCACTCTCATTTGTATTGAATCTCGGCTGTGTCAGTGAGGAGCAGGGTGAAAGATTTCACCAGGACATAAAGGAAATGGAAAAATGCTAACAGGGAAAGTGGAATGTGAATATGACAGCTGATTATTGCTGGTCGCTGTAAAGAGATGTATCTAATTCTTTCCATAGTAGGAACTCTACAAAACGTTCATTTCATTCCAAGGCATTATGTAAAAAACTGGTCAAATGTGCAAATTTAAGTGATGATGGGAAACATTAGTCAATTATGAAGAGTGTTGTGTTTGAATTTATGGATTTATTAACTTATATTTAATAATATAACATAAATTCGATAGAGGCTAATATAAAAATGCATATTTTACTATTTTCTCTATTGTGAAAAATTGATACGTGATGGAGAAAAACTAAGTTCATATTCTGATTCAGCACACTCAAATTAGGGATACTAACATATTAAAATAAAAATCCCAGAGAAAAATTTAAATTTTGCATGTCAGTGTAACAGGTTCCCCCATAAGTTCTGACGTTTACTTTTTCTTTGAATCAAAGTTGAGCGTGCAAAATATTTTTTTGAGCAATACCGTGCTATGTTAGTCGATAGAAAATTATTTTCTCTACAAAAAAGTGTATTTACATATTTAATGTTTGTTCTTTTCAAGTCAATAAAATGGTGTGTTAAGTTGAAAACGTAAAGCATTTTCCACACTTACATTTTGCGTTTAATTGAGGTGCAAAGCCACAGAAGCTGTTAAGTCTAGCAGAAGGTGTCAAAAATGCTTTTTTGTCGATTTGACATCCCATGTTACTTATATGGAAAAAAGTATACCTAAATATCTAAGTTAAAAAAAACTAATCACAATTTTGTAGAGCAAACAATTTTCTATGGAATAACGTAAAACGCGTTGCTGAAACATTTTACTGTGCAAGCACAAATGGCCAGAATTTTAGGACAGACCCGTTTGAACCTATTCTACTAAGAAAGCAATGATAATAATACTACTAAGATACTTTAAAACTTGAGTACAATGCGCTTGAAGTGCCATTCCAGCGGTACGTACAAGTAGAACAAGGAAGGCCAGGCAGTGCCGGTGTGACGTCAGCTCGCACTGAACACGAGCTTAGCACGTTTGAAAAGACAGGAGACAAATACCATTTTAAGACCGCAACAGTACAGAGCACTGCAACGTCACACGCTGAACTCGTGTCCTCCCTTGGACTAGAAATTATTCTCGTAATTTTGCATACATTCTCTAAGGCTCTCTAGGTGGTAGTACTCAAAGTTGAGAGTGTATTTAGCAGAACTAGATGAGCGAATATGGTAACAGGAATAAGAATTTGAATTGCCCTTACCTCTTTTCTTGGCAGCGCACTTCCTGCAGCGTTTGCTGTGTCGCCGGGATCGTCTAGACTTTGAAGATCTCTTCCGGTAAGTTGAAGGACCACCGGCAGCTGAAGGACCTCCGAAAGATGAAGAAATTCCAGATGTTGAAGGACCTCCAAAAGTTGAAGCACCTCGGAAAGTTGAAGCACCTCCGAAATTTGAAGCACCTCCGAAATTTGAAGCACATCCGAAAGTTGAAGCACTTCCAAAATTTGAAGGACCTTCGAAAGTTGAAGGTCCTTCGAAAGTTGAAGAATCTCGGAAAGTCGAAGGACCTCCGAAAGTTCTGGGACCTCCGGATGTTGAAGGGCCTCCGAAAACTGTAGGTCTGGATGTTGAAGGACCTTCTCCAGAAGTCGAAGGACCTGCGCTGAAATTAAGACCTGGGCCGGAATTAGGACTTTCGGCGGAAATAGAAGGAATCTCGACGGCGGTTGAAGGAGCTAGGACAGAATTATTAGGACCTTCACCAGCAGTAGCAGGACCTATTCCGTTAGTAAGGGGAGCATTTCCGAAAGTAGAACGGATATTTCCAGAAGAAAAAGGACTGTTTCCGAAAGACAAGGGACTATTTCCAAAAGAAAAAGGACTGTTGCCAAGAGAAGTTGAAGCACCTCCAGAATATGAAGGACCTGCGCTGAAATTACGACCTGGGCCGGAAGTAGAAGGAACCACGCCGGCTGTTGAAGGAGCTAGGACGGAGTTATTAGGACCTTCACCAGCAGTAGCAGGACCTGTTCCGTTATTAAGGGGAGCATTTCCAAATGAAAAAGAACCATTTCCAAAAGAAAAAGGATCACTTCCAGAATTAAAAGCGTCTAATCCGAAAGAAAAAGGAAAACATCTGGAAGCAGAATCACCTTCAAGAAAAGAAATTCGGTTAAGTGTAGCAAAAGTTACCAATTTGCCTCCCTTTGTGTGCCTCACAGACACGAGCTTCAGTTTGCTTTTTTTCGTCATATCTGAAGAAAAATAAACAAACAAAAAAATCACATAAAAGGTTTTCCTTGAATTTCCCTAAGATTAACTAAGAATAACTTGGAATACGCATGCAACAGTGAACCTTCTTATGATTTACAAAATCTACATCAAGATAAGATGATGTACAAGAAAACACGTAAATTGTTAATACTGGAAAGTGAAGAAGGATATGCTTTGGTTAAACATAAAACTAAAATTTTAAAGTGTCCAAAACGAACATGCTTTAGAAGGCTGTATAGATGCTATCCTTTAGACCACAAATTACATGTCGGTAGGCAGGCGGGTGGGGATTAGTTAGCGAGGTAGCTATGCAGGTGGCCGGGCACTTAGCGAAGTAGGCAGATAGGTAAGCGGGTAGCCAGGGGGCAGGCATGTAGGATTTGAGGTATGCAGGTAGGTGTGTAGATGCAGTTGTAGGAAGACAAGGAGGCAGGTACTTAGGTAGAAAAATAATCAGGTGGGTAGGTAGGCAGATAGCAAGTTACGCGGGCAGGTACTTATGTAGGGTTGTAGGTAGATGAGCAGGCGGGTACTTAGGTAGGTAGGCGGGCTGTCAGCTACCTAGGTAAGTAAGTATGTAGGTAGGCAGGCACGGAGCTAGGAAGGCAGACAGTTGTGCAGTTACTTAGGTAGCTAAGTAATCAGGCAGTTAGGAAGGTAGGTAGCAGGCAGTTAGGGAGGTAGGCAGCAGACACGTAGGGAGGTAGGTAGATAGGCAGAAGGCAGAAAGGGATATAGGTAGGTAGCAGACAGGTAGATAGGTGTGTAGGCAGCTGACAGTAACGAAGGTAGGTAGGTAGGCAGCAGGCAGTTAGCGAGGTAGGAAGGTAGACAGCTGGCCGGCAGGGAGGTAGGTAGCTGGCCGGTAGGGAGGTAGGTAGGTACGCAGCTGATGGTTATGGAGGTGGCTAGGATGACAGCAGGCAGTTAGGGGGTTAGGGAGGTAAGCAGCAGGCCGGAAGGGAAGTGTGGTGGTAGGCGGCAGGCACCTAGGGAGATAGATAGGTATGCAGCCGACAGGCAGGAGGGCAGGTACGTAGCCTACAGGGAGGGGAGGTGGGTAGGCTGCAGGCAGGTAGATAGGGATGTAGATAGGTATGCAGGGAGGTAGATGCCTAGGAGGCAGGCTGGGAGGAAGGTTGTGAGGTACATGGTTAGGCATCAGTCAGGCTGGTAGTGAGGTAGGTAAGCAGGCAGGCAGGTACTGAAGTAGGTAGGTGGGAAAGTAGATATAAATAAAGTTAGATTAGATTGATATGCGTGCAATGAGTTCACTAGTAGCTACAAAGGCCTGTGAACATTGAACATGTCAGAGAAAACAGCATATATACCTGAATATTGAACATAAAAGATACATTATATACAGGCAGAATGAAAAAAAAGGCAGGGATAATTATATAAGGTTCAAAATCACTCTCCTGTGGTAAAAAGACTAGAACATGTATATTTACACATTTTTGTGATAGTGTTTTAAATCTTATTAATACTGATTTTTATTTGTGGATGTCGTTCTCTTTTACGCCTGCTTGAGGTTCTTATTCCTGAACTGAGTCAGACATTGTCTCCTTTGAAGTTAGATACTGTTTAGGACTTAAATTGGGAAGAAATATTAAAGTGAGTTTTGAAGCAGCCAAGAAATATATATTTGTTGTTTGTCCCAACAGTTTCGTAGGTCTGTTTCCATGGTTTAAGTTTAAGGTTTGTGCTAAACTCGCTTTGGGTCTTTTTGTTTATTTCCCTATATTTCCGATATGTATATTTAGGTTTGAATTTTAAATTTATCTTATTAAACCACAGAACTTGTATATCAGGATCTCACAGGTCATTAATTATTGAAAGGGCAGTGTAAAATAATTCTATCTGAATTTACAAATACAGGGTGTGCCACCTAACTCGGCGACCTCAAATACCTCCGAAATGTAACAAGGTATGAAAATTCTAATTGTCCGGACTATACATATGTCAGGGGCTCACACAATGAGAGGGTATGCACAATTCATAAAGGTAAACAAATAACACTACCAACAGCAAGTTGCGTTTTTTTTAAATGGAACATGTCTGTTTATTCTAGCAAAATGACAACTGGAGCTACAGTTGCTGAATACCAGGGGGCGGATTTTGCCCTATCTTCCTATTTTATTCCTTTGTTCAGAAACGTAGGCTTTTAAGTTATAAGCAGTTTCCCACAATTACTAGCCTGATTTCTTAGTTTTATAGTGCCTATAAATGCCTATTTCATACGTTTGTGCCTATTCTGCTTATTAGTGCCTAAAACTGCCTTTTTAGCCAATTTCTTCTGTTTGTAATTTCTGACAACAGCTTTTGTATTTGTTGGTTTCAACGTGAAGTTTTTGGGGAAGAGAAATTTCTTACTGCGGCACATTGGATATACAAAAGAGGGTTTATTAAGAAGACACATCTGTGCAAATTAGCTCAAAACTTAACAATACCAATTTTAATGTTTTGTCTTAAAATTTATGTATACATACTTCAATAATATAAAGTTTCTTTTTTTTCTAGTAGCAGTACAGAAAACGTCACATGACTACTTAAATAACTCTACAGCTGTATCGTAGCTGCTATTACGTAATTTTAACCTCAGATTTGGCATATTCCATATTTTCAACATTTTCCTAACTTCAAAATATTCCACAGGATGCAGTTTTCTATTAATCTGTATGAAATTCTAAACATGTCTGTAAGTCGACTGCATATTAAGTGTATCCATTTACATTTGTTGTGTTATTTGTATTGAAAAGGATTATAATGCTTACTTCTTACTGAAAACGCTTAGAAAAATAAAATTTTTTATATAGGTCATGATTATTTTTTCCCTTCGTTGATATGGCGAAGAGAAATATTTCACATAGGTACAGGTCATTAATAGCTTAAAATGGTTGCAGAAACTTATACCCCAAGCATTAATTTTTAAAATTACAATATGTAGGCCATTTTAAATATCGCCTGTAAATTAGACATAAACTGTTAATTCCTCAGAAACTGTTGTAACTAGAAAACTGAAACTTGGTATTATTCCATTCTTGATTCATCACAAAAATAAATGGTATACATTTGAAACAAAGCTAACATAAGCTTCAGATATTTAAATTTTCACCTTTAAGGCCCCCCAAACGCATGCTTTTGTTTTTTGACATAGTTAATTACTTCACACCTTTCTGCACATTATGGTTCTTACTTAGTGAAGTGGAGTTATATGTATTTGGAATAAATGTAGAACTATTTCGCCTAGGGAACCGCAAAATAGTATGTGTTTGGCGAATTTGTTGCAGCATATGCTGCGATGATTGTCATTTTTTATAGTGCATTTCAGGAGCCATTTTACTAAAATTGTGTATTTCTATGTGTTTACTTCGTAAATTTTTAGTCCCTTTTTAGCCAATTTTGTGCCTTTTTACCTGTCTCTTACACTCATTTTTAGTGCCTATAAATCCGCTCCTTACTCATGTGTTTATGAGAACTCCTAAGTGGTTTACCGGGAAAAACACGAGTCAGTAGGAGAATTTAATGCCATTTCGGCACGTTGGCCATAGTAGCTTAATGGTTAGAGCGGCTGGACGGAGACCAGAAGATCCGTGGTTCAAATCCCGGCTATGGCATTGAATTTTTCAGTCTGACTCTACCTTTCCACACATTGTTCCAGTCTTTTTCTTTGGTTTGTCTTCTTGGTCAACTTGCCACTTATGTACCCTCATTCTAAAGACGTCCCTGTCTAGGATATCGTCTTGAGTGATTCCTACCAATGTTCAACCATTTTTTACTTCACCCATCCATTTCATGTCCACCTGCGCTTTACTTCTATTTTCGTAAAACTCGATAATTTGTTTTGTGAGTCTATTTGAAGTTAATCGATTAAAATTTCCATGAAAGTTTAAACTTCCTTTCCTAATATCACTAATGTATCACCTGTAAGTCTGTATCTTTCACCCACAATTTGGGAACCCAATTGTATCATCGCTATTGTTAGTGTTTATTCATTTATTACCCTATTTTTTATTCCTATTTTACCCAAGGGTATATTAGGAATATAGTTTACAAATTTATGAATACAATACAGTTTACAAAAACATAACAAAATTCAATATCAAGCTGACAAACAGTAAACTTCAAGATTAATCATTTAGCTTAAGAAATATTTTGTTTAAGAAAGCCATGAAATATTGACAAGTTTTGTAATTCATCAAAATATGTGTAAGGATTGAAGCAATAATTCAAGTTCGTATCTTGCAAAACAGAAAAATGGGCAATCAAATAAAATGTGAGGGACATCTTGAAGATGATTTCCACAAATACAATCAGATGTAGATTTGAATTTGAATCGAAATAAGTAAGCTGAAAATTTGCCATGTCCAGTTAAGAAATGAGTGAGAGCATAGGATTAACGAATTTACATTTATGTCTGTCAGAAACTGTTGAGAAATATAAATCCTTAGTCAAAGCACCACAATCACTTTTTAACCAGTATTTATTCCAGTCGTTGATGATAATCTCATTTAATGTTTGCCTCACATAAGAAATAGGGCATGGAGTGTAAATTTCTGGAAAATTTGAAGTCGCAGCTCTCTTTGCAAGCTCATCTACACGTGCATTTCCGGCAATCCCCACGTGCCCTCTGACTCATGAAATACCTACACAGATGAGGACCGCTTCATAATTGATTCCTTATTTCAGCCCAAATACTGTAAAGGCGAGCGTTACATTGTAAGTTGTGCACCATTTCACTCTTCACGAATTGCTAATAATTCAGTTTGAAAGACTGAACACTCCTTAGCAAGTTTGAACATGGAAGAATGGCATTCTATGGTGCGAGAAAATACTACAAATGCACATATTACTTTAGCATTTTTATATGGTCCTTCAGCTATCCTAGAGCCATCTGTGTAAATGGAGCACTGGTGGTATTCTGCTGCACAATCTTCAAAAAGCCTAGAGACACAGGTGGGTGGATGAGAAGCTTGTTTAACTGGTTGTTCATTTTGCAGGTGTGAAATATGTTCTTACAGTTGGGAGTATTTTTACTTGAATGAACACTAGAAGGACCGGCAAGTATGGTCTACCGAGAAGGACCAACCCTCCTCCATTTTGACGGTGCAGATTTATTTGCACTTTTTAAAATGGTAAACAAATTTTAATGCATACCAGTTTATTTAATATTATTAATAAAGTTTACCAGTATATAATTTTAGTTTTGTTTGAACAATTACATAGTAAAATGAACATTTTGAGCATAAAAATTAATCCAATATATGCGATAACCAAATGTAAAATGAACAACTTCCCTTAGCAAACACATGTGTTTCAACATAAATTTTGAATACCATAGTATATAGTATAAAAAACACTTATAAACCTGATTTCGCTCATTCAAAGCCACCTGCTCCATCGTAGCACCTAACACACGTGTAATCAGCGTTGCCTAAACATGGTCCACAAACTCTTGCTGCTAAGTTTTATATGAACTGGCGTCTGCTTACTTTTTCACCTGTTACTTCCTTATAGAGTACCCATGCATTAATAGCTTCCAAGGCTAACACATTGAAAAAAAAAAAAACATGCATAGGCTACCTTCTGCATCCATATTTCACTGCGTACAGTCGAGCCATTTGATCGACGACGTCAACGCCGTACTTGGTGTTACTGTAGTACGCCACTGATTCTGGTAGCTTTTTGGGATGTTGTTTATTTATAGTAATTTTGTCATGCTCTGAACTCAAAAGAAGCACATTTTTGTTCTTTTTTCCCTGATAGCATGTCAGAGTTATATCACCTGACTTATAAAGTACAGTTATGTGCAAAGGATCAGCAGATTTTGCTGATTGAAGGATTTCCTTTCTACATTTCTTTACTGTGTCCACAATGTTTGTACTTTTACGCTTCAAACTCTCTGCGAGGTATTTGGTCCTGCAAAAACAAAGGGCTGTATAGGACGCATTACAACATGCTCTGCAAGAGGAACACTTGTGGGGCGCAGGTGAGGAAAACCATTCCCCAGATACTTTAAATTTGCATCAACTGCAAGCCAAAACTTTATTCCAAATTTGTTCGGTTTATTGCTCATATATTGAATGAAAGGGCCTTGCAAGGAAACAATTGCTTATCCACAGTGATATTTTCACTTGGAATGTAACACTGCAAGGAATTGACAATAAAAGTATTCCAGACAGGAGTAGCGGCTGCAAAGCGATCTGTACTTAGTCTTTGAGAAAGTGTGTCCTTGTCATAAAATCGCATAAACCACAAAATTTCTGCTCATTGTGTTTCTGAAAAATTGTGGTCCCCAGGAATTCGACCATAACAACTTCAGCGGAAAGTTTTTTGCTCCAAAACCTGGTAAATACAATAAAGCTTTCTTACTCATCGACAAAGGGTCTCCAGAGTGCCATAAACCAATCAGGAAGGAAGACAACAGATGTGGACAGATCCAACGGCTATTGTTCACACTTCCGTACCCTTCAAAACGACGGATGGCGATCCTTCTGGTAGGAATTGTTTATACCAGTTTTTAAAAAGGTCCAAAATGCTTAAATCTTTGTGCACGTGTTTTTCATAAGTATTTATTAAAAGTCGTAGATCATGGGAAGTGTAGAAAAAAATATAAGCAAGAAATAAGTCTTCTAAAGCAGCGCATCTGTCAAAATGCCGGGTGCAGTCCTTCTAGAGTTAAATAAATGATACCAGGCTATTCGGGTTGATTATTTAAATTTGCCGTAAGTTTCTGGTATTGTATAGTTTAAGGAGCATATTTAACCTAAACGGACGTTCAACTTGCGACAACAGGAATTTTGTCCTTAACTCTGTCAGAAATTAATGGAACCTTCCGGTTGCCTCCACAATTTAAATATAGACCCTGAAAAGGATAATTATACCTGCCAATACTGCCACTGTCTATCATACATATGTGAAAAGCAGCAGGACTAATGCCTACTTTCACATTTGTGTGGCTGCTGGACTCACTGATATCACACAGGTCCTTTTCAATAGAGTAACTACTTTTTCTGTCCTGGCTCACCCACTATTACCACATAATCCCTCGTGGTAAAACCTTCAGTTAGTTTTACAGGTTTCTGTGACACGAGAGAGCACAGCACTGTGACTACTACATCATAATCAAACCCAAAATCGCGTTTGAGCAGGGTTACTAAGCCTCCCGAGTAACAGAATCTAAGACTGTTCTTGGCGGTTTGTGGCCTGATTAACATTCTACGTTTAAAGATCACTAAATATGTTGCTCATTTGGACATCAGCAGAACAATGTCATTTCCTGCTGAGATTTCTCCTAGTTACATATGATAGATAAATCTCGATAAATCTCGATTGTAGACGAATGAAGCTCGCATCACTTATTGGCTGCGCCGCTTTCATCAAGTAGCAATCGATTTATATTTAACTTCAGTCTATCTAAGACATCAGAATATTTTCCCCACGTGATAGGAGCTGGTTTCAGTTTACTTGTATCGATGTCACTCTGATTATAAAATGGACTATACAATGGCAATACGGCAATATAATAGGCTTTCAGTTAGAGCCATATCTTTTAAGAGATGGTCGCTATGTGAATGGCATTTTAAATCTCGTTTTCTTTACATGACCATGGGAAAGTGAGGGACGAGAGGGAAGAAAAAAATTGAGAAAACTGGTAAGTTATTTTAGATATTTCATGTTTTGGTAGGAATAGTCAAAGAGTTAGTATTTTTAACAAAATAAAGAAATAATGTAAAGTGGGTAATGGTATAACCATGACAACGTAATATAAGAAGTTGTTGAATGTTTTAAAAGATTTTGTTCTGCTTATGAAAGTCTTAGGCGTAAGACGTGTAATTGTCTCTCCGAGTTGGTGCAGAAACAATTTTGTGTGTGTATCAAAGATGTATAAGTAGCGTGTGGGCAAGAAAAGAAATAGTTCATCGTCACATCTACCGCAGGTTGTAAAAACACTACATTAATAATATTTAGAATTGTATCAAAGAATGTAAACATGTTTATGAGGAATTAAATTTCCATCTTTAAAAAGAAATATTATTCATTCTTTAAAAGTAGTAATACTACCTTTAACGGCCCCGTTACCGCGATCCTGGGAAAGAAAAGTATCTCATTGCTCAACAATTACAGATGCGCCTAATTATCCAGATTTGCAGGAGAAACTTCTAGATTTCTTCAAGGTCGTCACCAAATATGAGAAATTAATCTGCATCTACCTTCATCCCAAATAATCCCAAATAATGGTTTTGTCTCTGGCCCGCATTCGGAAAGTCCGGGTGCGATTCCCGAGGCCGGCCTACCTCACCCATAGGTTTTTCTGAGGGTTTCTCGTGTTGCCAGGAGAATGCTGGGTAGTTTAATTACATCCTCCGGTTTTCCTGTCCCTCCATTTCATCTTCATTATCATACCTCTTTCAGGCTCAAAGTGTCGGCGGGTGTCACGGAGGTGCATGGCAGGATGATATGTTGAGAGTGAACTAAATCCTCCTCCGGTAGGACGGTTGCCAGTCTTTGAACCCAGGTCTCATGGCGGGACTGTTTCCGAACCACAGTAGGGTGCGATGTCCGTTGTCCTGGCCTGGCGGGGGAAGTTTCCATCTAAGTAAAATACAGCGACTTGCCCTCTGCACTGTCGTAACTCCTTGTGACTCCTCTCACCTCATCCTTCCTCCCCGGGAATGCTCCACTTGGGCATAGGTACAATACATCAAGTGTGGTTTCCATGCCTAGTCCCCTCCGAACTCCCTTAGGGGAGGACATCCGTCCCCTTCAGCTGCCATGGTGCGGGCGCTGCGGACCCTTAGCACTCGTGGTACCTCTGACGTTACTAGAGGAACCTCGGGCCGAGCATTCGAGCCCCTCCCTCTGGGAGTTGTTCGGATTGGGTTGGGCTCGAGGGGGCAAACTCTTCCCAACACCCACAGGAGATCGGGTACATTCGGCCAGGTTTCTGCCGTCTGGAGGGGGTAGAGGGTTGCCTAAGAAGTCCCGGGTACTAGCCTGCAGAGCTAGTAGAAGGTGTGCTAGATCACCAGGCGGCCCTACTGAGGTTATTCGGTAGTCTTCCCTGCGGGGTTGACGCGCGTAAGTGGCGTATCCACTTCCACCCGTCTTGAGATGGGGGGCTTTTTATACTCCCCAAGGAAAGAACCCCGGAGTTTTCCATCGCTCCCGGGCTGATAGAGGCCGGAGTCTTTGAAGTTTCGGGTAGACCTCGTTGTATAAGTCCACTTCAAACTAATCATTATCTCCATTAGCTGAGAAAGAGTTACAAGGCCAATTGTTCTGAGTCAACATTTGACGCCCGGGCATATGAGAAAATAATGTTTGTCTCCCCTCCCTTTTTTGGAGAATTAACAGACAGGGAGTGAGATTTTATCTTCTCTCAACAACTCTACAACAGCTCACAGAGCCAATCTTTCGAAGAGAACAATTAAAAATGTGTTTCAGGACAGAATTATAAGTAGAGATTTGTGCCGCCCCCCGGTCCCCTGACCTAGCCCGCTGTGATTTCTGTAAGTGTACAAAACAAACTCACATCCCCTGGAAGAACTAAAACAAATTATCCCACAAGAGACCATCAGCCTTTCTCAATGCGAACGGCAACGAGAGCCAAAGGCGCGAATAGGCAAAACAACGCATGGCCGGTTCCTACGTTTTTGGTTCTCTCGATATATAAGTATTTATTTATGCAAAAGTCACTCAAAATAAGTTTCATAAAGTATGCCAGGAAGTTCAAAAATATCATTATTTGTCATGAAAATATTTTAAATACTTATACGCTATTTTAATAAAAATACTTTTAGTCGTTTTGGGGAAGATATAAAAGCTTGAAAATATTTCCATGTAAATAGTAATTTGAGTTGGGGGGTTTCGTGTTCACATCCTTAGAACGTACTTATCGGAGTTTTTATTTCTTGGACTACGCTGTTCACAGACCAACAAGGATCATTTCTAAACTAACACTTTTTTTTATTTCTAGGACCTCAAAACGTGTTTACATCAGTTAAGGGTAGCCGGAACAGCTTATCTCACCAATGTTAAAATGACAGTCTTCTGGTGCGCTTAGCTCAAGAACCACTCAACACATCAATTTAAAACTGTTACTTGTTATTTTACAACACCTCCACAACTTATTAGAGATAATAGATCTTATTTTGGAGTTTTAATAAAGGATATGTGATTCCTTAAGTAAATGTCTCGAATTTAATTCTAAAAATTTTCAAGATTTTTTTTTAATTTCAAATATTCACATATCTTTCTACAAGTACCTTTAAAACAGTTTAACTATTGCTTTAAAGTTAGAAAAAAATTAGTCTTGTAGATGCAGGAGTTTTATACATGAGCGCACCCAAAGTTTAAAAAGAATAAAACAGAGAAAAACAGTTTTGCTATGTATATTCTTTATTACACTTTTGGCAACTGAGTGATAATGTAGCTAATAATCCATTTCGTTTCTTGGTGTCCTTTGATACGACAACAATTTTCATTTTCACAAAATTTACACTGTACAAAGTTTCTAAATCTACTAAGTGAGAACTGTTGATCTAATATCATTATTTACTTTAGTTAAATTTTCATCACTGCCATTACATAATGAAGAAACCAATGTTTTTGCTTGAAGAACCAATTTTCATTTCACATTCATTGCCAATGTTTGAGGTTAGGTTTGACGAAGTCAATATATTGTCATATGTTACTACACTTTTTCCATTTTAGGGGTTGTAACTCTTTAGTTATGTAATCGGATTACTTAAACTGTTTATACTGGTTCCCATGCCAGTTTCTTACACCAAATAACAGCATTAGTAATTCAAAACATACTAAATAAATTATGGAAGAATTAATATCCACGTACAGATTAATATTAGTAGTAAAAGCAAGGACTTTCTTTGCTAATAAGGATGTGCTCTGGAATATATTCAATAATGTTAACACCAAGGAGAGAAATGGCTAATAGGGGGCGTGGCACACTGTGCAGTATTTTCAAAATGGGTCTATTTAGGACTTTTAAAACTATGGGACAGAAAAGTAGATATCGTTTTTCGCTTCTAATTTTTTTTTAATTTACGTCCTCCAACGTTAACTCATCGGACGATGAATGGAATGGATAAAATGATGCTCAAATGAGTCCGGGGTCCATGAAGCTTAGAGTTACCCGACATTCGTCTTACAGGATAAGGGAAAAACCCGGAAAGAACCTTACACAGGTAACACCCTGACCGAGGTTCGAACTCGGGACCTCTTGAACGTGAAGCAGACATGCTACCGCCACGCTACCAAGGCGGGCTTTCGCTTATAAAAACACCAGGTAAGATTATTTTGGCAATAACTCATTTTATGAAATTTCACCCCAGAATGCCTTAACTATTGACAGTTTGTATACATTTGGTATGTTGGTGCCGAACAGGCCTTAGCGTCATGTACGTCTCTATTTTGGGATACCTTTATTTTGAAGTGCTTAACGCCTGCTTTACCGTAGGCGAAGACACTGATACATGAAATGAAAATGAAGCACCAGTGGAATGAGATGGGGGAAACCCACCCCTACGCCACTTTTTCCATCACAAGTGTCACATGCGGTCGCCTGGGTTCGAACCCGGCCGCTTTGGTGAGGTACGAGTAGTCTAACTACTGGGCCACGGCGCGGCCAAGGAATAGCTTTAGGCAAAGTTTGTGGAATGTTATGACGGTTATTTCAGATTTTTCAAATATATAAGAATGTGTTCTAAATTGTTCTGGAAAAAGTAATTTGTACGAAATAGGAAATGTGAAATTGGATAGGCCACGGAATGATACAACATATATAAGAGTGTTCCTATTGGTAATTACAATAATGTAATTAAGTAATATAGTGACGTGGACAAATAGAATAGAAGTAAATACGTAAAATATGAAGCTATTAACAGTGTAGCAGACAAATATATACAAATATAATGTGTAACTTGAAACTTCACTAATAACAAATCATGACACTTTTCGTATTACGAGGACTGTTCAGTAAAAAATGATCATAATTTTTCGCACTAAAATTCAATCTTATTATATTATGTTAGCTCAAAGTGAAACAAACACGCTGTAGTAGTTTCATTGTTGGTACTCCTTGTTCCCGCCTGTAAGAACCAGGCAAGTTCAGGCATGTTCAGTATCGCCTACCGCTGCAATGGAGGTAACACGCGAGGAACAATATGCGGCTTTGAAATGCTCAACAAATAATCAGTTGAGGCCTATACAATAACAATAACAATAATAATAACAATAACAATAATAATAATACTAATACTAATAATAATAATAACAACAACAACAATAATAATAATAATAATAATACTAATAATAATAATAATAATAATAATAATAATAATAATAATAATAATAATAATAATAATAATAATAATAATAATAATAATAATAATAATAATAATAATAATAATAATAATAATAATAATAATAATAATAATAATAATAATAATAATAATAATAATAATAATAATAATAATAATAATAATAATAATAATAATAATAATAATAATAATAATAATAATAATAATAATAATAATAATAATAATGATAATAATGATAATAATGATAATAATGATAATAATGATAATAATGATAATAATGATAATAATGATAATAATAATAATAATAATAATAATAATAATAATAATAATAATAATAATAATAATAATAATAATAATAATAATAATAATAATAATAATAATAATAATAATAATAATAATAATAATAATAATAATAATAATAATAATAATAATAATAATAATAATAATAATAATAATAATAATAATAATAATAATAATTAATAATGTTACAGGAGGCCCATGGAGAGTCTGTTCTTCCCTACAGCACAGCTCGAAGTTGGTTTAAAATGTTTAAAGAGGGGAGACAATCAATTTCACTATCAATTTACTATCTGTAAATTGCGTATGCTTTGTATATGTTTTTGATGTTTTAATAAATAAATAAAGTTCTGGGTACTGACCTCGGATTAAGAAATTAGGTGCCGGAGTATAGTATGCAGATTTTTACTTTATTTTAATTATTTTATGGCTCAAATTAAAACGATTCTGTTGTAAACAAATGGGAGGGGAGAAAGATACTGTAATTGAGCGCTGGAAATTTCAGAATCCTAAGGGCATTCCGTTCTGTCTCTATCTTTCTCCCCTCCCATATCTTTAAAATAAAATCGTTCTCTTTCTAGTTGTTAGAATATGTTGTAGTATATCAGCATGATTTTTCTTTCAAATTAGAAAGTGTGCGTGGGTAAATTTCACTCCTAACAATAAGGGAAGGTATATGAATACTAGAGCACAACAATTTTACTCAAAATTGTTTTTACTTCCTTTCAATGCAACAGCCCATATACCTACAACTGAGTTTGTGTGTGTGTGTGTGTGTGTGTGTGTGTGTGTGTGTGTGTGTGTGTGTGTGTGTGTGTGATTTACGTCCTCCAACGTTAAGTCATATCGGACGATGAATGGAATGGATGAAATGATGCTCAAATGAGTCCGGGGTCCATGGAGCTTTAAGTTACCGGACATTCGTCTCACAGGATAAGGGAAAACCCTGGAAAACACCTTATCCAGGTAACTCACCCTGACCGAGATTCGAACTCGGGGACTCTTGAACGTGAGTCAGACATGCTACCACCACGCTACCAAGGCGTGCCACAACTGAGTTGAACGAGGAAGAAATGTTTGATGAATGGACGTCATTGCTGAAACTTCTAAACACAGATGTGTTTGTTATGATATGTAACTGTTGATCATATAACATGACTAACATTTTTGCATACAGAGGTCAATATGTAATTAAGATAGACTAATGACATCAAAGGACACAAGTGGATTCATTTTTACCCACTTTAGTGAGCATATAAAATGAATAGCATGTTATTTTAGGAGTTCCTGTCTTAAACCGAGCGGGCTGGCTTCGTCTGTGCCCCGAACTCGGGAGACCACGGTTCGATTGCCATGGCCGACCTACCTGACCCATGGGTTTCTTCGGAGGCTTTTCTGGGTCGTCAAGCGAATGCAGGGTAAGATAATTGCATTTCCCCATCTCCATTTCACACCTTCTGTTATCTAGTGGGCTCTTTCAAGGTAGAAGTGCTGGCGGGGGTCTCGGCGCTGCATGGCAGGATAATATGTTCCTGGCAAACACTTCCTCCTCCGATAGAACGCTCTCCGGACCGGCTTGATGGGACATATCAGTATAATTTTTGGGACTCTGCCCTCTGCACTGTCGTCACTCCATGGTTCCCCCCTCTATCTCCTTTGCCTCACCCTTCCCCTCGGAGATGCTCCACTTATGCCCGATTCCACCAACAGATGTTAACACTTAACACGAGCTTAGCAATAGTTATAACAAAAATTGCATTTCACCAACAAGTGTTAGCTTAACACTCGTGTCCGCCTCGGTAGCGTAGATGGTAGCGTGTCTGCCTCACGTTCAAGAGGTTTCGAGTTCGAATCTCGGTCAGGGTGAGTTACCTGGATAAGTTTTTCCGGGGTTTTCCCTTATTTCAAAGATAAATGTCGGGTAACTCTAAGCTCAATGGATCCTGGACTCATTTGAGCATCATTTCACCCATTCCGTTCATCGTCCGATATGACTTAACGTTGTAGGACGTAAATTACAACAACAAAGACTGAACACTCGTGTTAAATCTCTTGTTAAAGTAATAAGCCAAATTTCTTTGAAGTCCTTAATAATTGTAAATAGTCAAGATGGCGGGCGTGATGTCGACTTGCTATATTTAAGACCGTCTAAATGGCATTCGTAATAGAGTACGGTCTATGAGAGGAAATTATTTTGAGGAGCTATCAGAAGAAAATTTTCTACAGAGGTATAGACTGTCGAATCAAGTTGCTGTGAAGGTTACTGCAGAAGTACAAGAGAGGTTAGAACATGCATCGAAAGGAACATGCCGATCTCGCCTTTGCTTCAAGTATTAATAACAATGCGATTTATAATTCACTGAATTATGTGGATAATACACTGTCCACCTCCCGTCTTGAAACGTTCAAGTCACTTGTCAAGTGTCCTTCACACTTCGTTTTAAATTTACGTAATACTGAGTTAGAACATGCATCGAAAGGAATATGCCGATCTCGCCTTTGCTTCAAGTATTAATAACTTTGTAAATTTTATAATTCACTGAATTATGTGGATAATACACTGTCCACCTCCCGTCTTGAAACGTTCAAGTCACTTGCCACGTGTCCTTCGCACTTCGTTTTAAATTTACGTAATACTGAGTTGGAACATGTATCGAAAAGAATATCCCGATCTCGCCTTAGCTTCAAGTATTAACTTTGCGATTTTATAATTAACTGAATTATGTGTATGATACACTGTCCACGCCCCGTCTTGAAACGTTCTAGTCGCTTGTCCTTCGCGCCTCGTTTTAAATTTACGTAATACTAAGTTAGAACATACATCTAAAAGAATATGCCGATCTCGCCTTTGGTTCAAGGAATAATAAATTTGCTGTTTTATTATTCACTGAATTACTGGATAATACACCTCCCGTCTTGAAACGCTCAACTTACTCGTCACTTGCCATTCGCACCTCGTTTTAAATTTACGTAATACTGACGAAGTTGTTTCATTCATGCATTTGAAATAAATTCGTTTCCAATTTTTCCCCATGTGACATCTTTCTCTTTTACATTTACCACATCCGTCCTCTTATTTTCCACGAACCTTTATCCTTCGTCACCAATTCCACTAACAATTCCTTCACGATAGATAATAAATTTGTCTCACGGCTTTTGTTTACTTTTTGTTTGCCCGCCAGTTTGCAGATTGTGCAGACGTACACGAAAACAAAAGCGCATCGCAGTATCTTCAGAAAATAATACGACTCATCCATAGCCTTTCCTTATCCTTCGTCACCAATTCCATAAACAATTCTTTCCCCAAAGATGATAAATTTGTCTCACGGCTTTTGTTTACGATTTTGTTTACCCGCCATTTTTTCAGCTCTGTGCAGAGGAAAACGAAAACAAAAGAGCATCCCAGTATGTTCAGAAAATAATACGACTCATCCATAGCCTTCTATAGCTGTAATATTTACATGCGTCTTGGCGTTTTCATGTGTTTGTTAACATTTTCAGAAAACAGGTTGGTGAAATGTAACAAATTTAACAGCTTTGTTAGCGCTGTGACAATTGTTACCGTCGATTTTAACATCTGTTGGTGAAATCGGGCATTAAGGTCATAGGTACAATAGAACATGACTCGTCGCAGTATGATTCTATCCTATCTTTACGTATATGAGTAAATCCATCGGTGAAAATCGGTAAAAAAATATAAAAATAAATGATTTTTTGTATTATTACTATACTTTTTAATATCAAATATTTGAAACCGAGAAATGGTTAATTTAAAGTGTACCGTTTATGTCACTGGAGGATAGGTATCGGTGCTGTGACGTCAGCTTACGCCGCTCTGAACGCCAACTGAACGTGTGACGTCACAGAGTACTGCGCTGCTCTGCCGCAAGAAGCAATTTCGCGGCGATGAAGGAATTAGATTTTATTTTAATAACACAAATAACGTCCTGTGTGTAATAGCGTCAATGCTAACTTGAATTATAAAATTGGTCACAGATTATGAAGAAGTATATTTTGGCTCTATGCTCTGCCAAAACAAAACGATTGCCGTTTATGTGAAAAAAAAACCAATCATTTTATAACATATATAAAACAGGACATAACACCATTTTCTCTGTAATTAGAACATTCGGTGATTCCATCGAATGTAGCTGAGGGTCACTCACCTCCTTTTCCCCTTCTCCAGCTTTTCGCTTAGCTGCGCAGGGGTGCAGGGGAACAGCTGACTGTCATTGGCTGCTACGGTACGTCTACACCCCTTTGTGTTTTAAAACAAATGCAAGTAAGCGGCGGACCGTCAACATGCCCCGTTACAGAACCCCACATCGACAAATTAATAGCTAACTTAAATTATGAACTAATAATAACAATTAGCTAGAAAAGTATAATTCACAATGGTATTCAATACACACTATATAAATAAAAATATGAATAAATGGTTAAACAATCCGCCACTGAATCTTCCGCACGCTTTTCTTCACCCCAATATCTGTAACCTCACCTGAGAAGGTTAACTAGGAAGGGGAAAAGGTAACCACCCACCCTGTTTCCCCTCAATGACACCACTGACCTACGAGGGGTGTCATAAAGTTTAAAATATTACCCGGTAGTTTTTATGTAGAGGAATCAGTCTCTGAAATATAACCTATAAAATATTAGCAAAAAGATTAAATATAATAACTGAATCACTACTCAATAATGAACAACACGGATTCAGACAAGGCAGATCCTGTGCTGATTGCGTCTTAACAATAAAACAAATAGAAATTAATTGTTCTTTCACACTAGCCGTGTGTAGGACGCACTATGAAAGGGTAGAGCCAGAATGAAAAATACAAGTCAGTTGGAGAATTTAATGTCATGTTCGCACGTTGGCCATAGTAGCTCAAATGATTAGAGCGGCTGGACGGAAACCAGAAGATCCGTGGTTCAAATCCCGGCTATGGTACTGAATTTTTCATTCTGCCACTACTCTTTCATAGTGCGTCCTACACACGACTAGTGTGAAAGAACAATTAATTTCCATTAATTGTACCTAATAGTAGCCCGGGCCTTGAAGTACTTACAGCATAGTAAGTCGTCATTAAGGTAGTTGTCTCATGTGTTTATGAGAACTCCTAGTGGTTTACCGGGAGAAACACGAGTCAGTTGGAGAATTTAATGTCATGTGGGCACGTTGGCCATAGTAGCTCAAATGGTTAGAGCGGCTGGACGGAAACCAGAAGATCGGTGTTTCAAATCCCGGCTATGGCATTAAATTTTTCAATCTGACTCTACCCTTTCAATAAAACAAATAATATAAAAGAGAAGAGAATTTAATTTAGAGACCCATATATTATTTGTTGATTACGTAAAATCATTTGACAAAGTTATACGCCAAAAGCTAATGGCTGAAAACGGATATCCTCAACATTTAATTTTAATGCTAAAGAAAATGGACGAAGGGACTTGTATTAGCATGGATAATGGTTTTAAGACAGAAACTATCAACCTAGGTGTAAGACAGGGCTGCCCAATGCCGCCAACTCTTTTTAATATTTATATCGACGCAGCAGTTGCCGAATGTCAAGCTCAGTTCAAAGTAGATTTTAAGTTAGGTCGTACAATCTTAAATACAGTCCTGTTTGCAGATGATCAGGTCATTCTGGCAGATACTGTAGACAGATTACAAATAGCTTTGTACCAACTCGACAAAACAATGTCAAAGTATAATTTTATCATTTCAGCAGAGAAAACGAAACTGATAGCTTTTATTGGTAAATACCCAACACGGTCCAAAATGCTCTTCAAAAACAAAATACTAGAACAAGTTAAATATTTTAATTACTTCGGATGTGATATTTCCTATGAATGTGACAGAGATTTAAAAGAAAAGATCTATAAATTTCAAAACATATGTGGCACTATAAGTCGAACCTTGAAAAACAAAACAAGTAGAGATACCATATTAAAGTTTTATAAAACTACGGCAGTGCCTGTTATATCTTATGGAGCCGAGACCTGAACCTTGAACAGAACTGATAAAAGAATAACTGAAACGGCTGAAATGACATTTTTGAGGTGCGTAGCTGACTGTAGTCTTAAAGATCACATTAAAAGTAAAACAATAAGAAAACAACTAAAAATATTTACTTTAAATGACAAACTCAGGGAGTACAAACTGGAATGGCAAGATCATCTCTCTCGAATGCCAGAAGAACGACTCACCAAATAGGCCTTGCAGTATAAACCAGTTGGTATTAGAGACGTTGGAAGACCACGGAGACCCTGGGAAGATCCCTTCTCAGCCAAAACAGACCTATCTGGCCTATCTTGAAGGTTGATGATCATTTTTTGATGTAATTTTAGGTTCTCCAACGTTAAGTCACATCGGACGATGAATGGGATGGGTGAAATGATGCTCAAATGATCCCAGGGTCCATAGAGCTTAGAGTTACCCGACATTCGTCTTTTTAGGATAACGGAAAACACTGGAAAAAACCACAACCAGGTAGCTCACCCTGACCAAGATTCGAATTCGGGATCTCTTGGACGTGAGACAGACACGCTACCACCACGCTACCGAGGCGGGTAATGATGATGACGATAGTTTTTATGCTAAAGTGATGAACATTTTTCAGTGTCATCATGGATCCCTCGGGATATAATGTTGATAGTTTCAGTGATTTGAGTCGTTTTGGTTTTTTACAGGGAGTGCCAGAAGTGACTGAGGCGTAAGATGGAGAAAATTGAGGCTCGTAGTGTGATCAAGTTCCTGCATTTGAAGGTCAAAACTGCCCGGTAAATCAATGATGAGATGACGGCTGTGTATGGAAATGATTGCCCATCATATGACACTATTGTGAGGTGGAAAAGTAATTTTCAAACTGGTCACATGCCCCTGACAGATGAGCCAAAAGCGGGCAGACCATCAATGACAGACGATGCTGTTACAGTGAAGAAAGTTGAGTATTTAATACTGGAAAACAGAACGAGCAACCACCCAATTGACCATGAATGAGACTCATCTTAGTTATGGTAGTGTGTGGAAAATTACTCATGACGTACTGTACATGTCTAAGGTGTCTGCACGGGGGGTTCCACGTTTGCTAACCCCTTTCCAAAAACAAACACGTGGTGACCTTTCAAGACAGATGTTGATGTTGTTGGTTCAGGATGAAGATGATTGATCGTCTGATAACCATGGATGAATCCTGGATCTATCAGTATGATCCAGAGACAAAACCATAAGCATGGAGCCTGCCTCGGTAGCGTAGATGGTAGCGTGTCTGCCTCACGTTCAAGAGTTCCCGAGTTCGAATCTCGGTCAGGGTGAGTTACCTGGACACGGTTTTTTCCGGGGTTTCCCCTTATCCTGAAAGACGAATGTCAGGTAGCTCTAAGCTACAAAGCTAAGCTTTGTTTGTTTCTCAGTAAGTCTTGTAAATAAATCCGGAGAGGAATAACAATTGTCTAAAAATACTGTGTGACCTAGGTTCAACAATGGTTCACACATACTGAGCAACTACATTGGTACTGGAAGGAAGACTAGAATCTACTACATCTTCACCTACATAGATTCTGAAATAAAGGCAGTAACCTGAACTAGATTAAAAAAATTTGTAAACTTTTATGCCAAAACTTACTCGTCTGGATCTATTACACTGCACAAATGAAAGACTTCTTCTTTCTCTAACTCCTTTGTGCTGTTAAGCGTGGGGTACAAGCCTCTTCTACCCATTTCCTCCACTTTTCTCGGTTCATTATCATTCTCTTTATTTCTGTCATGGTTTTCCCTCTATCCTTCCCCAATTTCTCAATGTATTCCTGATACAACATGCGTGGCCTTCCCCAAATTCTTTTACCTTCTCGTCTTGCTTCTAAATATTTTTTGGGTTTTCTTTCTTCTTAACATGCGGAGTACACGTCCATACTATTTAAGTTGTCTTTTTTCCAATATTTCTTTAACGGAGTGTGTACCCAATTCTTCCCTTATTGTTACATTTCTAATCATATCTCTTCTAGTCTTCCCCACAGCTCGTCTTAAATATCTCATTTCCATAGTTGTTATTATGCTTTCTTGTTTCAGTAGAAGAGTCCAGCTCTCTGCTCCATATAATGGAATTGGAAGTATTATTGTTTTAAATACTATAATTTTTGTATCTTTTATTATTTCCTTTTACAAATGAAAGACGCCCCCTGAATTTCATTAGACTTTCATCTAAAGCAATATCCTGACATGGGTGATATAATTCTGAAAATTTGGAAGAGAAGTGCTGTATTATAGGTCTAATTTTCTGGAGTTTATCACATTTGTTTTCTATGTTGTCATCCGTGAAATGTAATTAACGGGAAATCAATTTGAATCTCTCCCTACTCATTGTTTCACGAACATTTGGAGTGTATTTGCTCCAGTACAATTGAATACGTGATTTTGGCACTTGAGACATCAGAATAAATAAAGCTATATAGGCCCTAATTTCATTTGCCGTAGTGCTACACCATTTGTCATCGTCTTTCAACACTTTTCTGTTGGGGTTGTTCAACTGCCTTGTTGCGTAAGCATTCGTTTCGTCACATATTTTGTCGAATAAGTATTCCGAGAAGATTGAAAGTTCAGAAGGCATCGCAGGCGAATACTTGCCCAGTAAGGCTTTACAAACACCACTATTTGCCGTAAACGGGTAGAGAATGGGATTATTGTCAGGTTTAGTCCAAATACAGTCACACATTCTTCTGTGTCGTAATGCGAGCACGTTTCGAAGGGCCTGGTGCGTCATCACCGCTTTCATTGTTACTTCCCGCGCTGTTTTCTTCACTAAATTCATCTTTACTGTCGCTAGAAACTTCATCAGATTCTGTTTCATATTATGAAAAGTTGTCTCTGTCATATCGGCTCGTTGGCCATAGTAACTCAATGGTTAGAGCGACTGGATGGAGACCAGAAGATCCGTGGTTCAAATCCCGGCTATGACATTGAATTTTTCAGTCTGGCTCTACCCTTTCACAGTGCGTCCTACACACGGCTAGTGTGAAAGAACAATTAATTTCCATTAATTTAACCTAATAGTGCTCTGAGCTATAAAGGCCGGGCCTTAAAGTACTTACAGCATAGTAAGTCGTCATTAAGTTAGTTGTCTCATGTGTTTATGAGAACTCCTAGAGGTTTACCAGGAAAAACATGAGTCAGTTGGAGAATTTAATGTCATATCGGCACGTTGGCCATAGCAGCTCAATGGTTAGAGCGGCTGGACGGAGACCAGAAGATCCGTGGTTCAAATCCCGGCTATGACATTGAATTTTTCAGTCTGGCTGGACCCTTTCACCAGCTCACTCATACAGTTGACAAAACAGGGGAATGTGACATTGAGACCTTATAGCATCCGCCTTATTCGCCCGATCTCACACCAAGTGACTTTTTCTTGTTCCCGGAAATGAAGAATCCATTGCGTGGTCGCCGATTTGGCAACACAAATGACGTCATTAATGAAATGGAAGCGTGGTTTAAAGCGAATTCTGCAAGATTTCTACAACAAAGGTATTCGGAAGGTCAAGAAAGGCTGGGAAACATGTGTAAATCTGGATGGTGACTAAGTAGAGAGGAGCTAACAAGCAGATATCAACACAACTCTCTATCACATGTTTTAAAAGGTCATAATTAAAACTTCACGACACCCCCACGTACTTGGGCATTTTTAGGCATTTTTTGTTTCGTTTTCCTCAGATTAGCTTGTCAATGTCCGAACGTAACATTTGCATAATTTGTAATCGAAGCCCACATGTTTGATTGTGATCCCAATTTTGGATTTAGCGAACTTCATAACAGAAAGGAATTGTTTGCTCGCCAATGTCGATATATATCCGTGCAACAAGTGCATAGAACGTCGGAAATCTGGTTTTTGGGACACTCTTGTAAATGTCAGTCAAGTGTTCTTTGTCCTTCAATAAATCTAGGTACTGGGTGGCAACATTGTTGACATCTACTAAACATGGAGTTGAAAATATTGTTACATCTTTAGATCTGGACTTAAAGTAGTGACAAAGGCTCTGTAGGATTTGCACATACTCTTCAGAAAGTATCCAGTTCGTACTCATAGCGCCGTTTATTTGGGCAACCTGCAATACACAACTCTCACCTGACTTCACACGCGCTGACAGTCCTGCTCTTCGCCTCAACACGTCACACTGCCCGACGTTGTCTCCCTCTGACTTTTGCAAAACAACATGTTCAACTTAACATGCCATTTTTCGCAATTTCTATTTGTAGTTTTTCTGCTAGCTGTGATCAGTAGGGTAGGTACGTATTGCATTCGACTCAAAAATTTCGAAATATATTTATCTTAAAAATATAAAAATCAGCAACTTCAGAGATGTGATATTTAAAGAAAATCCCCCTACCTCAAATTACACTTAAAATGGGAAAACTTTTGAAAGGTCAGATTTTCTCTAACGATTTTGGTTAAAATATCAATTTAATAATAAAATAATTATTTTCATAAAATATAAAATGTATATGTTGAACTTTCTAGCAGTAGCCACAAAAGTCATTTGCATTCTGAATGACTTTGGTACAACTAAGAAATAGACAAATGTTCATAAACCAAAGCAGTGATCTCGTTAAAACACAAAAGTTTCAATTTTTTATTTAAATAAAACTTTTCAAGATATTCTCTCTTATTAGCTTTAATTTTCAAATTCTTAAAACTTTTATAAAAAACAAGTCATTTGTTTCTTTATATCCGCCGTGGCAAGAAAATGACATTTCAAAACCTTGCATACCGACCAGCTGTTAAAACATTTGACAATCGCCTAAAGATTACCGTATTTCCCTATTTCATTGTATCTATAAATCATTTTTAAAAACCTCTATCTCGATTAACAAAGTACAATAGAACCTCGTTTACCTGCATCAAATGCGACCAGGGTCGGAAAAACGTTAAAAACCATGTTCAACAAGTAATATTCTTAAAGGAATTTAGAAATTACAATCGGCACACTTTCACTTAAAAACACATACACTATGTACGGTAATAGCCTATGTACTACAAACTAGTCGGAAATAAAAAAGACAGCGAGCTTCTGTTGTCTCAGTTCAGTGTATTGCTGACAAGCAGCGCGATCTCCCATTAGCTTTTAACATTTGGCAATGTTTCGGCTTGACTCTAGAATTAAAGCATCAATTTTTCTATGTTTATACAAATATAACAATTTGTAATTACACAAAGGAAAAGCTTTAGTGACTTCATTTCGAAAAAAAAAACCTCATAAAAAGATCAGCAAGAAAAGGTGAAACAGGATTACCCATTGCTAAGCCAGAAGTTTGTTGAAAAAATTCACCATTACCAGTTATTAAAAATAATAAAGATAATGTTGTTAATGTATTAAATTCTAACCTTAATGAAAAAGAGCAAAATTTTTTAAATCAAAGTTTAAAAACGTGTGGATTTTTAAAACAATATAGATGATTATATTGCAGATAAGAAATTGCTAGTCAAAATTTAAGTGAAAATAATAAATCATTAATTAAATTGAAATGTAGCACAATTTTGCAAAATTTAGATAAATACCAACCTAAGAGAAAATAATAAACATATTATTTCATCATTAACTGACTCAAGCCGTGGAGAAGAAACTATTAATATTCGAAAGGAAGATACTTCGAAGGGTATATGGACCAACTAAAGTTAATGGAGTATGGCGAAACACGTATAATAAGAATTATATGAGATATACAAAGATATTGACATAGCACAAGAAATTAAGATTAGAAGATTAAGATGGGCGGGACATGTTCAAAGAATGGACGAGAAACGGATCACCCAAAAAATGTTAATTATATGAGATATACAAAGATATTGACATAGCACAAGAAATTAAGATTAGAAGATTAAGATGGGCGGGACATGTTCAAAGAATGGAAGAGAAACGGATCCCCCAAAAATGTTAATTATATGAGATATACAAAGATATTGACACAGCACAAGAAATTAAGATTAGAAGATTAAGATGGGCGGGACATGTTCAAAGAATGGAAGAGAAACGGATCTCCCAAAAAATGTTAATTATATGAGATATACAAAGATATTGACATAGCACAAGAAATTAAGATTAGAAGATTAAGATGGGCGGGACATGTTCAAAGAATGGAAGAGAAACGGATCCCCCAAAAAATGTTAATTATATGAGATATACAAAGATATTGACATAGCACAAGAAATTAAGATTAGAAGATTAAGATGGGTGGGACATGATCAAAGAATGGAAGAGAAACGGATCCCCCAAAAAATGTTAATTATATGAGATATACAAAGATATTGACATAGCACAAGAAATTAAGATTAGAAGATTAAGATGGGCGGGACATGTTCAAAGAATGGAAGAGAAACGGATCCCCCAAAAAATATTAATTATATGAGATATACAAAGATATTGACGCAGCACAAGAAATTAAGATTAGAAGATTAAGATGGGCGGGACATGTTCAAAGAATGGAAGAGAAACGGATCCCCAAAAAATGTTAATTATATGAGATATACAAAGATATTGACGCAGCACAAGAAATTAAGATTAGAAGATTAAAATGGGCGGGACATGTTCAAAGAATGGAAGAGAAACGGATCCCCAAAAAAATGTTAGAAGGAAAATTTTACAATACAAGACCTAAAGGCAGAAAAGAAACAGTTGGGAAGATACAGTAAGAAGAGATGTCTTACAGATTTTGGGAGTCCGAATGTGGAGACGAAAAGCAGAAGATAAGGATGAATAGATGCAAAAACTGAGGGAGGCTGGTACCCAAAACGGGCTGTAAAAGCCATATAGTAGTATAATAGTAGTACATCATTAAATGTAAAAGATTTAATTTTCAATAAAGCGGATAAAAACAATAGAATTGAAATTTTAGATAATTTCGATTATATTAATAGAGTAAAACTTTCACTTCAAGGTGAAGACTTTATAAAAATTATAGAGACCCTTTGAAATCTTGTATTACAAATTTTAATAAAATACTTATTGAAGTGAAAGTTATATTGGACAAAGAAAAATATTTTGTAAAAGTTAGTAATCCTGTTTTACCTAGAATGTATACCCTTCCTAAAATTCATAAACCTGGAAATAAAATAAGACCTATTGTTAATTGTATAAATTCACCTACTTACAATTTAGCTAAATGTTTACATAAAAATTCAGTAATTTAGATAAATTTGAAACATGAAGTATTAAAAATTCTTTTGAACAAGTAAAAAATATGGACTGTATTGCATTATCTAAAACTGACAAACTTATTTCTTTATATGTAGCTGCCTTAATTCCTAGTATTCCTAGAGAAAAACGTTTAATTTGTTTTATAAAAGTGGTTATAGTATTGAATTCTTCAGTCTGGCTCTACTGATTCAAACCGTAGCCTTTACACGGCTAGTGTGGAAGAAATGAGTATTTCCATTAAGTTGAAAAACTGAAAAATTCAATAATTTGTGAGAAAAACAATACTTGTTTCTTTTAAACTAATTAAAATTAGAAAATGACTGTACAACAGTTTCTTTATATTTGAATACTAAGCTCATTTTGTTTAAAACTTCAAAGTTCTTTAAAATATGACGATCGAGTTATTGAATAGTGTAATCTATTAAATGGATGCGTTTTTGTAATTGTCTTTTATTGCCTGCTTTAGTATTTATAATGCCTTTTTGCCTGCCAATTTTAATGACTTATAATCCCCAAACTCCCGGTCCCTTGTCATTACTCTTGTAGTATGTTGTGAGTGATGATATTTTGAAAAAAAAAAAATTGAGAAACAAATCGGCTCTGGAAATCAATTGTTCTTTCACACTGGCCGTGTGTAGGCTAAATTGTGGAAACGTAGAGTCAGACTAAAAAATTCAATGCCATAGGCGAGAGTTGAACCACGGATCTTCTGGTCTTCGTCCAGCCGCTTTAACCATTGAGCTACTTTGGGCAACGTGCCGACATTATATTAAGCCCGGGCCTTAAAGTACAATGTGTAGAAGATGCCAAACTTGAGCATCGCTTGTACAACTGTCAGGGAGCTGACTTGATTTGGACCTCCATCCGAGACACACTACATAAACTTCGTCCAGAAGAATGCTTACGTTCGGTACCACAGCTGGCACAACTGGAGTTTCGTTTCAAAGACACGAAATTTCATAATTTTGCAGTGTGGTTGGTTGCTGGTACACTACATTGGCTGCTGAAAGTACGGCGAGGAGACACTGTGCTAGGAAAGCACTTACGTATATTTTTAAAGGAGCAGAGATGGACCTATATACGGAAGAAAACCTTGCGTTCTCTGCAGCCATACATTTATCACTTGGAACAAATGCAAATCTAATAACCATTTAAGCAAATAGAACCCTTCATATTGTCTCACAGTACAAGCCAATAAAACAAGGAATTTTCTAAACGACTTACCCTGTACCCGTTCCCGTCTTAAAAAATAAATAAAAAACAATATATATATATAAAAATAAAGAAAATGAAAAAGTACTTACATGTTGTAAGTCACCATTAAGGTAGTTGTCTCATTTGTTTATGAGAACTCCTAAGTGGTTCACCGGGAAAAATACGAGTCATTTGGAGAATTTAATGTCATGTCGGCACGTTGGCCATAGTTACTCAAGGATTAGAGCGGCTGGATGGCAACCAGAAGATCCGTGGTTCAAATCCCGGATATGGCATTGAATTTTTCAGTCTGACTCTACGTTTCCACATCGGTTCTATTTATTTTTCTATAACTTGCGTACACAGAAGCAAAATATTGTTGAAAACATCAAGGACAATTTCTGAAAAACACAGTGTATTAACTACTTTTGTTCCTATCTACGAGTATAGCTGTGCCAGCCTCTGTAGCGTACGGTAGCGTGTTTGCCTCATGTTCAAGAGGTCCCGAGTTCGACTCTGTCAAGATGAGTTACCTGTATAAGGCTTTTTCCGGGGGGTTTCTTTATTCAAAAATATTAATAACTGGTAACTATACCATATCTCAGACTAGTTTAATCCTGCTGTAAACCACAAGACGGAGCTGACCCAACTCGCCACGTGTTTCAATTCAATTTCAATTTTTTATTCATCCAATTTAACATATACATGTTGTGGATTCGTCGAGTACTTTAAACGTCTAATTATAATATTGTGAGAGTTAACAATAGTAATTAAAAATTATATTGTACATGTAGATTAAATTTATATATTGTTAAATACAAGTAAATACTTCAGTAATGCAAAAACTCATCAGTTGAGTAATAACATTTATCAATTAAAATTTGCTTGAGATATTTTTTTTTCAAGCGCGGAAAGGAATTTATATTTTTAATTTCAATAGGTAATTTGTTGTAAAATTTAATGCCTCTATAGTAGAAAATATTTTCAAAGAACTTTTTGTTATGCGAGGTTATATGTAGTTTTGCTTTACCTCTTGTGTTATGACAGTGAATTTCAGAATTTATTGTAAAATCCTTGATGTGTGTCTGCATTAATACAATTGTTTCGTATAAATATATAAAGGGCAATGGTAAAATGTTAAGTTCTTTAAAGAATGGTTTGCAGCTGACAACAGAAGGTAAATTGAGAATAATTCTAATGACCCTTTTTTGTAATTAGAATATTTTAATAGCTTCACTACTATTTCCCCACAAGGATATTCCATATGAAATTAATGAGTGCAATTTGGAGAAATACGTGGCCCTAAGAGTATTTTACTCACCGAGTGTTTCAGAATGATAATTTGGAAGCATATTTGTCCCTGCTTTTTAATTAATTCATTAATATGAGGTTTCCAACTGAGATTTTCATCAATAAATATTTCTAAACATGTTGATTTACTTGAATATATTCCATTTGTTCCTTCTAGCTGTATAGTGTTGGTCGCTACATGCACGCACGTTAAGTTTTACAACACCAGCAGTGCTAACTTCTAGACAATAAATAGAGTTTGGTTGCACATTAACTTTTTAAATCTATTGAGGTGGTTCATTTCTGAAAAAATACAATCATGAACTTGACTGCGTATAGCACTTGTCGTCGTAAAAACGTCGTATTTCTCCACGCGCTGTTTGCATTTACACGATTTTCCGGTGATCTTAGAGTTCCGGATGCTTCCTGTTCCATTCTAACATTATGTTCAATGTTTTTATGGACCATTCCGGGCTTCTTTCTTTAAGTACCGTGAAACAATGCGCGATCATTCGCCTCTCGTCACTTTTTAAAGGTTTGCCTCGATAGTGTTTTATATCGGCTGAAGCACTAATGAAAAGCTTAGTGATTCTTGGGCTTGTGAGATACTCAAAATGTACAAGATAACAGTGTTAAATATCATAAGCAACTCCACACTATAAACAATAACATCTTAATCAGTATTCAACTCGATACAGACCTCGTTGCGACAGAGCTGCCTGATAATGGATTGCAAAAATATTATGTAATAGCAGTGTTCTTTAGTAATTGTTAAATAATATGCAGCTTAATTTAACATAATAAGTTACTAGTGTGTGTAATTTCATCTGTCTTCTGTCTAATCTGTATATAGTATACAGAACACGGGTATATGAAGCAGAAAGATAAAATGTGGGACTATTACGTTTATAAGAATCGAAACATTTGCATACCTGTTGGAAATTAACTGTTCTTTCGCACTGGCCGTGTGTAGGCTAAAGTATGGAAAGTAGAATCAGACTGAAAAATTCAATGCCATAGCCGGGATTTGAACCACGGATCTTCTGGTTGCCGTCCAGCAGCTCTAACCCTTTAGCTGCTATGGCCAACGTGCCGACATGACATTAAATTCTCCAACTGACTCGTGTTCTTCCCGGTAAACCACTTAGGAATTCTCATAAACACATGAGACAACTACCTTAATGGCGACTTACGTGTAAGTACTTTAAGGCCCGGGCTTTATAGTTAACCACTGTTAGGTCAATTAATGCAAATTAATTGATCTTTCACACTAGCCGTGTGTAGGCTGAAGTATGGAAAGATAGAGTCAGCCTGAAAAGTTCAGTGCCATAGCCAATGCCAATTCCTCGTGTCAGTAGGAGAATTTAATGTCATGTTGGCACGTTGGCCATAGTAACTCAAGGGTTAGAGCGGCTGGACGGCAACCAGAAGATCCGTGGTTCAAATCCCGGCTATGGCATTGAATTTTTCAATCTGACTAGATCTTTCCGTTTGCATACTTTTCTCTCTCCGAAATCAGCTCGCGCAGAGCAGTGATCAGAAGACTACTTACAGTACTGTACCTAAAGGAGGGGTTTATCGTACGTATGCAAATAAAAGAAAACGTCCATTAACTACGATAAACCAATAAACAGCTTAACCCCTTTTTGTCCCAATATCTCTGTCTCTCTTCCCACCCAGATGTATACAGCAGGATCAAACTAGGTTGAGATAGATTATATAAGTTCTGTAGACCATAGGCTCATTTGAGCATCACTTCAGCCATTCCATTCATCGCTCCATATAACTTAACGCTGGAGGACATAAATTAAAAAAAAATCAGAATGGTTGTCAATCTGTTCCACAACTTATCAGTTCATTATATCCATTTAGTATACAGAAAAATGTCTATGTATTCAAGACACAAAATTCACTTACCTTTACAAAAAATGCCTCGAAAAGTGTCGTTAGAACCTGTAAGAACTTGTGTAACATAAACCTTCAGCTCCATAGCTCATACATTTTCCTGCAGATTATTCTAAAATAAATGTGCCCGCCTCGGTAGCGTAGATGGTGTCGTGCCTGCCTCAGGTTCAAGAGGTCCCGAGTTCGAATCTCGGTCAGGGTGAGTTACCTGGATAAGGTTTTCTCCGGGGTATTCCCATATCCTTCAAGATGAATGTTGGGGAGCACTAAGCTCCATGGACCCCGGACTCATTTGAGCATCATTTCACCCAATTCATTCACCGTCCGATATGACTTAACGTTGGAGGACGTACATTACAATAATAATAATAATAATAATAATAATAATAATAATAATAATAATAATAATAATAATAATAATAATAATAATAATAATAATAATAATAATAATAATAATAATAATAATAATAATAATAATAATAATAATAATAATAATAATAATAATAATAATAATAATAATAATAATAATAATAATAATAATAATAATAATAATAATAATAATAATAATAATAATAATAATAATAATAATAATAATAATAATAATAATAATAATAATAATAATAATAATAATAGTGAAAAGGAAATAGTGTCTAGCATATGTATAAAATGCAAGGGCTGCTCCGGTGGTAGTGCATCCGTGCCATGGCACTGCCTTAAAGATGGGAGGAAATGTGATTTTAAATTATTTACATAAGTATTGATAAAGCGGTCACGATTTCTTTCTTTATTTTTTGCAATCTACGTCCTTCAACGTCAAGTCATATCGGACGATGAATGAAGTGGATGAAATGATGCCCAAATGTTTCCAGGGTCCATGGAACTTAGAGCTACCCGACATTCGTCGTTCAGGATAAGGGAAAACCCTGGAAAAAAATGTTATCCAGGTATCTCACCCTGACCCAGATTCGAGCTCAGGAGCTCTTGAACGCGAGGCAGACACGCTACCGAGGAGGGTAAAAAGCGGTCGCGCTGACTATCAGTTCAAGTCGCAGTGATATTTCTTGCCTGTCATCAGAAAACCACCGAAGCTGAAGGAAATTATGACAAGTTATCAGTTTAAAGACTATTATGTTAATAATCTATGGTTACGTGCCATTTTGAATCTGGCACGAAATTACGTCTTTCCTCACAGTGACATAGGGAATGGTGCGGCTAAGTATCAGTTAGTTCCTGGCACACCTTATCAAAGACTAATATGCCCTCCTCGGTAGCGTGTCTGCCTCACGTTCAAGAGGTCCCGAGTTCGAATCTCGGTGAAGGTGAGTTACCTTGATAAGGTTTTTTCTAGGGTTTTCCCTTATCCTGAAGGACTAATGTTGGGTAACTTTAAGCTCTATGTACCCTGCGCTCATTTGAGCATCATTTCACCCATTCCATTCATCGTGCGATATGACAACGTTGGAGGACGTATATTACAAAAAAAGAAAAAAGACTAATATGCTAAATAGCAGATAAGCACTTATCAATAAGTGTAAAAGTGCAATGTGAAAGTTATTTATTTATTATTCTCTTTTTAATTCTATTTTACCCAAAGGTATATTAAGAATATAGTTTACAAATTTATGAATATAATACAATTTAAAAAAAAAATTCAATATGAAGCTGACAAAAGGTAAACATCAAGATTAATCATTTAGCTAAAGAAATATTTTGTTTAAGAAAGCCATGAAATATTGGTAAGTTTTGTAATTCATCAAAATATGTGTAAATGGTTTCGAAAAAGTGTAGCCTAAGGATTGAAGCAATAATTCAAGTTCATATCTTTCAAAACAAAAAAATGGGCAATCAAATAATATCTGAGGGACATCTTGAAGATGATTTCCACAAATACAATCAGATGTAGATTTGATTTTGAATCGAAATAAATAAGCTGAAAATTTGCCATGTCCAGTTAAGAATTGAGTGAGAACATAGTTAGGATTAACTATCTGGAACTTAGTGGAAAAGTGTGTTTTTGTATCACATTCGTTATTTAACAATATTGACACTTAAATTAAACTTTGTCTTCTAATCTTACCTGGACTGATGAGCGGACGATTAAAAGAAGTTTGCTTCTTCTCAAATCCTGAGTGTATCAGTACTGCAATGTGTATGTGATATTTTATTAATTTAACACGAATTAAGTAAAATTTTTACTAAATAGCACGCTTTTTACACTAGCGTTTCTAGAAAAGTAAACTCTAATACAAAAAAAGAAGACTGCTCCTGATCTACACTTAAATATACGTAATAAAAGTGACGGTTAACTGCGTAAAAATTAAATGAATATTTTCACAAAAAATAAATGGTTTTTTAAATGTGAAGTCAAAAATATTTTATTACGTTTTTTTAAGTTTTATTACGTTTTTCACTTAACTAGTGGCGATAATCACTAATCAGAAAAAAAATATTTTGGTATTAAGTCCGGGTGAGTGGAATCTTTTAATTTTGTAATTTTGTAATTCTGTAATTTTAATGTAATTCTGTAATGTACCTGTAAATCTTATGATGACTCGATATTGAAGTAAAATCTCGGCTGAATTTTAAAGACTGACGGACGTGACAAGTTCCACGTTGTCAATGCAGGTGGTGTTTTATTGTCAGGTGTTATGCAAGGAAATAAAGACAGTATTATCGGTAAGGTAAAGTTGCATCATATAATAGAGCATTGTTTAAACCATTTCTATTATTCACTATCAGTTATTTGATATCCATGGATGTAATAAAAACGTGATCGCATTACCAGTGCATACGTGTCAAAGCCACTCCTGATAAAATGAGTCATCTATTGCATAAGCCTAAGAAAAAAGTACATTTCAAAATTATTCCTTTTAAACGCATTGCACATTCATATATTTTCGTGCATTTAATACCAACTACTATATATATATCATAACTTTTTATAATTTTCAGTTTAGAGAAATAATTTTTATGCTAAGGAAACAATAACATGGCACAAGATGAAACAATGTGTTACACTCACATGACTTTCTCTACTCTGGAACAAACTATTCTTTAAACTATTCTTGTATCTGTAAATGCAGAACCTACCTCTAACTCTACGTTGAATCTAAAAAAAAAATCTACGTTGAATTCTTGGCTTTTATTAAATAATGAATCAAGGAGGTGTTTTTATCATGTTAGTAAAACATAAAAAAACATATAATACATTATATTCACGTGACTTTCCCCACCCAAGCTTGTACAAATTGTTCTTAGAAAAGTTTTTTTTGTCTTGTTTCTTTGGATAAAGTCTGCAGAAAGGCCTTGCACATTGCACAATTTTTGTTCTTGTACCTGGGATAAAGTGATATAAGCAGTAATCAGATATTTAAAAAGCGAACCACTGATTGGTGCATTTGAAGTAATAGTTATCCTTGAATGAAAAAGGGAATAGGAACTTAGAAGTTAAATATTACATACCTTTAAGTAAGTATCTGCGAATTCTAATCAACAAATTATAATATATCGGATTTAAATACGTCCTTAAATACGTTCCTGCTCCAACTCTGTGCCAAAAGAAATTGGAAATAGTGAAGAGCCTTAGTAGACTAAAAGAAAATTAAATTTTGAAACCAAAACCAGTGTTGATTGAAGTGTTCTAACAGAGTGTATCATTTGCTTAGAAATCACAGACGAGGTTTGGGTTCAGTGTGTATCGTACAAGGATTGGACATATTGAATGTGCAGGGCAAGAGAACATTGATTTTTATAGATGTGATCGGCCCGCCTCGGTAGCGTAGATGGTAGGTAGCATATCTGCCTCAAGTTCAAGACGTCACGAGTTCGAATCTCGGTCAGGGTAAGTTACCTGGATAAGGTTTTATCTGGGGTTTTCCCTTATCCTGAAAGACGAATGTCGGGTAACTCTAAGCTCCATGGACCCTGGACTCATTTGAGCAACATTTCACCCATTCCATTCACCGTCCGATATGACTTAACGTTGGAGGAGGTAACTTAAAAAAATAAATGTGTTGACTGTGTTTAAAAAAATGTTTAATTAGTTCTAAGACATTTTTATTTTGTTGTGATACTCTCGAAAGAACGCTCTGAAAAATATATTACCATGTTACCGTGTTCTGTTTTTATCTAAAAAATACAATATTTATGATAAGAATAACTATCTTGTGATTTATTATGCAGTTTCTTTTCGTTTATTTATAAATCTGAATTTATTTACCTCTGTACGGTACTGGGAAACCCTGAGATGCGCAGTTATCACTAATATTTACTTTAGGTTTCAATAGTCAACATGACTCGCGTTCATGAATGCTGTTTCCCTACGTTATTAGTAGGGCCCGGAAGTTGTTGACCTAAACATTCTATAAAAATAAGCTATAAAATGCCCTTAAAATAAACTAATGCACATAAAATGTAAAGAAAATGACCTAACAAAAATGAACAATTTCTTTCATAATAATAAATTAATAACTGTCACAAACAATTAATGAATATAGGTTCGATTAACCACATTTTAAGATTAACCTTCCTAGTAAATAATGCAATTATTGCTATTAAATAATAAATAAATTAAAAATTCATCAGGTCATTTTCAATTTTATAAAACAAGAAAAAATAAGCTACAGTGCCCATTAGCCAAAATATACCTTACTTAGCATTGCAGTACACGACCATGGTCATCTTCAAGTTATCAAAAGTAAAGGAACGGCGGTTGTCAGCTAAAACTGTTTTATACTTTGAGAAACTTCTCTCCACTTCCACAGATGTTATAGGTGCATATTTGACAAACACTACGTCACTGCCTGTTAAATCCTGTTCAAAATATCAGTTCTGAAGTTTTCTCCTGACAAGATATCGGCTTACACGATATGAACTTTTAATCACAGATTATTTTAGAACCCCTCAAAACGCCCAGGGTTAGGGGTCATGGTCAGGTGTGCCACGGGAATCGAACTCGGGCCTCGCGAATGTGAACTACAAATGAAAATGCCCAATAAATTCGTAAAAAAAGAAAGAAAATGATCGGAAAATGCATCTCAATGTTAAAAAAAATTACTTTATTATAAAAATGTGTAAAAATGCATTTTGATGACCTATAAAACCCATATATATCTATCGTATTTGTTCCAGAACGCACTTAATTTACAATAAGCATTTAAATTTTGAAAAACGCTTAGATGTGCGGTACTGCGCGCATCTCCCCTACTTCTTGTTAAACGTGATTAACTTTTTCAGAAATTATATAATTGTTAATTGTCTTGTGGGTACAGGGGGAATAAAGGAATATCGTACGCTTTAAGGATCGTTACATCTTTTAAGAGCTACTAATTATGTGATGGTTGAAATTCCAATCTCTTAGAATGACCAAGAGAAAAACGCGGAATAACGACTTCCCACTTGAGAAAAGTATAAGTATTGAAAAATTCAAATAAAAATAAGCGTCTCTGAAATGACTCACTCAAAATAAAAAATATGCGTCGTTACATCTTTTAAGATCTAGTAACTATGTGATGCTTGAATTTCCAAACTCTTAGAATGACCAAGAGAGAAACGCGGAATAACGACTTCCCACTTGAGAAAAGTATAAGTATTGAAAAATTCAAATAAAAATAAGCGTCTCTGAAATG